>CAEMYA010001107.1:96269-120585 GCA_903131615.1 Diplodus sargus
GGGCACTAAAAATATGGGAAGTTTATATCTCTTGGACGGCTACACCGATTATTACGAAATTTGGTCGGTATGATGTAGGGCCAATCCTGAGGCCATATCTAGAAGGTGGTCATCACTGGTCAATGTGGGCGTGGCTTATTACAAGATAAAAAACAAACTAATTTCAGCCAAACTATTATGCTGAGAGCTTTGAAATGTATATGGCACATAAAGAATAGGACACAGTTTTTCCAAAACAAAAATTGCACATGTACTCCACCAGGCGGCGTTTTAATGGATGCGATCGCGTTTTTGCCTGTAACGTCCACATTTTAAATAACACATTCGCAAACCTTATACAATTGCGCTAATTATTAACGAACAAATTTCTGTAGCTTGCTATAAAAATGGAAACTGTTTGATATCTCAGTCAAACTAAATGCTATCAACACCAAATTTGACATCCTTGGTTGCCATGACACTGGGAAGGGATGAGCCGAATTTGACGAAGTTTGGCCGCTTGGGGGCGCTAAAAATATGGGAATTTTATATCTCTTGAACGGCTACACTGATTTTCACGAAATTTGGTCAGTATGATGTAGGGCCAATCCTGAGGCCATATCTAGAAGGTGGTCATGACTCGTCAATGTGGGCGTGGCTTATTACAAGATAAACAACAAACTTCAGCCTTAATTTCAGCCAAACTATTATGCTGAGAGCTTTGAAATGTATATGGTAAAGAATAGGACACAGTTCTTCCATACCAAAAATTGCACATGTACTCTACTAGGTGGCGCTATAATGGATGCAATCGCCTTTTTGCCTTTAACTTCCACATTTCAAATAACACATTTGCAAACCTTACATCCATATGTTCCCTGAACACAGCTGGGTTTTCAGACATAGGACACGCCCACTTCTGCTGCACATTTCGTTCGCTAAACTGCCGCATGTGAAAAACCTACTTTTTCGAACTCCTCCTACAATTTAAGCGCCACCTGCATGAAAGTTTGCAAATATAATCTCCAGAAGTGTCTGATGAAAATTTACAAAAGAATTTTGGCACTCCAAAAAATCTGTTATTTATAACCAAAGAATCTTTTTTGCTTGCTAAAAAACACATATTGTTTCATATTTCGGTCAAACTAAATGCTTTCAACATCAAACTTATGTCAATTATTCCTGAAGTCATCCAGGGGCTCTGTGCCAAATTTGGTGCAAATTGGAATATAGGTGGCGCTATAATGGATGCAATCCTGTTTTTGCCTGTAACTTCCACAGTTTAAATAACACATTCGCAAACATAATATCCATATGTTCCATCAATAGACCTGGGTTTTCTGACATAGGACATTCCCACTTCTGCTGCACATTTCGCTTGCTGAATTGCCAAATATGGAAAACCTACTTTTTCAAACTCTTCCCTGGGATTTTGTCCGATCTACATGAAACTTGGCACATACACTCTTCAGCTGGACCTCATCTACAGTTATCAAAAGAATTTTGCTTGGTCAAAAATTTTGCAAATTATTAAAGAACTAATTTCTGTAGCTAGCTATAAAAATGTAAACTGTTTGATATCTCAGTCAAACTAAATGCTATTGACACCAAATTTGAGATCCTTGGTTGACATGAGACTGGGGAGGGATGAGCCGAATTTGGCGAATTTTGGCCACTAGGGGGCGCTAAAAAGATGAGAAGTTTATATCTCCTGAACGGCTATACCGATTTTACGAAATTTGGTCGGTATGATGTAGGGCCAATCCTGAGGCCATATCTTGAAGGTGCTCATCATGACTGGTCAATGTGGGTGTGGCTTATTACAACATATCCAAATAGGCACTAATTCAGCCTTTTGCGCTTCCAGCGCACTTCCCATTCCATTGCGTGGGGGGGCTTGGCCCCCGTTCATAACTGCTTGCAGTTCTAGTTTTTTTATTATTTTTTTTGGAAATCGAGGATGATAATAGATTATGACATTTTTCGGCAGGTGTGACATATATTCCAAGTTTGGTGAGTTTTGGGGTATGTTCAAGCAGTGAAAAATGCGATCATTTGGGACAAAAGATTGTCCTTCGTACAACAATAGGGATCTCGCAGGTCAAGACCTAATAATCATTTGATAAACAATAGGGACCTTGCAGGTTCCCTGCTCGGACCCTAATAAAGCTGAAGCTTACATTATTAAGCAATAGAGTATGTTTGTGCTCGACTGCATTCTAGTCCCCCATGTTAAATTTGTTCACTCCATAACTTGCTGATCCAATAAGAGGAAAATCTAAATGAACAACAGTAAACACACTTATTCTCCACAGATTTGTTAATTATTTGGACATTATCGGCTTAGAATAGAGATATTCCTTGAAGTGAAGCAATTACCTCCTACTCTCATACGTTACAATGGAAAGTGGACTTGCATTTCAATAGCATTTTTACCAACCACTCAAAGCACTTTACAACACTTATCATATTGACAAATTCACAGGCACATTCACACACTCATGGCAGAGGCTGTGTGATGAAAGGTGCCATCCTGCCCATCAGGGTTGATACCGCCCTTCCTAACCAAAGAGCCCCAAATTGTGTCTTTGCTTAGGCACTCCCACACTGATGGTACAGCCATCTGGGCCAATTTTACACTTGCAGCTGGGGGATCAAACGTCCAACCTTATCATAGTAGTTCAGTATCAAGTTTTTATTGGTGGTTCAAAGTTAGTCAAAAGGAAATTAAAACGGGAGGTAATGGATGTCCATCTTCCAAACAGAAAGGTGACTCCAATGTCAGATCTCACACCGGTTACCAATTGTTTCGCACTTAAATGCCCACTGAACACAGCTAGCCAGCCTAATTGACTCACCTGGGCAACTGGGTTGATCAGCCCCACCACAACCAGCCAGTCAATTCAAAAAGGAATTGAAACCTACAGAAGCCTAACTTTTAACTATACACTCACATAAAATAATGATCATTATTATAATCTGTTAAAAATGGGAGATATTTAATCATTCCTGGTGACCCTTTGCACAGCCCTGTTGTACTGGTGAATGTATGAGCATCCAGTTTTTGATAATATTTCATTGCGAACAGCTTTCTCAGTAAGATTTGCTGCCTCGCTTTCTGACATTTTGAGGGCAGTTTGGCTTATTGATCCATCCTTAGACCACTCTGCCCCCAATGTGTAGCCTCCCTCTGCTATGTTTGTGAATGGTTGTGCTGACCCCTGGAGATATAAACATCCTAAGTCTTATGAGTATTCATTCTTTTCATATGTTCACCTTTTGTATTCCTTGCTGCATCAATTAGTTCTTCATGTACATTGCTGCCTAAGGTTATTTGTGAGTCTTGAGTCTTTAGCGGAAGACGGCGAGTGACTCTGCTGTCCCATAAAGCTAGATCAGATTAACTTTTAAAGCCATACTTTAAATCTGTCTTCCGTACTAAATAAACTGTGCTTTAACCCCAATCTGAATTCAACCACTTGTCTACTCAAGATGCAGAGTGTTTACATCTGTGCTCACTTGGCTCTATACAAGCACAGCGACAAGGCAAGCTACCTCCCATTTAATCCCGTAGATTCTTCCTTTAAAATGTGATCCCTGTTGGGGAATAATGATACCTTTCAATCTTTTTACTCATACTTAAACAAATCAGAGTTCCCACCAAACAGGCAAGTATGACCCAGTTTTTAGATTAATTAGTGACTCCTTCAGTTGCATCTGAGACTGCAGATGGTCTTAAGTCTCCTCTCACTCTTGACAAGGTTATTCAAGCAAGCACTTCTATGCAGAGCAGTAACAGCCCAGACATTTGTTCTGCTGTTTGTTTGTTTTTTGCCAAACTGGCCCCTCTGCTTTTATCTGTATACAACGAATCACTTGAAAATCAACGTCTTCCACCCACTTTCACACAGGCTCCCATAGCTCTAGCAGAAGGTCGCTACTCTGTGTGGCTCTTAGAGGTTGCTAAATGTAAAGATCCTCGCATGGTGGCTGGAAGCAGTTGTACTATCCTCTCAAATGAAAAAATTGTTTGTATAATGGGAAGATACTCATTCTAGTATGTATGTACACATTGAAACATAATTTACTCTAGGAAACACTTCTGAAGTAGTTAGCTCCTTTGCTGTCGAGAAGCTGTTTAAGCATCAAATGAGATGATCTATTTTCAATAAGGCTTTTTATCTGTAAAGAAATTTAGTTTTGGTAACTAATGCTCGTCTTTATACTGCCTTTGTTTGTTCCCCCAGTTTCCACCTGTTAATCTAAATATGTATCGGCCAACTGTTTATAGTCATATCGATGCAGTTATAATGTGTTGTGACCCACCATGCATCCTGGAAAATGACAAAGTTATATTTTTTGTTCTAAATTACATAATTACATTACATCAGTAAATAACAGACCATGTCTGACCCTCTCACCTGGGGGATGGATGCTGTTTTCCAGGGGAAAGATCACCAAAGTCTTACTCTGGCTGGCAGATACCCTATGATGCCAACTGGAGGCTCAATCTCTCACCTTTGTGTGGCTTCTTCCCACACTTTGCTCATCTCTCCAAACAAGCCTCACCAGTAATCCCATAGTATGCTTCACACTGAGGATTTGGTATCAATTTCCCTGACTTTAAAACATTCCCCTGCACCACTTCAAGATCAAGAGGTCAATGTCCCCCTGTGATCTTTGTCATATTATGCTATCCACTCTAAATTGTATATTTATTGCCATTTGATCTTCTAAACCCTTTCTAATGTTCTTAAGATTAATTTGCAACCATGCTTGCTAACAGCCATTTGTGGTGTTACCTCTGATCCATCCATTTCTTACAAAACAGCAGCCATTTATATAATTCTTTAATGCCCTTCAGAAGCATCCTTCAGATGACAGGCTGTAACTTGAAGTGGCCACGTTTTCTCCATGCAGCCCTTGCAATTTGCAAATGTATTTCATCTACTCACTCACTCATTTATTTGTCTCCTCCAACCACCACAAAAAAAAATCAAGCTCACAATAACCTGCTTTCACAGTTGACATATATGGTCATTTTTCTGAAAAGCTCCCCAGCTGACAGGGTATCCATAACATATCACTTTCTCTTTTGGTTACCAGATGGATCCTTGGCAGTGAAATCAGAACTCTGTGGAAAGGGAAGTAGGTCAGCAGCAGAGTATTTTGGACAGAGACTGGAAGCTGGCAGGGGGATGAGTTACCCTTGGAAAAGCGCTAGCTCCCATTGCAGTGTTTTCATTAGGGGTGTCCCGTTCGATTTGCAGGATCGGGGCATTTTTTCACTGATTGGCAATTTTGAACGTGGACCAAAGACCGATTTATTTTTTTTACGTCAGAGCACAATTTGTGGCAGAACACAGACGCACGCATAACGTTACTCTGGCAAACCTGTGGATAAAATGTCTGCAGTGTGGAAATTTAGAAAGCGAAAGCAGTACAGCAGTGACGTGTAACATCTGCAATACGACTGCTGCAGGAGGGGTAACAAAGGAGCTGCACTTATTTCTACACATTTGATATGGCACATAAAAAACAAAACGCTCAAAGTTAAACAATGAGTTCACTCAAGCAATACAGGCAAATACACCGAAGCAGCAAACACTCGACACGTAAAGAATCAGAAAAATAGCAATTGATGCTAAATCGCAATGGATGTAATGGAGGTCTCGCACACACTTCAGCTGGCTGTACACGGGGGTCTTCTGTCACAGTGCAGCGTCGCAGACTCACCTGCTAACACAAGGAAAGCGATAGGCCAATGTTGCAATGTATGCAGAATAAGAAAGAGCCATATTACTTGAGAATGTGACAATATACCAAGCCAAACTGACAAAATCATCTGATGGCAGGCAGGCAGGCCGGCAGGCAGAAGATTTAAAGAATATTTGTCGCAAAAAATCAATGATAACATTTCACAACAATAACAATGTTCAACATAAGAGAGTACTGGTGAGGAAGTTTTCATCCTCTGCCTGTAGCTTACTGTTGATTGACACAGTCTAGTAATCAGATAATTAAATCCTTTGCAGTTAGAAATGAGCTTCTGCTTTAGCGTTTTTGCTTACACCTGGTCTAGACCAGGTGTCACATTAGGACTCTCCAGCTCTGCCTGTACTCATGTCAGGGTCCTTTGGTCCTAACAGGCTAAATAACAAGGGTGTTTTGTGCTTTGTGGGCAATTCATCCTTGTACGCCTTACAGTATCAATGGTGCCTGGGGACTACAACTGAAAGTAAATCCTGTTTGGGGTTTCTGACCCCATGGCAGTCTGAAAAAAAAACATATTATAATTATTTCTTACTCAGCGATAGGCCAGTGAAAACATAAACCCACTGCCACCATAATCTCACTGCAGCTTGATAGAGCTGTGGTAGCACTCTGAGATGACCTGATGGACTCTTCAGTGTACATTACTGTTATGTAGCTTCTCTGCTGAACTTGATAAACTATCATGGTTTGTGTTTTGGTCCCTATGAGGACATAATATATTAACACAAATTGGTGATGGGGAGGTGGAGTACATCTCTCTATAAAAGCGAGGAATGTGTGTGTGTGTGTGTGTGTGTGTGTGTGCGTGTGTGTGTGTATATGTGTGTGTGTATGTGTATGTGTGTGTGTCTCAAATATCTCTGCGGATCAGGATCAGACTGACCTGAGAGTTTCAACATGGCTGCCGTTTGGTTCAGTGGTGTGCGACTTAAAAAAGCTATTTTTGTTTTATTTTTTTTAAAAAGGAACAGTTGTAGGCACATCAATCCCAAAACACAGCTACTGGCCTGCCGCTAACACTATTGCTTCTTTATAACTGACGGGTGTAGCCACAATAACATAATTTAGAAATCAGTGATGTTGATTTTGGACGTTAATGCAATATAATACAAACAGAAAGTTAGCTAATAATATAAATCAGCTGCTTAAATGTAATTTAGTTATGGTTTAATCAAAGAAAAAGATACACATACATCTTCAGATTTATCTTTTTTAGTAGTTGAAAAACTTCCCTCAAACATACATTAAAATGTAAAAACATCTTTATTTAAAACAATAAAAACTATTGTTTAATGCTACATTCAGTTTGTTCCTCTGCCCAAATGAGTAAATGAAGATCCCAAAAATATAAGAAACATAATTCAGTAATAATTCAAGACCATGAATCAAGTCATTTGAGAGCAGTAATTGGTAAATTGTGCACGTTAATTACTTATTCAAAACCTAAATGTATTGAATTACGTGCAATATTTTTGCAGCGTCTTGTTCACCTTGATGAAGTATTGAAGGATACAGCTGGTCATTTTTTGCGTTTTATTATAATTTTTTTATCTAAGAACAGATCTTGGCATCAGGGTTGTGCTTTGCAGATTGTTTTCTTTGACTAGAGATGGTTGTTGTTTCAGCATGGGCCTCTCATGTAGAGGTCAGGTATTAGTGCTCAGGCTCTAGGTGGGGTTCCTCTGACTCTCTTGACCATCCTGTCCAACTTCGAGCCTCTCTGGTTAAATTTAGAGCAGTGGCAGGTCAGCCAGAGCAGCAACCCTTAGCCTTCATGAGAATGTTCTTCTATTCAGCCGCTCTGTTTCTTTCCTTTTCCCTTTTTTCTTTTCCTTACAATCTTACCTTTATGTGTATTCTAGAATATTATACTAGTGGTATCTCAATGATGTCCACACAAGAGGCTTCCCTTTTTTCACAGTATTTCTTCTGAAAGATGAGATGAATGGTATTTTGAGTTCACTGAACTCTTTATTATATCTCAGTAACTGTTAAGCAAAACGTGTTTTTTTGCTGACGACCAGTTAAATATGCCTCCAAATGTTAAAATAAAGTTCAGCACTCCATGTGTACTGCACATGTATTTGAGAAAGTTTAGAAAATAATCAGAGGCACAGATGGTCAATTAATTAAACATCAGGAGGGATTTTCTAAGTTAATACTTTATATACTTACTTTATGAAGCCACTGCGTTTGTTTGTGTATGCAGACCATACCATGCTCTGATTGATTATTAACTCACAGTGTTCTTGACCCTGACAATGTACTTTTGGTGTCCTAGAAGGCACAGTCAACTTGTTGTGGTGATCTTAGTGTGTAGAAGCAAAAAAGCGATCCCTTGGTTAATTTTTACATCATTGCTATGTTATTACTGAGACACTCTGATAAATCATTTATTTTAATTAATTATTCCTCGCCTGCTTGTGTCCTATTATTGCTCATTACATGAAATAACCCTTATAAAACCTGAGATGTTCTCATTGTTAAGACCAAGAAATGACTGTATACCTGGCTATCACCTACGCATACTGCAGGCCTAAAGTCTCTCCATGGCACAGCCAACTAAAACAATAAAATAATTTTAAAATATATACATTTAGCTGGATTCCTCTCAAATATAAATGAAGCCAGTAGCATATTTGGTAGGTACTCTACTCAACTCTTGAGTTGCATACGTCAACAGCCTATTTCTTACTGTACATGTAACATTGTGATTTGTATACACAATAAAAGAGTTTGTCTGTGTTAAAAAAATCTCTAAATTTAGATCTAGCTAAAATTGTTTATTATACACTGTAACCAGGCTTTCATGAAATGAGCACAAAGTTGTGTTGCATCATTCAGGAACATTTGTTGTTGGCAACGTTACCAAATAATTTGACCAGATTATCTCAGTATCTTCTTTTAAAGACCAACAGAGAATCACACCTGTAGAAGTCAGCCTGTACTCACTATAATGATGTTTGTGCCGCCCTCATTATATCTTCAAAATATAACTCGGCAGTAAGATAAACACCTTCCGTTCATCAAACCTCCGGAGACAGTGATCAGTTTGTCCTCAGGTTTATTGACTAGAAAAGGGTGAAACTGAGAGCAGACAAAAGGAAACATGCTTAGAAAATAAACTTCTTCTACACTACATATTTAACATACTTTTATCAAACTCAAATTACTCCTTCCCTTTTTAACTTTTTAACTCAATGATGCTTACATATGAATTGCCTCTTTATTGCTTTATAAATGAATCTGTAAATTAGCTAAGTAGCCCTTTTACGTACGAAACATCCACAGAGATAATATTATCCTCAAATTCACAAACAACTCTTAAAACAACAAATAACGCACTATAATTGAACAAAAGTACATATTATAAGATTACATACCGACGATGCTTCAAAAGGCATGAGATGTAGGCAGATGTTTTTGGATTGAAACAGGCGGCCAGACTAGCTTTTTACAGCCATGTGCCTACACTTCCTGAATGACTTGTGAAAACACCTGACTTCCTGTGACCCACTTCCTGACTCTCTTAAAGGGCCACTGCTAACTAACAAACAATCAATTTAATCACAAAATCTACAAACCAAAATACAATAGCAGAACACTCCCCGCCTGGCGGTAACAAACCGCCACTACCAACAGTCCATAGAACTTTATGACTTCTTCTCAGGAGCCAGGAGCAAAACTGTCTCAGTAACAGGCCGCAGAAATACTTTAGTTCCCTCTTTCCTGGAAACTTTGATCTCCACCTTACGTACTCTGCCGTCTTTGCTTGGGAAGACTTGAGTAATTAGTCCCAAAGGCCATTCCTTTCTTTTTATTTGGTCGTCCTTGAGAAGCACAATGCATCCAGGTTGAAGGTCGGGCTGGGGAATTTGCCACTTCCTGCGTGGCTGAAGTGTAGAAAGGTATTGTTTTTTCCACCTGTCCCAGAAGGTTTGAGCTAAATGCTGAACTTGCCGCCACTGGTGTTTGTGAAGGTCTTTGATCCAATCACCAACTGGGGCAGAAGACAGACTTACTTTCTGTGTGAGGAGGGTTGCCGGTGTCAGTATGAATGGGTCGTCTAGACCAGTTGACACTGGTACGAGAGGTCTGGCATTGATGATAGCGACCACCTCTGCCATCAGTGTGGAGAGTGCTTCGTGAGTCAGTCAAGTTCCTTGCTACGCCAATCATTCTCTCCCATGAACCACCCATGTGAGAGGCATGGGGAGCATTGAACATCCACTTGCAGCCTTGGTTCAGCAAAAACTTCTCGACAGAAGTGTCATCAATATTGGAGGGAATCTTGAGCTCCTTGCACGCACTGACAAAATTTGTTCCTCTATCAGAGCGGATGAGTTTAACTGGTCCCCTGATGGCAAGAAAACGCCTGAGGGCGTTAATGAAGCTCGATGTATCAAGAGACTCATTGAGTTCTATGTGAACGGCTCTTACGCTCATACAGGTGAATAACACCGCCCACCGTTTGCTCTGAGCGAGGCCACCCCCAGTTCGGCGTGAGGACACAGTCCATGGGCCAAAAACATCCAGGCCAACGTTTGTGAACGGAGGTTCCGTTGAAAGGCGATCTGCTAGAAGATCAGCCATCTTTTGTGTCAAAGGTGTGCCCCGAAGTTTACGGCATGTGACGCAGCCATAAATAACACTGCTCACACGCCTTTTTCCACCAACAATCCAGAAGCCAGCAGCTCGTAAAGCACCTTCTGTGAACAGTCGTCCCTGGTGTTGTGTTTTCTGATGATAATACCTGACAAGAAGTGTTGCTATATGGTGCTTGCCAGGGATGATGATGGGGGTTTTCTCCTCTGACTGGAGTTCTGCCTCTTTGATACGACCCCCGACTCTTAAGAGGCCGTCAGCATCGATGAAGGGATCTAAGGCTTTAAGAGGACTATCTTTAGGGAGATTTCCTCCCTGTCTTATACAGGCGTATTCTTGAGTGTATGTCTCTTCTTGAACTGCACGGATGATGGATACTTCAGCTCTTGAGAGTTCCTCGACCGAAATTGCTGTGTGGCAGTGATGCCAGCCCTTGCAGCTACTGACTTGAGTTGCAGGAGTCTACCGGAAGAGACAAGCAATATGAGTGAGGCGAGCAATGGCGTGAATCAATGACTTCCAGCAAGAAAATTTGGAGAAGCGCTGAGACCCTAGCTGTTTGCTCGACATGGTCGTTTTTATTGTAGAGACCTGCAGGCGGATCTCTGCATCTGAAGCAGGGTTCACCAGCTCAAAGTTGTAGTCCTCATGATAGGTTTGCCGAATTTCTTTTAGGAATGCTGGTCCGCGAAGCCAGCTGGTGCCTGAGAGATGAGCAGCAGTAACAGACCTCGTGGCAACGTCTGCAGGGTTTACATCTGTCGGTACAAACTGCCATTGTTTAGAGAGGAGAAGCTCCTTATCCGCAGAACTTGATTACTAACGTAGACGTAAAAGCGTCTGGCATCATTGCTGATGTAGCCTAAGACTACTTTACTGTCACTGTAAAAGACAGTGTCGTCCAACCTCATGTCGATTTCCGAAGAGATGAGCTCAGCAAGCTCCACCGCTAACACTGCAGCACAAAGCTCAAGTCTCGGGACTGTATGCTCAGGGACAGGAGTGAGCTTAGCCTTGCCCATAACGAAACCTACGTGGATGGCTCAATTGCAGTCTGTCATTTTGAGATAGGCTACCGCCGCAATTGCCTTTGTTGACGCATCGCAAAAGACAATTAGCTCTCTACGTGACACTTCTGTGGGAGAGATTTCTGTTTAGGGTCTTGAAACATTGAGACTACCTAGATCTTTCAATGAGGATTGCCATTTGATCCACATCTCTTCCATCTCTTGAGGGAGGGGTGAATCCCTCGCAAACCCATCTCTCGCAGGATTGCCTTTCCTTGTATGGTGACTGGAGCAACGAATCCCAGAGGATCATAGATGCTGTTCACAGTCGATAGAATGCCTCGACGAGTGAAAGGTTTCTCCTCATCGGAAATCTTGAAGGTAAAAGTGTCTGACATAAGGTCCCAGTTGAGACCCAGACTACGCTGCATGGGAAGTGCGTCAGAGCCGAAGTCCAGGTCTTTGAAGTCATTGGCATGGTCCTGAGATGGGAAGGCTTCCATGACTTCTTTTTTGTTCGAGGCAATTTTGTGTAGACGCAAGTTGGAGTCTGACAGCACGTCTTGCGTCCTCTTGAGCAGGTCCACCGCTGCTTCAACTGTAGGGAGAGACTTCAAGCCGTCATCCACGTAAAAGTCACGGTTCACAAACTGCTTGACGTCCGGCTCTGCATCTCGCACCGACTGCCTTAGACAATATATGGCTACTGCCGGGAAGGGACAATTTCCAAAAACGTGAACCCTCATGCGGTATTCAACAATGTCTTTTGATGGGTCGTTGTCCCTAAACCACAAGAACCTCAGAAAATTGCGGTCTTCTTCTCTCACCAGGAAGCAGTGGTACATCTGCTGGATGTCTGCTGTTATGGCTACAGCTTCCTTGCGGAATCTGATAAGCACCCCAAGGAGGGTATAGTTGAGGTCGGGTCCCGTTAACAATATGTCATTCAGTGACACTCCGCTGTGCTGGGCACTGGAGTCGAACACTACGCGGATGTTCCCTGGTTTTCTAGGATGATATACGCCAAAGGATGGCAAATACCATCGCTATTCGTCTCTCTTAAGCGGAGGTGCCACTTCAGCATGATTGTTCTGGAACACTCTCTCGATAAAAGTGAAAAAGTGCTCCTTCATCACTGGTTTCCTCTCTAGACTGCGTCTCAGAGATGACAGTCGATTCAAAGCTTGGACTTTGTTGTCTGGTAGACGAGGCCTTGGAGTTTTGAACGGCAGTGGAGCTATCCAGTTGTTGCTCTCATCCTTCTCTAAGCCTTGTTCCATTATTCGCAGGAATGAGATATCATCGATGGATGGAGCCACTTTGTTATCATCCTTGGTTTGCTGAAACACTGTGCAGCCTAACTCCTCAGCCTTTTCATTGCAATTGAGCTTCTCTGTAGTGTGTGCTCTAGGATAGTCAAGACATTGTACAGGATTGTATCTCTCCTTCACACGGAAGACGTTTGGGCACTGCTCAAAGATGGAGGGGCGTTTTTGTTCTGTAGTGCTGGTGTAGAATGCATTCACTATGGTGGGTTTGTGCACACCTCCCAAGCACACGTTTCCCACTATCACCCATCCCAGGTCGAGTTTCTGGGCATAGGGAGCATCACGTGGGTCATTCACCTGCTTTCGCACCTTGTGGACCGAAATGATGTCTCGCCCGAGAAGAAGCATGATGGGAGCACTCGGATCAAGCTCTGGGATGAGATGAGCTATTGGTTGGAGGTGAGGGTGGTTAGATGCAGCACTGGGCGTCGGAAGTTCCATTCTGTTGTTAGGGATATCGTTGCATTCCAAGAGACTTGGTAAAGGGAGACTGATTTTTCCATCCATCGATTCAATTTGGAAGCCTGAAGCTCTTCTTCCTGTACTCTCCGTCAATCCAGAGCAGGTCCGGAGAGAGTATGAAGAGGCGGGGCCTTGGACATTAAAGGCATCTAAGAACTCTGAACAAGCTAGAGATTTGTTACTATGCTCGTCGATGATTACGTACACTTTCAAAGCTCTATCGCGATGGCCTACAGGGTGAATGTTGACAAGGCAAATCTTAGAGCAGGATCTATCACTGTGATCACCGCCACAGACTTTGGTGCAGCTAGTAGTGACTTCTGAAGATGATGTGGAGTCTTGCTCCCGCCATGCTCTGTCGAGGGGGATAGCTCTTGGGTCCACGGTGCTTGTCCAGGGTGGAGGGCAGAGATATGTCTTTCACTCTTACACTCCAGGCATGTTGTTGCGTATTTGCAGTCTTTTGCCATGTGTTGTGTAGATGTGCAACATTTAAAGCAAATCCCATTCTCCTTCAGGAATGCTTTGCGTTCCTCTAAAGGCTTTTCACGGAAAGCCTGGCACTTTCGGAGTAGATGAGGCTTTTTATGGATTGGGCAATGTTTCTCGGAGTCATCAGCTCTAACATCAGGTCTGTCTGAGGCAAGAGGAGCTGGATGCTGTACATCTTTCTTGTGCACTGAGATTTCCCTTTGTCTGTTTAGTTTCCATGTAGGCTTGTCTCCTTTTAAAGGGGCATCTACTTGACCAGTGAACTTGAAGCTTGGATCGTTTCATGTTACAGCTTGTTGCCTGACAAAATCAACAAAAACTTCAAAGGGAGGAAATGAGACGTGGTACTGTAGTTTGTAACTGGATCCCACTGGAAAGCCACTTCTCCTGTAGGTTGAATGGCAACTTTTGGACTAAAGGATTTATTCCCTGTGACGTGTCTAGGTATTGTAAGCCTGGAAGATCTCCATCTGCCTTTGCTGCCTCCAATTCCATAAGGAGATCGCTTAACTCGTGGAGTTTCAAATAATCCCTGTTGGTGATTTTTGGAAAGCTATCAATACGTTGGAAAAGTGCATCTTCAATCACTTCAGGGGCCCCATAAACTGTATCCAGTCTATCCCATATCATCCGGAGTCCTCTATCTGGGAAATTTATGTGGACAGACCTGATCCGTTTGGCATGCTCAGCTGACTCTTTCCCCAGCCACTTGACCAGCAAGTCCATTTCCTCACTGGACGTCAAACCTAGCCCTCTGACCGTGTTCCCAAAGGACCGTTTCCATGCTTTGTAGCTATATGATTGGTCGTTGAATTGAATCAAGCTCCCTTCGAGCCAAATATCTGACAAAGTCAGTCATGTTTGCTTGGTTTTGATGGGCATGTTGCGGTATGAGGCTGGGTACAGAGGAAAGAGGAGGACCATGGTTTGCTCCATGTGTGCGACAATCATCTTGCATACTACTAGAGTAGCGATGCGTATCTGGAGTAGGCTGTGGCTGCTGAGCTGTTACTGTTTGGTCTGGTGTTGCAGGGCAAAGGTCAGCGTAGGCTTGACTACGCTCTGTTTTGAAGTGTGAGGTTTGGACAGGGTGCGCTGTTGCCTGCTCTGCATGTGCCTGTCCATTCTCATCTTCATAGAGCTGATGCAGTATTGGTGCAAACTGTACTCTGTTTTCCTCTTTGGCCTGTTTAGCAACATATTCTTTAGTGCGCTCCATGGGGTCGAGGGGGGTAGCAGATAGTGGGTCTGAGTAAAACTTGGAGCTACTACGATCACTGACATCAATAGCTGCCTCTAGGTCTTCTGCTTCAGCCACAGCTGCGGCTGTTTCTTGCTCTAACGACAACATGTTCATCGTTGCTTCTAGTTGTGCTTTTTCTACTTTTAGAGCCATTTCCTTCTTTGCGTAAGGTAGGCGTGCCTTGGCTGCCTCTGCTTTTGCACGAGCCATGGCGGCAGCAGCCCCAGTGGAAGAAGCCTTTGACCTTTTTGAAGAGCATGACGCGTTGGACCTAGTCCGTAATGTGCCTTCTCTCATTTCCATTTTCTGTTTCCTGTGTAAACTGCGTTATATTCTGCGCTGAAGCCGTCGTTTCACTGTGCCGCCCTCATTATATGTTCAAAATATAACTCGGCAGTAAGATAAACACCTTCCGTTCATCAAACCTCTGGAGACAGTGATCAGTTTGTCCTCAGGTTTATTGACTAGAAAAGGGTGAAACTGAGAGCAGACAAAAGGAAACATGCTTAGAAAATAAACTTCTTCTACAGTACATATTTAACATACTTTTATCAAACTCAAATTACTCCTTCCCTTTTTAACTTTTTAACTCAGTGATGCTTACATATGAATTGCCTCTTTATTGCTTTATAAACATAGCATAAATTGTAAATGAATCTGTAAATTAGCTAAGTAGCCCTTTTACATACGAAACATCCACAGAAATAATATTATCCTCAAATTCACAAACAACTCTTAAAACAACAAATAACGCACTATAATTGAACAAAAGTACATATTATAAGATTACATACCGACGATGCTTCAAAAGGCATGAGATGTAGGCAGATGTTTTTGGATTGAAACAGGCGGCCAGACTAGCTTTTTACAGCCATGTGCCTACACTTCCTGAATGACTTGTGACAACACCTGACTTCCTGTGACCCACTTCCTGACTCTCTTAAAGGGCCACTGCTAACTAACAAACAATCAATTTAATCACAAAATCTACAAACCAAAATACAATAGCAGAACAATGTTCTTCTGTTACTCTTCATAATTTTAGCAACTAGCTACAATTTGGGTATTTGGTTTAAATCCTTTTTTTTTTTTTAACTGGGTTCATTTACTGGTGTTAATAAACTTTATAAACGTTAACATTTTGTACACTTATTAAATAATTGACCCTATTACCCCACTCAAACACTGGGCTCTCAGGATACAGAGTTACTTGTGGTTCCTAGAGTCCCTGAAAGTAGAATGGGAGGCAGAACCTTTAGCTATCAAGCTCCTATCTTGTGGAACCATGTAGCAGTCTCAGTTTAGGATGCAGACGCCCTCTCTATGTTTAAGAGTAGGCTTATAACTTTCATTTTTGATAAAGCTTATAGTCAGGGCCTGCAGAGGCTCTTAGCTATGCTGCCATAGGTTTAGACTGCCAGGAGATTTCCCATGATGCACTGAGCTCTTCTCTCTTTCTCTCTATGTACACATTAGTGTCTCATAAATGCATTACTGACTCGGCTTCATCATCATCATTGGCACTATTATAATATTCATATCTCAATTATTAAAGCTGTTGTGGCTTCTGTATTCCATTTTGCAATACTTCACAATACTTTTTCCTCTCTGTTTCTGAGCTGCATTATTATGAATCAAACACATCGACCTTTTCAGCCAAAAGACCAGTGGAGAGGCCCTAGTGGTTGGTGTGTTAATCCATAGTAACAGAAATGGAAGGAAAACATATTGCGAGGTAAGGCAAAAGTTCTGTGAAGGAATGCAAAAATATTTCGAGGCAATGCAGAAGTATTTTGAGGGAGCTAAAAAAATATTGCTAGGGAATGCAAAAGTTGTCCTAAAATATTCTCACTATGACCCTTTTAGCGCTCTGTTGGCGTTTGTAGTACTACTGACAAAATGTCCTCTGCTTTGTGATGTAGTTCTGTGTGGAGATAAACCAAGGAACCCTAGCCAGCGTACGGAAGTGGAAACGGCCACGAGGGCTGTGGAAAAGTGTTGTGTCTGAAAAACCCACTGGACACTCCAGCAAGGTATGGCAGCCACCTTTACAGCACTGATATCTTTCTTAGGTTGATTTGTTGAAAGAGTAGTTACACATATTGACGGGCACAACTAACTGCTGCTGTATTGGTGTTTTGATCTTTTGCTGATGCAACTTCAATTTAGAAACATTGATGTCAATGGTCCTCAAGTACCCAAAACCAACAAACCCAAATATTACCTATTAGTCCCCAAATATTAAATATCAATCCAGTAGTTTTTTGTTTAAAAAAATAATAGTTCAGTGTGGTGATCAAACGTGTCTGCCACTCCAGTAAAGCTAAGCCGTTAGGCTACAAACTAAATCATAGTCGCATGACTTTAATGTCACCACCACTACACTACCGACTACACTACACTATACTATACACATTTTACTATAACTTAATTGTTCTACAAGTTAGAGTCTGACCAGTTTGCATGCATGAGAGGTGCACAATGAGTAGATAAGTCTCTGTTTGGTGTGATGTCATTAAAAGGCCATGACACCCTCTGTAGTCTCATTTAGCCACTTGTTAGTCTTTAAAGACACAGAAACACTTTTTAATACAAACATTGCATATTTATTGAGGTATTTTATGTTTTAGAACTTTCATTTTGTGAAATTCTCTAAGCTTGTGTAGACCTTATTTCAGCCATCTGACCAAAAACCTATTCTTGAAACCCACTGACTTTGAGTGAAGGGAACCGCAAATGCGAAAATGGCTGGTTTCTTTCCTACAGCACTCTTTACTCCCTGAAGTACCACCTGACTTGCTGTTGTTTTTACATAGTAGGTATTTTTCTCATAATCCGTGTTGCTGTAGAAATGAAAATAAATCATGTGATAGATGTAGTGAGAGACCACGTAGTTTCATACTTTGCAATGCAAAAATGAAAAACTGTAAAAGTACATCTTTCAGTATATTCTGGTGCTGTTTTTTATTTTTTGTTCACATCCATTAATTCATTAATTTATTTATTTCGACAGAGTGTTCCTGAAAAGCTAATATGTACTAATTCTCAATCTTATTTAAATGATTTGTATACTATTTTTTCTCTTTTTGCATTACAGTTGGATAAATTGGTTACCAAACTGTCTTTTTTTATTTGCAGAAAATATAGCAGTTTGATCACTGTGACTTTGCCTTGTTACCTGTTTGTTCATCTATAACACGTCTTTGTGTCTGGAAATAGGCCATCTAACATCTTTACCAACTTCTGCTTTCTTCACCCATTAATTGATGCAGTTTAGTAAGCCAAAAGATAGTTCATATTGATGGCCTTTTGATTCAGTAAGTAGTCGTAACTGACTCCATTTCCCATTCTATTTTCCCAGAGAGCAAGCTACTCTGGCTTTCTGTGGGACAGTTCATCTGGTATTGACCTGAGGGATGTTGCAGTCCTAGAATCTCCTGTTGTCAACGGTAACGGGAATCATACCTACCCTAAACTCTACCTGGCTCACTTTTCTGTAAGTAAATTCCCAAGAAAGAATGTGGCGTCCTCAGTGTGTAGAAAATTATTTTCTGTCCTGTAAAGTTTATTATAACTGAGATTTTTTGATTTAGCAACATTATTGAGCGCATGGACCTGTTCCCATGCACAAAAACCAACCTTCAAGCATTAAAGTAAGCTAGTGCATTGCCCGTAGGGAATATGTGTTCCTATAGAAAAGTGCACCAGATCTCCTCGGACCCGAACAGACTCGGTCCGGACTTGTTTAGTCTCATTAATCCACAACAGTCAGTTCAGGTGCACAGAACAGAAGGGGACCGAACCGCCGGCAAAATCCGGGTCCAGCTCGCACCGCTGCAGGTATAAATCCGCTTGTTTCTTAACGTATGTCGTAGGCTTGAGCTCTGCAGTGATTGGCTCTGGTCCACACCTGGCTACGGTGTGCAGTGATTGGCTCTGGTGCGCACGTGACTGTGGTGGCTCCGGTGGACAATGCTCCCAGAATTTGTGAAGCATTTATGAAATAATTTATTCACGGTATCATTGCAGTCCAAACAAATGCGAAATTGCACACCATTGAACCAAGCAGCAGCCATGTTGAAACTCTCAGGTCAGTCTGATCCTGATCCGCAGAGATATTTGAGGCACACACACACAGACAGACAGACATTCCTTGCTTTTACAGAGGGAGATAACATTTATTTTTCTAAGCAATACAGACCGCATACTTGTATGATAGTATTTTAAACAACTCATTATCATTAGACCATTGCAGAAGAAGAGATGATGAAATTAAAGTGTCAGTCAAACCTCTAGCGGTATCTCTCCATGAAAAAATGCTAGCGAAAAAATGCTAGCGTACAAAGTGCCCCTTACACTCCCATTGAAAATGAGATTGAGCTGAAAACGAAAATACGTTTAATATTAACAGGGCCTCTTTCGTCGTAATTATGCTTTTACACGAAGTTTTGACTCATATACATTCACAAATAAAGCCTTATAATAAACCAACAGCTTTTTTTCTCAAAGTTTCATCCAGTTGACCTTTATTCGGTTTTTGTACTGCCTCTTAAGTATCCATCCATCCATCCATCTATTTTCTTCCGTTTATCCCGTTTATCGGTCGCGAGGGCAGCTGTCTGAGCTGGGACACCCAGACTTCCCTCTCCCCGGACACTTCCTCTAGCTCTTCAGGGAGGATCCCAAGGCATTCCCAGGCCAGCCGAATGACATTGTCACCCCAGTGTGTCCTGGGTCTTCCTCTGGGTCTCCTACCGGTGGGGCATGCCAGGAACACCTCCTGAGGAAGGCGTCCAGGGGGCATCCTATACAGATGCCCAAGCCACCTCAGCTGGCTCCTCTCGATGTGGAGGAGCAGCGGCTCTACTCCAAGCTCCTCCCGGGTGACAGAGCTCCTCACCCTATCTCTAAGGAAGCACCCCACCACCCGGCGGAGGAAACTCATTTCGGCCGCTTGTATCTGGGAGCACCTCCCACAGAATAGGACACGGTCGAATGCCTTCTCCAAGTCCACAAAACACATGTGGACTGGTTGGGCAAACTCCCATGAACCCTCGAGCACCCTGCGGAGGGTATACAGTTGGTCCAGTGTTCCACGGCCAGGACGAAAAAACGCATTGGTCCTCCTGAATCCGAGGTTCGACTATCGGCCAAATTCTCCTCTCCAGTACCCTGGAATAGACTTTCCCAGGGAGGCTCACTGGGAGAGTGTGATCCCCCGATAGTTGGAACACACTCTACGGTCACCCTTTTTGAATAGAAGGACCACCACCCCAGTCTGCCAGTCCAGAGGCACTGTCCCCGACAGACACACGATGCTGCAGAGACATGTCAGCCAAGACAGCCCCACAACATCCAGAGACTTGAGGTACTCAGGGCAGATCTCATCCACCCCTGGTGCTTTGCCACTGAGAAGCTTCCTAACTATCTCAGTGACTTTGGCTTGGGTGATGAATTCAACCTCTGAGTCCCCAGCCTCTGCTTCCTCTATGAAAGGCGTGTCAGTGGGATTGAGGAGATCTTCGAAGTATTCCTTCCACCACCCGACGATATCCCCAGTCGAGGTCAACAGCTCCCCACCTCCACCGTAAACAGTGTTAGTGGAGGGCTGCTTCCCCTTCCTGAGGCACCGAATGGTTTGTCAGAATTTCCTCGAGGCCGACCGGTAGACCTCCTCAATGGCCTCCAACCAGCCGACCAGGCTTGATAGGACTCCTTCTTCAGCTTGACAGGATCCCTTACTTCCGGTGTCCACCACCGGGTTCGGGGATTGCTGCCACGACAGGCACCGGATACCTTACGGCCACAGCTTCGAACAGTCACGGCAACAATGGAAGTGGAGAACAATGTCCCCAGCCTCCTTCGGGATCTGGTCAAAGCTCTCCCGGTTGAGGGTTCCGCCAGACGTTTCCAGCAGACCCTCGCAATACGTTTGGGTCTACCAAGTCTGTCCAGCTTCCTCCCCTGCCAGCGGATCCAACTCACCACCAGGTGGTGATTAGTTGACAGCTCAGCCCCTCTCTTTACCTGAGTGTCCAAGACATATGGCCGGAGGTCAGATGACACGACCACAAAGTCGATCATTGACCTCCGGCCTAGGGTGTCCTGGTGCCACGTGCACTGATGGACACCCTTATGCTTGAACATGGTGTTCGTTATGGACAAGCTGTGCCTAGCATAGAAGTCCAGCAACAGAACACCACTCAGGTTCAGATTGGGGAGGCCGTTTCTCCCAATCACACCCCTCCAGGTAACACTGTCGCTGTTCGGCCCGAAGCCGAAACAACAGTGAGATGGCCAGAGTCACCGTCCAAGGATTGGGTCGTCGGGGCTCCCGCCCACGACCGCCACCCAAATCGCATAGCACCGGCCCCTTCTGAACCCTCCTGCGAGTGGTGAACCTATTGGAGGGCAGGCCCACGTCCCTCTTTCGGGCTGTGCACGGCCGGGTCCCGTGGGCAAAGACCTGGCCACTAGGCACTTGCCGGCGAGCCCCAACCCCAGGCCTGGTTCCAGGGTGGGGCCCCGGTAATTCCATTCCGGGCGACGTGAGTGTCCTTGTTTTAATATCTGTCATCAGGGGCAATGGAACCACTCGTAGTCTGACCCGTCACCTAGGACCTGTTTGCCTTGGGAGACCCTACCAGGGGCATTACTCCCCGGACAACATAGCTCCTAGGATCATTCAGGTACTCCTCCACCTCTCCACTATGGTAAGGTGGCGGTTCAGAGGAGGAGGCCTCTTAAGTATGCAGAGTAAAAAGATGAATTACTTTTAACTTTTGGCAAACGTTTCTGTTATAAGTTTATGATGACATTTAACTAACCAAAGTAATCACAAACATGGTAATCAAATGATGACACAGATTGTAAGCAATGATTTTACTATTGATAGGAATGATGTCCAAAACTATGAAAAATACCCAAATTATAATAATCTGGAATTATCCTTTAATCTCTTTCCAGCCATTTTCAAATGGGCATCAAAAACTGCTATACCTGCAGTCAATTTAGGTTATGGTAACAACAACAAAATGTCTTTAACACACATTAGTGCAATGGTAACAGGTAGCTCCATGTACATCCCTGTCTTCTGTTGTGCTGCCAACTGGATTATATCCTGAAACAAATGTCTGACTTTTCCCATTAGGTTGGTGCATACGAGCTGACGGTGGTGAACGTCAACATGCAGGGCACAGATACATTGGGAGACTCTAGTGGTACAGGTGAAGCCCAGTGTCACTGCCTTTCCCCCAGCATTCAGGAAACACTCAAAGGTCAGGAGAGACCAATACAAATCCAGTGTTTGACACATCATGCCACATGTCTGACACTGTTAATGCATTCACACAAGTTTTTCATAAAGGGAATGATCAAAAAACAAGTTATTACAGACACATTGTTATGTCTTGTATGCTCTCCATTAATGCATCAATGTGAATTATAAGAATCATTCCTTTTCTCATGCCTTTATTTATATTTATATGTATATTTATCTTTCTGTGTAGGTGAGAAGGATTTGGTGGTGCTAGGAGATTTTGGCTCTCCTCCTCAGAGCTCAGAACTGGATATACTGAGAAAGGAGAAGCTCTGTGCCCTGGTACCATCCACCCAGTTCACTAATATCAGCACACGCTCACCACAGGGCACCCGCTGTCTTGACAACATCTGGCTGAGCCGCTCCCTAAAAAAGATCTACTCAGGTAAGTGGTTTTGGATAGGGGTTTAGAATTTAAAATCTGAAGTCATTAATAACAAGTGAAGTCATAGTCAGTTTAGACAAATCTAAGTTGAGTCTCAAGTTACAAGACAAAAAGTAATTTGAGGCAAGTCCAAATCAAGTCAGTCACAGCAGAAACAAGCCAAGTCAGTTCTCAAGTTGTTCTCAAGTCCAGTCCAAGTTAAATTTTTAATATACTGAGACAAGTAAAAGATTATTCTAAAGTCTGCCAGAGCAAGTCTCAAGTCAAGTCTATATAAAACAAAATTGCAAGTGAATATATCACATATTTTCTAGACTGTTATGTTACAACATTAAAATGACATGGCATTTTTAAGGCTAAGAGTTTCTTACATGACTGATATGAAACAAAGTATCTTCAGCGCTAGGCATGAAAATTAAATATGCCATCCCTGCTACTTGTTGTCATTGATTTTTTTTATTGTCTTTGTTTTTAATCAGGCCAAAAGTTTATTCTTAAATGTTCTTGTTTTCAAATCTCAAGCATACCAAGAGTCAAAACTATGTCAAGTCTAAATCAAGTCTCAGGTTCTCATATTTGTGACTTTAGTCTGAGTCGACCCAATTGTGCTGTTAATCATGACAACAGTTATTCCCTACATGAAGCAGTACAGGACCCCTGGTTTCATTATTATTAAGATGATGAAGTCCTGTTTCAGCTTTAACTACTGCTTGAGTTAATGATATTTGAATGTAAGCTACAGCAGCTTTTGTTGGATCAAAGTTTAATTCACTGTATATATCCTTCAGCATATTGTCCAGTCTGCATGCTGTCCTACATGTCTGCTGACCTTCCATCTTCTTGTGCCTTTTCTCTAACAGGCCACTGTATGGTAGTGCGGGAGGGCTTGACCAATCCCTGGATCCCTGACAACTGGTCGTGGGGTGGTGTGGCATCAGATCACTGCCCTGTGGTGGCAGAGTTTTACACAGATGTATCACCGAAGGAGCTTAGCAGGTCCGGTATGGCAGTGGTGGACAGAGGAGACATTATGCCCAAACATGAGCGGTGACAACATCCACAGTGACAGTATAGACAGCAGTGGATGACTTCAGACTTTGTCCTGCCAGGATCCTGCTTAGCCTTGGTAGGAGACTAAACAGGACATGGACATGGAGCAAAGAGTTTCCTAATGAATGTGAAGAAGTGTCAAGTTTCCCTGCAGGGATTCAATTTACAATGTACTAACTCTTAAGTCCTAGAGCCATAAAAAATGTTCAGGCAAAATATATATAATGTACTTTAAAAAGTGCCAAGCATTTTCTACATGTATATAAAATAAAGAGAAATTAATAGATGTTCCAGCTGGTCTGAACTCTCATTATTGCAAGTGCAGTATCTAATCAGACTCATCTGAATGACTCCGCTCCTCACAGGCTTTGCTGTAATGCTCACCTGTTCTGTCAGTGAAGAGGATGATAACATTTCAACTGAGCTATAGAGCTCATGAAGGCTGCACTCTTTAAGTAATTAAGTAAGCCAGGTCTCTATGTGCATGTGTTAGCAACCATCTTCCTCTGTGATGTAAAAAGGGGCGCCATAGCAGACTGCCATCAGAGGGCAGTCCTGCTGCCTCGACTGCTCATTAACCAGTTCCAAAGTAATGTAAAGGGGAACTCATCACCCAATCAGTGTGTGTGTATATGTGTATATATATATATATATATATATATATATATGTAT
>CAEMYA010001107.1:122128-132183 GCA_903131615.1 Diplodus sargus
AGAGGTGGAGAGGAGCACTGCACATAAGGACTGAGAGAGACACTGCGATCACACAAACTCTGTGAAGAAATAAAGTGATTTGCTGAACTTATAGAAGAGAAACTACAACAAAAATATCGATCTCATTGCGCTGGTATCGATCCGATACCAATACTCACCTTGGTATCGATACTATCGATATTTGGATCGGTCTGCCCACCCCTAACGCATTGCAGTGATGTATTTCTTTTAGCAGTAACAGGGTAATATACCGTGTTACTCAAAAATGTTCAGTTATATATTACTGAAGGTCTGTCATGTAATGTGTACAATCCACGTTACTGACTGAAGTGAAGCATTTGTTGTTGTTTGTTTTTTTTAAGATTCCATCCACACCAACATGATCATATTAATATAACTATGCGTGGGTTTAATGTAGCTGAGCCTATAAGTTATTTGTTCAGTGTCTGTGTGACTGACATAAACCCTATTTCGTAGGCCTACTGATGAATACTTTAATCACATATGCACATGCATTCCTTGTTATGTGGACTAAAATAAAAAGGCATAGAAAAAGAGTCTTGTCATGTCATTATAGGCTACATTATAGAAAAGTACAGATCAATTGTGTTTCATATGACTGAGCTTAGAATAAAAAATGTTATGATGTCAGGAATATAAATGATTGCTCATAATATATCAGACTTTGCTCTATTGTCTGCCTGCTCATCCCTGTGTTCAGGGACATTCCTTTATTAATACGATCTAGGCTATTTGATTACACTAGTTCAATTCAACAAATTGCCCAAATAACCTCTATAGAACAGATAGAGGTTGTTTGGGCAATTTGTTGAAAGAAACTAGTGTAATAAGTATTATATTAAATTGAAATATATATTAATATGTAATATGTTGCATTTTTAAAGTAATTTGCCAAACACATGCCAAGAGTGTGCCAAGCTGTCACCAAACCAAAAGGTGGCTACTATGAAGAGTATAAAATATAATATATATATATATATAATCTCCTTCTCACCCTGGTAGGGTGGTATCTGTGTCATCCTCAAGCTAGGGTCCTCTACCAGAGGCCTGGGAGTTTGAGGGTTGTGCGCAGTATCTTGGCTGTTCCTAGGACTGCGCTCTTCTGGACTGAGGCTTCAGATGTTGTTCCTGGGATCTGTTGGAGCCACTCTCCCAGTTTGGGGGTTACTGCCCCGAGTGCCCCCACTACCACGGGGACCACGCTAGCCTTGACCTTTCACATCCGTTCCAGCTGCTCTTTCAACCCTTGGTACTTCTCAAGTTTGTCGTGTTCCTTCTTCCTGATGTTGGCGTCAGCTGGGATCGCCACATCTATCACCACCACCCTCTTCTGCTCTTTGTCCACCACCACTATGTCCGGTTGGTTAGCCAGGAGCTGTTTGTCAGTCTGGAAGCTGAAGTCCCACAGAACCATGTCCCTGTTGTTTTCAGCCACCTTCTGTGGCTGGTTGCAGTACTGGTTGCAGAAGTTCCTGTATACTATCCCAGCCACTTGGTTGTGCCTCTCCATGTACGCTGATCCAGCTAGCATCTTACACCCTGCTACTATGTGCTGGACTGTCTCAGGGGCTTCTTTGCACAGTCTGCATCTTGGGTCTGATCTACTCTGGTAGATCCTGGCCTCTATGGCTCTTGTGCTTATGGCCTGTTCTTGTGCTGCCATGATTAGTGCCTCTGTGCTGTCTGTCAGTCCAGCATTTTCCAGCCAGTGGCCTATGTATATCTATATATCTATATATCTATATATATATATACATATATATATACCACTGGAAAATGTTGATGTCTTCGGTACTGACTTACAATGTAGAAAATAATTTTAAAAAATTAAGAAAAACCATTGAATGAGAAGGTCTGTCCAAACTTTTGACTGGTACTGCAATTATCTGTGTGCAACATTCCTTTTGGTGGAAAGAGAGCTTATCATTGTACTGTGCTTAACCAACACGGTCTCGCTCCCTGCTCGCCAAATAGCGACGCTTGGTCAGGTGACGCACAAGGTCCCCCTTCACGCCTGTTTGAGACGCAGTGGGCTGTCAACTGACTCCAATGTAAACCCATCCATGGCAGTTTTAGACGCTCCAAAGTCATCAGGTGAACAGTGCACCTGCGCAAACACTTGAAAAGGCATTTTGTGGAAATCCTTGGGGTGCTTCCTATATAACCCACATTGTTCCCACGTTTCCTTCACTTGCATACTTTCCTTGCACCTTAGTCCCGCTCACCAAGGATTCCTGGTGAGATGCGAGGAAACCACAGGAGGAGTCCTTTCCTCTCTGATCACAGCTTGATCAGTTGTCAGTCGGTTTGACCAGCTGCAGAGACGTCAGGTGCAGGGCCATATGCAGGATTTTAGAAATACAGAGGTCCAAAATTCAAATTTGCTATGTCGTAGAGCAGTGGTTCCCAACCTGGGGTCCCCGCAAAACGGCGTTGTCGTCTGGACGGGGCCTCAGTGAGTCTCGGTCCGACTTATGTGTTGGAGCAGCCTTCAAGCTGTGTACCAGTTTTTAAATTGTGTTGATAGGCCAAGTAAAATGGGACTTATGTTAATAATGTACGGCACGCTTTTTCGCTAACATTACCGTCACGTTGGCTGTGCGTTTGGTGCAGGAAGAGACGGTCAAAACGAGCCTCTCTCACGAAAGTGTACGCAAGCAGGACAAGTTTGCGAGCGAAAAAACACGTTCCTATTTCAGGAAAAAGGCACCACACCAGCCAATCACAAAATTACATGGCAAGACACGTGATTTGGTTGCTGGGGGGCAGGAGGAAGTTGTGGAGGGACCGACAGTGACATGAGAGAGTTGAAAGATGTGTGTCAAAATGAAAAAATAACTGTTCAGTCACACATGTGAGGTTGTGCTGAAAATAATGACACCAAACAAGGCAAGATAAATAGTTTTTAAGGTGAAATATAATGGTAAAATCAAGTCAAAATGGCCAATTATACCCTGGACTGCATAAAATCCCAGTAACACACCCAATCAAAACTCTCTATAATCCAAACTGAAACATATTTCTTGGTCCACATTTAAATTCATTGAGCTATTTATTACCAACACCCCTATGAGGTAGGCCTATTCTATATACATTGTAAAACTAGGAGAATATAACTGTTGTTTATTTTTTCAAATAAAAGTTTGTAATTAATCATTTTATTCTTTTAGTGTATGTGGGTTAGGGGGTCCTGGCTTGTCTTGGACACAGGCAAGGGGGGCTTCAAGGAAAAAAGGTTGGGAACCACTGTCGTAGAGGTTACTGGACATTTTTGGCATGCCCCCTCGGAATAAAAATTTGAAAAATTACAACTTAAATGATGACTTCTAGGGAATTTTATGAAAAATAATTTATAAATTGAGATAAATATATCTAACACATTATTGAGATAAATATATTTCATACATTATAGCATATTACAATACAGCCTATTAACCTTCTGTCACACCGCGGTGAGGGATGTCCTGTTTTGGGATTTTGTCTGGCAAACTTCCTGTTTTATGTTGAAAATCTAATCCTCCTCTTGTTTCAGGTCACTTGCCCTTCCTCCTGTGTCACCGGTCTGATGTCTCCCCTGATTCCCTGATTGTGTCCACCTGTGTCACCCTCCCTCATGTGTATATAGTCCTCGTCTTCATCTTGCCAGAGTATATTGTCTCATCGTGTACCTCCAGCTGTCTTCCACAGTCTTGTCAAAGTCGTTGTTAAGTATTGCCCTGCTTGAATTTCTGTTTTCTTTGTACCCCTCTGAAGAAGAGTGATTTTTGTTTTGCTAAAAGTTTTGGTCAGCTTGTTCCTTTTGAGAAGCTAGTTTTATTTCTTAGTGCTCTGCTTTTTCCTCCTCTTGGAGCGTTTTGATTTGTAGTTTTCTTAGCTCTGTGAAGTGTAGTTTCTGTTTATAGCCTTTTGTCATCTCCTCCTCTTGAGCGATTTTCTTTTGTATAACTTTTCATAGATTATTGTTTTTCAGATCAGTGTAGATTTTGCTGTTTGCCCTTTCCTCCCTCGGGAGCGATTTTCTGTTTATTGTTTTGTGCCTTGTGCCATGTTTGTTTTGTTTGTCTGTTCCTCGTCTGTACAGACGAGTCTAGAGTTTATAGCCATTGAGTTATCACTCTGTCTAAAGAGTACCTCGAGTTTCAGAATAAAAGCCTGCGTTAATCGTTCCCTGTCTGCAACTGAGCCCTCATTTTTGCCAAACCTTAACACCTTCACAGGTTATGATATTCAGCTCATTTATTGAATAGCAAAGTAGTCTATATATGCAAGACTGAACCATATAGGGGTGAAATACAAAGTCCATGATAATTTTGCAAACAATGAATCATGGATTTGACACATTTTGTTTGACCTAAACAGTGGTGGCTGTAGCTCATGGGCTAGAGCAGGTCGGCTAGTGATCGGAAGGTCACTGGTTCAAATCCCAGCTCCGGGCTGAGCTGGGTAGCATGTCAAAGTGTCCTTGAGCAAGATACTGAACCCCCAAATTGCTCCTGATTGGCACCTTGCCTGCGATGAGCTGGTGACTTGTCCAGGGTGTACCCTGCCCTCACCCAGAGCTTGGAGGGATGTTTGACTTAAACAGAAAATTGTGATTTTGACCACAATATTTAGCCCGCTAGATCCTAAGTTTTCTTTAGGGCCCCCCTGTCAATGCTGGGCCTTTAGAATCATCCTAACTCCCCCCAACAGCACCACCCACAATGGAGTCCAATTAAGTTAAATGAAAAACAGACTGTCTCTCCTGGTAAAATTCATTAAAATTATAGCTGCAAGTAGCGATGAACGGGCCTTCGCAGTCCACGCACGTTGGGGCATGCTGCCGTCGGGGCGTACCTGGCCCCATTGGCCAAATATTGTGTACGCATCTCTTAACTGTCCATGTTTTGGACAGTGCAGGAAGGGGCTGAATGTAATTCACTGTGTCCAACATGTGGTGCTTTGACTATGACTGTATATTGGCCTATCTGTTAAGGGCTGGACTCTTAAGGCCCCCACACACCGCCCAGACGTCCAACTGCCTTATCCGACCACTCTCCGACCACTCTGTTGCCTCTCGTCTTGAGTATTCTTTGGAATATCAAAATTCTTTTAACAACTTTTTGTCAGGAGTGTCCACAGATGCTATGTGCAAATTTTTGTGCACATCGGTCAAACGGCCTATGAGGAGATCGAAATGGCCAACTAGCCACATATCGCGTTTTTGCGCAAAAAAATATCGACGGAAATGGGCATAGCCTATATCAGCTGAATTCAGGGAACGTGTGGATATGAAGTTTTTGAACATGCGCCACCAGGTGTGATGTAGGTTAAAGCTTTTGATAAGTGCTTTCCACGGATATTACTTGCAAAGTTTGGTGCAAATCGATCAAATGGCCTGGGAAGAGTTAGAAAAAGTAAGTTTATAATTTTTTCACAGAGCTTTAGTGGCTCATGGAAGTAGTCACCTGGGTTTCATGTCATTCAGACAGACCAATGTGGAGATATCAACACTTCGTGTTTTGAGCGAAATGTACAGGAAGTTCTTATTTAATAACTTTGGCATTGTTTGGAATATCAAAATTCTTACAATAACTTTTTGTCAGGAGAGTCCACAGATGCTGTGTGCAAAGTTTGGTGCAAATCAGTGAAATCGCCTGGGAGGAGTTCGAAAAAGTAGGTTTGTGACATTTGGCAAATTTGCGGGAAAAAAAATGGTAGGCGGAAATGGGCGTAGCCTATATCACGAGATCCAGCACAATTCAGTGAACGAGTGGATATAAGGTTTTTGAATGTGCAACAAAGTATATGTGAGTTATAAGCCAAAACGCACTTTCCTTGATTACAGCGCCACCTAGTGGTGGAAATTGAGGAAGACAATAGATTATGACATTTTCCGACAGGTGTGATGTATATTCCAAGTCTGGTGAGTTTTGGGGCATGTTCAGGCAGTGAAAAATGCAATGATTGGGGACGAAAAAGTAGTAATTCGAAAAACAATAGGGACCTAGCAGGTCGAGACCTGCTCGAGCCCTTATAATAACAATCACGAGAAAAACAATAGGGACCTCACAGGTCATTACCTGCTCAGGCCCTAATTAAAGCTGCAAGCAGCGATGAACGGGCCCTTGCAGTCCACGCCCGTCGGGGCGTGCTGCTGTCAGGGCGTACCACATAAACCGGCCCCACTACTTTGGCATTTTTGTGCGTTTTTTTTCTAATCACTAAAAGTGACCATTCAATTGACAATATCTGACTTCCTGTTGGGTTTGGGGTATTGGTCCAATAGCAATTTTTTGTGCATCTGGTCATGATGTACGCGCTCAGTGATTTTTGTACATATCGGTGGAACATGCCAGTGAAGTGTTTTTTGGGGGGGGTTATTTTGCTATAAAAGCGCCCCCTTGAGGCCGAGTTTTACAGAATTTTGCACAGAGCCTTAGGGGCATATCGGGAAGTTTCATTTCATTCGAGGACACCAATGTGGAGATATGCAACATTTCCGTTAAATGACAACTACAGGAAGTTGTCATTTAATAACTTGAGTATTCTTTGGAGTATCAAAATCATTTTTATGAAATGTCGTCAGACGTGTCCACAGATGCTATGTGCAAATTTTTGAGTGCATCAGTCAAACGGCATATTAGGAGATGAAATCAGGTGATGTACCACATTTCGCAATTTTGCGGACAAAAAATATCGACGGAAATGAGAACAGTCTATATCAGCTGATTCGGCTGAATTCAGGGAACGCATGGATATAAAGTTTTTGAATATGCGAGATAGTGTGTGGGAGTTAACGGCCAAAATACGTTTGATCTGATTGTACTGCCATAGCGCAGTCTAAATGTACTTAGACCACCACCAGAACGCCACCAGCGGGCGGATTGGTGACACCTTCTTAAGCTAACCTCAGGGGCCTACGGGCAATGACTGTATCAAGTTCCATCATAATCGACAAAGCTGATGTTCAGATATAAAAATCTTGAAGTGTAAGAGCGGCATCTAGTGGTCATGTCCCCAAATTTTGCATGGAGCCTGAAGGGAATGTATAGAAGTACTGAGCCAAGTTTCATGTCAATCGGACACACCAACATGGAGATATGCAACACTTTCTGTTTTAGCAATTTTTGTCAAAAAACTATTAATTTGTAACGTTGGTATTGTGTTGAATCGGGACTTTCTTTGCACACCGTTCTGTCAAGGACAGTCCAGAGATGTTGTGTGCAAAGTTTCTTGCAAGTCGGTGAAATAGCCTGGGAGGAGTTCGAAAAAGTAGGTTTGCAACATTTTCGCGAATTTGCGGAATAAAAACAGTAGGCAGAAATGGACATGGCCTGTATCACAAGATTCAGCAGAATCTAGGGAACGCGTGGGTAAAAGGCTTTTGAATGTGCAAGAAAGTGTATGGGAGTTATAAGCCAAAACGCACTCTCCTTGATTATAGCACCACCTAGGGATGGAAATGGAGGAAGACAATAGATTATGAATTTTTTTGCCAGGTGCAACATATATTCCAAGTTTGGTGAGTTTTGGGGTATGTTTGGGCAGTGAAAAATGCCATCATTTGAGATCGGCGTTCGAAAAACAATAGGGACCTCGCAGGTTGACACCTGCTCGGGCCCTAATAATCATTCGAAAAACAATAGGGACCTTGCAGGTTCCCTGCTTGGGCCCTAACAAGAGGGGGGCTGACTTACAGAAAAAACATAGTTGCAATGGTTGAAGCAAAGTACGACGAAATAACGAAATAATGACCCTGATTAAAAGACAACCTCTCTTTTCAAGACTAATCTTACAAAAAAAAGACTTTTAGCTGGATGACAGCTCTGGTAATGGACATGCCTTCGTTCATTTCTCAATAACAAACTTTAACTCACGGAGTGTTTGTGATGAAAATAAATCATGACAACAGCCTCCGTCCCTGCGAGTGACAGAGTCAGACAGCGACCTGTAAACTGATGGTGATTATTAATTATGTAATTAAGCATGAAAAAAGTAACTATCACGTTCCAGGATGTTTGGTGGGTCAATATCTCAATCACTACACATTATAACAGCATCCATATGATTATAAACTGTCAGCGGGGTTTGGACTGACAGGGGACACCTGGGAAACACCGACGTCATCATCATGACATGTACCGTCACGCCTCTTTAGGAGCCGCAGCGCCGGCTTTCTGTGTGAATTACACGGTGGTACAGCGGAGATGCTTCGCTCTGTGTGAATCACCATCGGCAGAGAATTGGCGAACCACCGCTCCGGAAATAATGCGGAGATGCCATGTAAAAAGGGCTAGTGACGTCTCTACAGTAAGCTGCCGCTGTCTGCCGTTGCGGTCGTATAGCGACCCCAGACAACTATCAGCATGTGTCAACAGTTAGACCCCAGCTATAAGACGACCTCACTTTTTCACATTATTTTCATCGAAAAAAACCTTGTCCTATATTCGGGTCAATATGGTAAGTACCATGTGAAAAGTTGAGTCAGGCATCACACCTGACACTGGGTTAGGAAGTGCCCCCAGATTCTCTCGAATCTGTTCTGTTCGGTTTGTGCAGGCGCAGTCTTTCCATTTGAATAACCGACAACATCTCGCTGAGCCAATGAGCAAAGGTGGGTGGAGTGGTAGACTTCCATCCCTTGGTACAGAGCAACCTGCATGTCATGCAGAAGATCAGAAGTCTCAGCAGAGCATCCAGGTGGCCAGGTCATGGTTAGGCTGAATGACTCTGGAGTAGGCTTTTGACAACTGCTCAAATATAGCTGACCAAAAATTGTGCAATTTAGGACAGAACCAGAAAAGATTCACTAGTGAACCCTCAGCAATATGACACTTATCACATACAAGGGACATGGATGGAAAAATACAATTTAACTTTGTTTTTGAGTAATGCAATCTGTGCAGCACCTTGTACTGAATTAACCTATAACGTCAGTTATTAGAGCAGCAATGGACTCGAGACGGTGCCTCCTCCCAAAGTTCTGCCAATATTTCAGAGTTCAAGTCTTTGGCCCATGCTTCCCTAATAAAATTAGAGGAAACTGAGTTAGTAAAAGAACCCACAAATTTTGATATTAACTGTTTGGAGTCTGGAGGGAGCAGGAGGGTTTCAAGGAAAGGATGGGTAATGGAGGTAGACTCGAAATGTGGCCAATTCTCCTTGACATAGTGTCTGACTTGGAAGTAGTAAAAAAAAATGAGAATTTGGAAGATTGAATTAATTGCTTAGCTGAACAAATGATGCTATTGGCCATTTATGTACAGATCCAAAAATGTCCAGACCGCAAACACCCCATCCAACCAAGCAGGCAAGAATGAGTGATTGTGACATATGGGCGCATGTATGAAGACACTGGGAACCCAGCAAGCCACTTTTATCTGATTTAGGATCTGCATGAGTTCTTCACAGTGAAGTTCTGCTGAATTAATTTGGCTACTGGGGCGGAGCCAGAAAACAGAAGAGCAGGGCATGAGGACATTTCAACCTCAGCGGCTTCCAGCTGTAGCCACAAAGGGTTCTCCTCAGCTTTAACATTTCCACACTTCCAGTAGGCAAGGGCCTTGGAGCCAGCTGCCCAGTAGAAGTGTTTAAAAACAAGCAGTCCTAGACCGCTGTCAAAGGACACCAGAAACAAAATTGTAGACCTGCACCAGGCTGGGAAGACTGAATCTGCAATAGGTAAGCAGCTTGGTGTGAAGGAATCAACTGTGGGAGCAATTATTAGAAAATGGAAGACATACCAGACCACTGATAATCTCCCTCGATCTGGGGCTCCACACAAGATCTCACCCCGTGGGGTCAAAATGATCACAAGAACCACACGGGGGGACCTAGTGAATGACCTGCAGAGAGCTGGGACCACCATCATTCAGTGCGTTTACATGCACAGCTTAGTCGGATTACAGCCAGAGTTCGACTATGCTACTCAGTCAGACAACTGCAATTATCCGAGTATACATGCAGGTGAGAAAATCGGATTATTGGGCCGGAGCATGTCATACCCCGGTACGCTAGGCGGCGCTGTGCCCATTTCAACTAGTGGTAACAGA
>CAEMYA010001107.1:132245-142338 GCA_903131615.1 Diplodus sargus
CACAATGGCGCTCTTTCTTGCGGTGATTTCGGAGGAAAGACGCCGCCGCCGCCATCCAACTACTTCCGGCTCACGGCCCCGGAGAAAAATCGCGCTCCTGCGCAGAACGCAAAAATCCGATCCGATCCGCTGGAACGTATACATGCAGGAGTAATGCGACTATCAATCGAATAATCTGGGTGCTTTAATTCGACTATGAGAAATCCGATTTGGTCCGATATTAGTCAGACTAAGGTGTATACATGCATCTTAAAGATCCAATCATAGTCGGACTAAGCCAGTAATTCGGTTTTCTTGAGTGTCATGTAAACGTAGGAGTAACACACTACGCCGCCAGGGACTCAAATCCTGCAGTGCCAGACGTGTCCCCCTGCTTAAGCCAGTACATGTCCAGGCTCCTCTGAAGTTTGCTAGAGAGCATTTGGATCATCCAGAAGAGGATTGGGAGAATGTCATATGGTCAGATGAAACCAAAATAGAACTTTTTGGTAAAAACTCAACTTGTCGTGTTTGGAGGAGAAAGAATGCTGAGTTGCATCCAAAGAACACCATACCTACTGTGAAGCATGGGGATGGAAACATCATGCTTGTAGGAGCCACATTGCTTTGCTGAGGATTATGTGGGTTTCGATTTGTTTGGTCTGGTTGCCACGGTGATATGTGGGGTTTGGGTCACATGGTCACCGGAAGTAAGTTAGATTAAGGGCTGATTCACCTGCACCGGGAGAGGAGAGAGGTGGGTTAGGTAGCCGTAATTTTTGTTGACCGTCTTTTCAAGTCTGATCGTCTGAATACACATACACCAACAGTGTACACGTTTTCTATCTAATGTGCGAGTGTAATTGTAAGGCCGCTGTAGCTCTTTTCGTTTATTAAGTACCTGTGAAAACGTACCTGGACTCAGCGTGCTTCTATGTGTCGGCAGCAGCGCGTCATACAAATATACAGGACCTATTCTCTACCTCTCAAGCGACTTTAAGGGATTGGAAAGCCGCTACATTTGTCAACAAAAAAAGGCATCAACGAAAGCGATCGCTCGCAGCGCAAAGGAATCGGGGAGACGTCCAGTAAGTGCAGCGGTGCCACGCAAAAGTAAGACAAGGCGTAACGCCATACATCTGTCATGGAGGACAGGTAAGCTTACCTGCGCATGTATGTGTGTGGAGAAGGAATTCGGATTGCATTGTCGAAGTGTCTCCGTTTGGAACATTTAAATGAAGGAATGCTGGCCGGATATGCATTGTCTGTGCTTTATGTTTGCTCTGTGCTCTGAATGACGTCTTCACTTTGTCGCTTGTATATGCGAAGCTTTACGATGATTCATTGAGGAATGCTGATGCTGCTGTGTTGAGATGAATTGCTCTGATGGAGGATGGATTTAAATGCCGTGGTTCACTGAAAACTGAATGAAAAGGGGTTAAAATGAGTCAAACAAAAGACGCTGCCTCGTGCTCTGACATGGAGTCTGGGAAAAGGGAGAGGAAACTCACTGAAAATGCTCTGGTGATTAAAATTGAAAAACTGCAAAGGGAACGCAAACATGCTGTTGATAAAATTAAAAGCTTGATACCAAGAATAAAAGAGCTCATGAAACAAAGGGAAAATGTGTCTCAGGTGAAAAAATGTTTGGAGAATTTAAACACATTATGTGAAAATGCCACAAACGCACATAATGAACTGTTGCCTCTACTCCCTGTGGATGAACTCATTAAACAAAAGGAATGGTTTTCAAGTGTCATGAACTACAGCGATACATTTCAAAGGGACATTCAAAAATGGATTGTTGAAGCTGGACAAAACATCTCTCAGGAGCAACAGGATTCACCAGAAATTCCATCGCACTCTATGGAAGTTAATGAAGCAAATCAAATTGAGGACGACATTAACCCAAGTGACAGTGTTTCAAATATCGAAAGCCATAAAACATCTCAGTCACAATGCTCTTCAACTTCTTCTGCCCGTTTAAAGGCGGAAGCTGAGCTGGCAGCTTTAACTATGAGGCACAAATTATTAAAGGAAAAGCATGCTTTGGAAGAAGAGGAGCAACGCCTGCGCAAAAGAAGAGAAGAGCTCCAACTGAACACTGAAATTGCAGAAAAAATGGCAAAACTTGAAATTCTCAAGATAAAAAGCACAACAAGTGGAAAAAGGACATCAAAGGTCTCGGATGGAATGAACTCATATTTGGGAAAGGCACGATCTAAACAGGTACTCAATGTCAATGCCAATGAATTCATTCCTAAAATTGAAACCAATACAAATACAACTTCATATGAACAAGACCAAATGCAATTTTATATGAACCAATTTGACACACAAGATTCACATGGACAACAAGGACTTAACACAGTGGATCTTGAAACCAGAAATGACGTTCTTGGCCTCATGAGAAAACAAAACGAAATAACAACATTACTAATGCAACAGCAATGCCTCTCAGCTCTACCTAAGAGAGAGATCCCAATTTATGATGGTGAGCCATTGAAATATCACACGTTCATGAAAGCGTTTGAGAATGGAGTTGAAAGGAACACAACTAACAGCTGTGATCGTTTATACTTTTTAGAAAAACACACAAAAGGTCATGCCAAAGAGCTTGTGAGAAGCTGTCAACACATAAATCCACAACGAGGATATGTAAAAGCAAAAGCTTAATTAAAGGAGCAGTTCGGGAACGAACACAAGATCACCTCTGCTTACATGGACAAAGCCCTCTCATGGCCCCAAATTAAAGCAGAGGATGTAAAGGTTCTGCAAGACTACAGTCTGTTCCTCAGAGCCTGCTGTAACACCATGGAGGAGGTGCAGTTTCTTGGGGATATGGACGTACCTTCCAACATGTTGAGCATCATAAAAAAACTTCCCTACAAACTCAGAGACAAATGGAGAAACCGTGCCTGTGAGTTGCAGGAACGACACAACCGGAGAGCTAAGTTCTCAGATATTGCTGACTTTATTGAAAGGCAAGTGAAAATCATGACAGATCCGGTGTTTGGCAACATACAAGACTCTCAACCAATAACCATAAATAGAGGAACAATTAAACCCAAGCCACAGCTTCGTCCTGGAAACAAAGGGAGCAGCTTTGCTACCACTGTAGGCCCTGTGGATAACAAACATCAGTCTGCAAGGAAAGAAAAGGAAATTAAACAAACGGGAAGGAAATCATGCATCTGCTGTGGAGGAGAACACACATTAGATGTATGTGTACAGATGGGATGGATGCCTCATGAGAGGAAAATAGGCTTCTTAAAGGAAAATGGCATCTGTTTTGGCTGCTTGTGTACAGGACACATCAGTAAAGATTGCTGGAAAAGGATTTCCTGCTCAAGGTGTAGCCTTAAACATCCCACTGTACTTCACAAGGAACTCGTTTATGATTCTGGTCCAGGTTAAATCCAATAAAGGAACCAGAACCATCATCACTTATGCTTTCTTGGATCAAGGAAGTACTGCAGTGTTTTGCACTGATAGTTTAATGCAAAAGCTCCACCTCACGGGAGGAAGGGGCGCATTCTCCTTCGAACCATGGGCCAGGAGAAAGTAGTAAGCAGTAACATTGTGTCAGGACTGGAGGTTGCAGCACTGGAGGGGGATGATTTCCTCGAGCTGCCAAGAGCTTACACACAAGAGACCATGCCTGTGCACAGAGGAAATATCCCTACTGAAAGAGATATTAAGCAATGGTCATATCTGAAACACATTCACTTACCTCAGATTGATGCCGGGATAGAGCTACTTATAGGAACCAATGTTCCTAAAGCACTGGAACCACTGGAGGTGGTGTGTAGTGTGAATGATGGACCATATGCTATCCGAACCTTGCTGGGCTGGACTGTTAATGGTCCACTGACAGGAAACCATGTAAACACTGTTAACTGGGAGCATCCACAAATAACTGTTAACAGAGTTAACCAGCGATGTCAAAAGAAGATCAAAGGTTCCTGGAGTTTGTCACCAGCTCAGTGAAACAGGTGGATGGGCATTACCAAATTGCACTACCTGTGAGGAACATCGACATCAGCATGCCAAATAATAAGAGAATTGTTGAACAGCGCTTGTGTTGTTTGAAAAGAAGATTTCAGAAGGATTCAACTTTTCATACTGAATACAATCTCTTTATAAATGACCTTCTGGCTAAAGGCTATGCTGAGAAGGTGCCAGAAGAGGAGATGGACCGTGGAGATGGAAAAGTGTGGTACATACCACACCATGGAGTCTACCATCCCACCAAAAGAAAGATCAGAGTTGTGTTTGACTGTGGAGCAAGATATCAAGGAACATCACTGAATGCTCAACTTATGCAGGGCCCTGATCTTACCAGCTCTCTGATTGGAGTGGTGACCCGATTTAGAAAAGAACCAATTGTGATCATGGCTGACATCGAATCCATGTCCCACCAGGTACAGGTCCCTCCTGATGACAGAGACCTCCTCAGAATCCTCTGGTGGCCAAAGGGGGATATGAAGCAATTACCCACTGAGCATCGGATGAAGGTGCATTTGTTCGGGGCAACATCATCTCCCAGTTGTGCCAATTTCGCTCTCAGGAAGTGTGCAGAGGACTATGGGAACCGCTTCAGTGAGGAAACGGTGGATAAATTATTGCACTGTTTTTATGTGGATGATTGCCTTGTGTCAGTGGCCACGGAGAAGGAAGCAGTGTTGCTTTACAGGAATCTGGTCTCTTTGTGTGCCAAGGGTGGATTTTCTCTCACAAAGTGGATGAGTAACAGGCCTGGAGTGCTGGAAGCCATCCCAGAGAATCACAGAGCAAAAGGCATTGAAGGGTTGGATATGGAGCTGGACTCACTATCTGTAGAGAGAGTGCTGGGTGTGGAATGGAACATTAAATCAGACTCCTTTAAGTTCAGGAGGTATAGGCTGGGGTGACACCGTGCCTGAGTCAGTCTCCAAAGAATGGCTGGAGTGGCTGCAGCAGCTGCACCTGTTGGACAGATTCGAGGTTAGCAGATGTATGAAGCCACCAGGCTTTGGAGAAGTTACTTCAGCCCAATTACATCACTTCTGTGATGCCAGCGAGCACAGATATGGATCAGTGACTTACCTACTGTTGAAAACCAAGAACTCTGAAGTACACAGTGCATTTGTGATGGGAAAGGCTTGAGTAGCTCCTTTGAAATGTGTTACAATCCCCAGGATGGAGCTTGTCGCTGCAACTGTGGCCAGCCGCATTGACATGCTGTGGAGAAAGGAATTACAGATGGATCTTTTGGACTCTGTGTTCTGGACGGACAGCACATCTGTTCTGAAATATCTCAGGAACGAGACTTCACGGTTCAAAGTCTTTGTAGCAAACCGGGTTTCACAAATCCTCAAGGTTTCCTGTTCTGCTCAATGGAGGTATGTGGACACCAGCAGCAATCCAGCAGATATAGCCTCCAGAGGTGTGAAAGTTGAGGTGTTCATCGCGGATGCTACATGGGTGTCAGGGCCTCACTTTCTTTTGCAGCCCGAGAGTGAATGGCCCATTGAGCTGGAAAACCTCAATCACCTTTCGCTGGATGACCTTGAGATCAAAAGAGTTGCAGTGAATGTTGTCCAGATCAGGGAAGAACCTGTAACTCTTCTGATTAAGTACTTTTCCTCCTGGACAAGTCTAAAGAAATCAGTGGCATGGCTCTAGAGGATTAAAAGCTGGCTCATGTCCTGTGTAAAGAAAAGAAGACAGTTACATATGACCTTTGCACAGTCTGACATCAGTAAGGAACAACAGGCATCCTCTGTGGAAAGACAGATGAAGGATTTTAAGAGGACAGCGGTGCACAGGAGTCTAACAGTGAAAGACCTGGACCAGGCTGAGCTAGCTGTCATCAAGTTTTGCCAGGGAAAGAGATTTCCTGAAGAGCTATTCAGTCTGGGGAAAGGGCAGCATGTTAAGAAGTCCAGTCACCTCCATAAGCTCTGTCCACAACTGCAAGACGGAATCCTGAGAGTTGGTGGTCGGCTCAGTAGATTGTCTATGCCTGCGGAAGAGAAACATCCTATTGTCCTAGCAAAAGATCTCCACATCTCAGAGCTCTTACTTAGACATGTACATCAGAAAGTGGGACATGGTGGTCGTAACCATATGTTGTCTAAGTTGAGAGAGAGATACTGGATAGGTGGTGTGGGTTCAGCCATCAGGAGAGTGCTAGCCAGGTGTATCACCTGTCGCCGTCTAAACGCTCTGCCAGTTCACCAGCAGATAGCAGATTTGCCTCGTGAAAGAATTGTTCCAGATGAACCACCTTTCACCCGTGTGGGAGTTGACTGCTTTGGACCTTTTGAGGTAAAGAGTAGAAGGAGCATGGTAAAGAGGTATGGTGTTCTATTTACTTGCCTCGCAGTTAGAGCAGTTCACATCGAAGTTGCATCATCGTTGGACACCGACTCTTTTATTAACGCACTCAGGCGTTTCACTGCCAGAAGAGGACAAGTTCGGGAGCTACGCTCTGACAATGGAACGAACTTCGTAGGAGCAGAACAAGAGTTGAGGAAGGCCATCGATCAGTGGAATCAGGTGCGGATTCACGATGTCATGCTTCAAAAGGGGATCCAATGGAGCTTTAATCCACCTGCTGGCTCACATCATGGGGGAGCTTGGGAACGGCTGATACGGTCTGTTCGAAAGGTTCTTAACTCAACCCTGAAGGTACAAAACTTGGATGAGGAAGGTCTTCACACAGTGCTTTGTGAGATTGAAGCTACAATAACAGCAGACCAATCACCAAAGCCTCCATGGATCCAAACGACCTGGAAGTGTTGACACCAAACCACCTGCTACTGCTGAAGACCTCACCAATATTGCCAACAGGAGTATTTGAACCATCAGACATGTATGCACATAGGAGGTGGAAACAGGTTCAATATATGTCTGACTTGTTTAGGAGGAGATGGGTTAAGGAATACTTACCTCAACTACAGGAGCGTCAGAAATGGACAGGAATGAAGAGGAATCTTGTTGTGGGAGACCTTGTCATCATCATGGACAGCACGGCACCTCGAAACTCTTGGCCTGTGGGACGAGAGGTACAAACCTTCCCAGACCAAAGAGGATTCGTTCGTCAGGTGCGGATTAAAACCCGGAGCAGCTGCCTGGACCGGCCTATCACAAAGGTTTGCCTGCTGCAGGAGGCTGAAGCAATTTGAGGACATACTGACTTCAGTTGTGACTTCTTTGACTTTTTTTTCTAGAGTGTTACCAGCCTCACCTTGCTGGATTTTGACTGTTTTTGACCAGTGACACTGTGGACCTTTGAGTCATATTGATATGATTCAAGAAGAAAGAAGAGTTGAGTGTGGATTATTGATGGACATTAATTGTTGAACTTTATTGTTGAAAGTCTTTTCATACATTTATGTCTCCTATTTGGTATGTGAGTAATTATTTAGATGAACTTCATAATTAGGGGCTGGTGTTGTAGGAGCCACATTGCTTTGCTGAGGATTATGTGGGTTTCGATTTGTTTGGTCTGGTTGCCACGGTGATATGTGGGGTTTGGGTCACATGGTCACCGGAAGTAAGTTAGATTAAGGGCTGATTCACCTGCACCGGGAGAGGAGAGAGGTGGGTTAGGTAGCCGTAATTTTTGTTGACCGTCTTTTCAAGTCTGATCGTCTGAATACACATACGCCAACAGTGTACACGTTTTCTATCTAATGTGCGAGTGTAATTGGAAGGCCGCTGTAGCTCTTTTCGTTTATTAAATATCTGTGAAAACGTACCTGGACTCAGCGTGCTTCTATGTGTCGGCAGCAGCGCGTCATACAAATGTACAGGACCTATTCTCTACCTCTCAAGCGACTTTAAGGGATTGGAAAGCCGCTACAATGCTTTAGGGCTGTTTTTCTGCAAAGGGACCAGGACGACTGATCCGTGTAAAGGAAAGAATGAATGGGGCCATATATCGTGAGATTTTGAGTGAAAACCTCCTTCCATCAGCAGGGGCATTGAAGATGAAACGTGGCTGGGTCTTTCAGCATGACAATGATCCCAAACACACCGCCCGGGCAACGAAGGAGTGGCTTCGTAAGAAGCATTTCAAGGTCCTGGAGTGGCCTAGCCATTCTCCAGATCTCAACCCCATAGAAAATCTTTGGAGGGAGTTGAAAGTCTGTGTTGCCCAGCGACAGCCCCAAAACATCACTGCTCTAGAGGAGATCTGCATGGAGGAATGGGCCAAAATACCAGCAACAGTGTGTGAAAACCTTGTGAAGACTTACAGAAAACGTTTGACCTCTGTCATTGCCAACAAAGGGTATATAACAAAGTATTGAGATTAACTTTTGTTACTGACCAAATACTTATTTTCCACCATAATTTGTAAATGAATTCTTAAAAAAAAAAAAAGTGATTTTCTGGATTTTTTTTCTTCTCATTTTGTCTCTCATAGTTGAGGTATACCTATGATGAAAATTACAGGCCTCTCTCATCTTTTTAAGTGGGAGAAATTGCAGAATTGGTGGCTGACTAAATCCTTTTTTGCCCCACTGTATAGAAACCTGGGTAGGCTCACCATTTTGATTGCATTTACCCAACCGATCATCGATAGGGGCAGTATTCTCCAAGACTCAACACTTGTTTTGAGTTTTTCTGTAGATCCTGTAATGTTAAATTTGAAGAGATGCCTAGGGCTTTTCGTCAGTTTAAGCTAAATAATTGAAATACTCCTTCATCACTCTAAAAGGTAATTTTGTCAGGAAGTCACCAGTGAGTTGGCCTGTTAAGGCCATGAACTCGCTCTTTCTCCAGTTTATGGTATAGCCAGAGATGCTCCCGAAGGAATTGATATTATACTAGTTTGATGGGAATGGAGACCACCGGGTCAGCTAAACAGACAAGGAGGTCATCCGCATACAGAGTTACAAGGGTCTGGGTGCTGCCTGACCTAATAAGTTTAATGTATGGATGTCCTCTAACACCAATAGCCAGGGGCTTCAGCGCTATATTGAACAGCAGGGGGGACAATGAGTCACCCTGGTGGACACTGCGCTGTAGAGTGGACAGACCGGATCTGTCCCTGTTCGTTAGAATGGAAGATTTTGGGTTGCTGTATAATATTTTGACCCACTCTATGAAAGTGTCACCAAATCCAAATTTCTGTGTTGCAAATAGATAAGGCCACTCTGTCATATCAAACACCTTATGAGCATTTCAGGACAATATAGCCACTCTGTCATCTTTGCTATAATCTGCATACATGATATTAAGGATTTTGCGGACGTTACAGAAGGAATATCTGCCGAAATAAATCCTGTTTGGTCCAGGTTAATGATACTTGCTACATTTTTACCTAGCCGGTTTGCTAATTTTTTTTAAATTATTTTCAGATCATAATTTAGTAGGGCAATAGGCCTGTAGCCAGTGTTGGGAAAGTTCACTTTCTACATGAACTAGTTCAAAGTTCAGTTCACAAATTTTAAAATGAACTAGTTCAGTTCATAGTTCTTAATTCAAAATTTTGAACTAAGTTCACAGTTCCAAAAATGAACTAGTTCATAGTTCTTTTTTTTTCAATATGTTGATGCGAGCTATTATTTTTCAAAATGATTGCCACAGCCTATATATCAGTTTTAACACTGAAGCTGCAGCTCTCCCACAATATACTGCAACACCAGGCTGTCCAGCTGCGGCTGGGAGATGAAGACAGCGAAGCCGCTACTGTACACTGTTAATGTGATCTGGGTGGTAGAGTATCCGTTTTGGCTCGCTGTTTGATTTTTTATTCACTTGCACATACCTTGAAAGGCTTGCCGGGTGCTTTAGTTCAATATGCCGTTTCAGGTTTGTGGTACAGGATAGAGTACAAATAAAAAATAAAAAATAAAAAAAATACATAAATAAGTAAATAAATAATAAATAATATTAAAAAAGAAGAAGAAGAAAGGGAAAAATAAAATAATAAATGAATAGATAGTTCATACAGTGGCTTCAGGGAAAAACGTTTCATAATGACTCAGTAAGGTATTACTTTTTTTTGTTATTTAACAAAATCAGAGATATAAGAAAAGAGCTCAGTTCCAGGAGAAAAGGAGCAAATTTAGGTAGTTATTTTGCAAATTTTTGTTTGAGAATAGAACATTTTGCATAG
>CAEMYA010001109.1:9073-22595 GCA_903131615.1 Diplodus sargus
GTGCCAGAGCTTCCTTCTCCAACACACCCACTGTGTTTAGAAGCTCCATGAGAGAGGAACCAGTCTTTGTCCTTCCCTTCCCTTGGTTTTTGCATTGTTTTTCCTGTTCTGTGTTCTCTGTTTTTGATTAGCCCACATATTTTTTTGTTGTTTAAATCTTTGAAGATGGTTAAATTGCTACTTCTGTCTTTAGCCACCCATACTACATTAATTTCTTCGAGCGATTGGAGCATCCCCATGCAGCACAGTATACCATGGTGAAGACTGTATTCAAGGACAACATACCTGAAAGGACACAAACAGCTTGACGTGCTGATCTGTTTGACTTCTTTAGATACTGTTTTTAAGAAATTCATTGTGGTAAGTGCATTGGGAAAAACAAGACTGTGTGATTTATTATGCATCAATGAGTAGAGTAAGTTTGGGATAAGTAAGAATAGTTAAATAGTGATAGAATTCCATTTATTTGCAATGAATTCAAATCAAAATGTATTTGCCATGGATTTCCTATTAGAACACAGTCATCATCATCTGACATCATATTATCATCATCATGATGCTGTTGTGAGTCCAGACTTACGGATACTTTACAGGTTTAGTAAACATAACGGAGTTCGAATCAATTAACGAAAGCATATAAAAGTTGCAAAGCATTTATTGACCATTATTTACCGATTCTCGTGGTTTTCCTAGAGTTTTCTTTTGCCCGCTAAGCACTTCCGGGAACTTTTAGAGGCTACATGGACCAAGTGATCCGCCAGCGTTTTGAACTTCCGTTGTGGCCACTCTCTCTATTTAGCACTCTAGGGAGAACCGGGAGTATTCCCGAAGTGCCGGCCTATGATTGGCCTGCTGGCCTGTGTCTCTCTCTCTCTCTCTTTTTTAACAGGCTGCCGGTCAGCCGGCGTCGCAGCTATCTGACTTTTTTTTCTAAGTCAGAGAGGCAGGCCAGGCCAATCAGAGGCCACTCAGGCCAGTAGCATGTGAGGAGGACAAGACGATTGGTTTGTTTCGATTAACACCCGCCCCAACAGTCCGTATCAACCACACAGACAGCGTGTGGAGGAAGGGGTGTGTGCAACATATACTCATGAAGGGGTTCGTATGAAAACGTACGAAAAGTTATGTACACATTTTAGTGCATTATCTTATGAATATCAGTGCCAGTGCGCATGCGCAATTCCCTGCAGTGAAAAATGGCTTCCATTCCTGTCATTCATAGTGGAAAGTGCACCAAAATTCAGCATTTTAAGGCCGTTTCGGCATTGAAGTGCGTTTTGATGACATTCCTAGCTAAAAATCTGCATTTTGTTCTCATATTATTCCTTCATTGAATGTATATGATCCTTTCTTTGTTAGTTATTACGAAGATCTTTCAGGTTTCTATCGTTGCTATGGTGGTTACTATGGACTCTGCTGTCGCTGTCGCTGACGTACTTCCGCCATTCGTTTCATTCATAGTGGAAAATGCAGCATTTTAAGACCGTTTCGGCATTAAATTGCGTTTTGATAACATTCTTAGCGAAAAATCTGCATTTTGTTCTCATAATATTTCTTTAGTGAATGTATATGATCATTCATTTGTTAGTTATTACGAAGATCTTTCAGGTTTCTATCGTTGCTATGGCGGTTACTATGGACTCTGCTGTCGCTGTCGCTGACGTACTTCCGCCAGTTTTTTCTTCTTTTTTTACCGCCTAACGTTACCTTCTCCCGCTTCAGATAAGAACGCAAATTTGTTAGTAAATCAGAAATGCAATGAGCTATATTGCCTTAAAACCAGTCAGTTTTGTCAATAACAAACAAAGTCTGACAAATTTAGATAGATAGATAGATAGATAGATAGATAGATAGATAGACTTTATTGATCGTGACTAGAGAAGGCTTTCTTGATTGTGCTTTCATTCTGCTTTTATTACTGTTTTACAGATAACCCGTTTCCCTCAATCCTCAGTCCCTGTTCCTTCCTTTATATAAAACCAACGGCTCTTTTAATAGCCAACCTGTCTGTGTGTGTGTGTGTGTGTGTTCATTTCTCTGGTAAGTAGTATGCACAATTTGAGATTGAGAGATTTGATAATTTGTAACCTAGCTAGGCTAACGTTAATGCTAACATGACTAGACAAGGCTTTCTAGACGATGCTCTCACTGTACTGTTGTTGCTGTTTTACAGATAACCAGTTTCCCTCATCTCTCAGTCCCTGTTCCTTCCTTTACACAACCAACGGCTCTTTTAAGAGCCAACCATTTGTCTGTCCAGGAGTGTCTTCAATTCTCTGGTAAGTAGTACTAGCCCTTATAGCCCTCAACAGACAGAAATATATAACATATAGGGTGCACTTTCCCCACAGATCAGAGATGGAGGATTTAACAACTTTTATTTTTGCTGTTTAGGCACTATGGCATCAGATGAGGCTACCCTTAAGGAGGTGATCAGAAAGGCACAGAGCCTGGCAGAGCATCTCAACTCACTAGTCGAGCCTGCACAGGTAATGTAACAACTTCAGTATCCTGTTCCATGCATGGGGATCAGATATTATGATGCATAGCAACATTCAAGAAGTTATTTGTGCAGGAAGTCTTTATGGTTTACCTGCGTAACTTTGATTATATTGTTTTTAGGTGAAAAAAAGATCAAAACCACCAGTCCAGATCCGGTGGAGACAGCGGGATAAAGATGGCAACATTATTGCCCAGACCATCAAGTCCCCTTCATCCAAATCCCGTGGTTAGTTTATTATATCCAACTTTGCATAGCGTACTAAGCATTTTGTTGTAATAAGGTCAACGAATACTACCCTCAGAAGAAGATGTTTTTATCTGTTATGGACCATGGCAATGTCATTTATGAGCATGTTCTTTCTTTGAGTTGCTGTTGTCTGTTTTGTTGATTTCCTTGTATAATTTGTTGATTTGCAGTACACTGTAACTTCAGTGTTCTTCTATTGTTTTTATATATACTTTAATCAGGGTGTCCATGTAAAAGAGAGCAGTCTCTTAAGGGCCTACTCTGATTAAATAAATCAATCAATACAATGTTCTTGCATAACTCAACATTGCTCTGTGTTGTAAAGAACCCCCTGCAGCCAGTAATGATTCTCTGCTACAAGTGAGATCAAGAATTGAGGAGACTTCTCTGGGCCTAAAGCAGCGTAGGGCACGGCTTTATAGCCAAACAGGTACAAAGTTTGTGAAAGACATCAAATGTTTTAAGAAGGTTTTTACATTTGATTATTATGTTTTTTCATGTATCGGAATGTGTCTTCTCTGATGTCTCCCAGACAGCAACTCAGGACACTCTGTGATCCGCAACCGCATGTGGAGGGAGCAGAAACAGCTTGAGATCTATGTGGCTCAGCATGATACAATGGTCCAAGCCCAAGAGCAAATCGGCCCTGTCAGTAACACAGTACAAGCTGGCTACATATTTCCTTGGCAGTTACCCCCCAATGGTATGTTATACATTGCATCACTGAATAGCCTCAACGTTTTATGAATGAGTTTAGAGAAGGGTCTGGATGACAAAAGAGGTGATGGCCTAATTCATTATTCGTGGCAAAAAAAATATTGAATTGGGAGACTGGTCGCCAACTGTTATACATTAATTTATTTTTTAGCTTATTAGTCTTTTTGTTCTGGCCTCGTATTTCTTTTCTTCTTTTTTTACATTTCCAGATGGTGTGGATTTCCTTGCCAAAAAAAAGATTTTTGATAAGGTAATGCACATAAGAAGACTTGAGAAGGAGGTGATAATCCTTGCTACAGAAGAAAGGCAACACTGGGAGTTCCTCAAGAGAAGGAAGCAGACATTGAGTGGTCTATCCATCAGCACTGAGGGTAAGCCGTTACCCATTACAATAAAAACATCAACAGATCATAATACACTGTATTTTTCTTCCATAGAAAGATTTAAGTTGTCTATTTTGCTGATTTTTAATGGCGTTTTCAGGACTCAAACAGATCTCACATGCATCTCACTGGAAGATATTATGTGATCTATGTATGTGTTTAACATACAGGAAACGTACATGTATTTCAAAGAAGAAAAATATAAATGTAATTTTGACTTTTAAAATATTTTGTTAATTACTATGAAGGTAGCCACTGCAGCCTCTCTGAAGAAGGACTTCGAGGTCTTCAGGCAGAGTTTAACAGAAGAAGGTCTCAGCTGCAGTCTCACCTTATCACTGTAAGAAATAAATACTTGCAAGTGGTAAGGGCAGGACTTGATGGGTCTGCACTGGACCTTGAAGAGGGAGAAGAGCAGTTTGAGGAGCAAGATCTTGCAAGTGATGTGGAGAGCTACTCAGATGAGGAGGACATGGACAAGCAGGTAATTAAGGACATGATATTGTACACAAGCAAATTACTGTATGTCATAGATACTGTCATGGGTTGACATTGTTTGATTATTCTCAGACAAATGCAGTGCTCTAGGTTTGTGTTTAACTAATTCCTGATTATCTTCTCTTTTTCTCCCAAATAAAAAAGGGACTGGACAGTGCAGTTGGGAAATAGAATCCAGAGGACAACATACTCCTAATGAAATGCCCACTGAAACTGAGTCTGGCACTTGTTTTTATGAAAAGTGCATTACAAATCAAATGTATTATTATTGTTACTACTTATTTCTGTTTATTATTATTATTATTATTATTATTATTATTATTATACTCAAATAGATCATAGATAGATGTGATCTCAAGTGGACAGGTCTAAGTACAGACAGCTGTGAATACACCTAATGTGTCTTTAATGCATCTTGAGATCAAATCACCCAGACCACATTCAGAGGTGATCCAAAAAATCACATTTCCAGTATTTACAGAAAATATTTGATATTCTGCGTAATGATGTAGTGTCACTGCCTGTGATCTTGTCAAATGTTTATTGTTTATTTGTTTTGGTTTGCTAGTTAAGTCCCAACACCCTGTATATCCCAGTCAGGGATGGACCATAACTCTGTATATTCACTTGAATACTTACTGTAGACCCTTAATGTACTTTTGACCTCATGACATGTCTATCAAGGTTCATGGTACTTTGAGCCTGTTTTGAAACAAGCACTTGGAACACAAAAAAAGTTTGACCAGATGTACAGTATGTTGTATGTATCTATGCTTTGACTCAATTAAATGGAGTTGTGTACTTTGTCCACCTCTTTTTTGAATGTTTATTCATTGTCTCTTCATGGGTCACATAAAAAATAAATAACTAATATTAATAGTCATTCATGCCTCATCATTCCCGCACTGAGGACACTTAATTTAGAAAGATAGAAATATTGTTGTTTCATTTAAAATGATCTAAAGTTTGAGTTTATTTGCACATTAAAAAGGAAAATGAAGCTCACAGGCTACATGAAAAATGGGGACACAGGCCCTATTAATTTCTATTGTCTCATTGCTCTCTACGTCAGCGCCATATTCATACTATTCTATGGCGCTGTCCACCGCTCTTGGGCTATGTTCACTAGCTGCAACGTTTAGCTAACAAACGTTTGTTATTAATCGATCTGATAGATTGAGCTGTATGGTGCATCGTCTCGTTAGGAAGCAACATTATATTTAAACAAACTTTAAACCACATTATCACTCCACAGCAACACAAATAGATCCAAGTCACCAGCCCCGAAAGTTCTGATTTCAAACGTTGCTGAATCAGTTTTGCCTTTGAACATACCCCCTGTAGTCGGCGGAACAGAGCGACTGGAATAAGCATTAAATAACACTATTAAATGTTTGTATTAATGTTTTTATGTCATCAAATTTCACAAAATGGTTTGACTTTTTCTGTTGAAAAATGGCCCGATAGACGTTTTCTGAACCCTAATGTCACAAACCTAACCCTAACCCGGAAGAATGCTTGAAGAACTACAATTTGTACACAGTTGCAATATGCTGACGTGCAAATCTGGAGAATTGGGGCGTTCACAAGTAACAAGTTACTTCCTATTTACCATATCTTTTCCTAAAATTCTATATGGTGGTCATACTGTCAAATTTCTCTATACATTAAATTGACTGGCTGTGATGTCTAGCTGGTATCATTCATGTGCAAGTTGGTTGGTGCATCAATACTGAACCAGAAGAACTACAGCTTACCAGAATCCGTGCAGCATCAAAAAGTTTGGCAATATTACCCCCTTTCTTCAGCTTCTCTCCCCATTCCTTCGTAGCCTTGTTCTTTGCCATAATGATTTTTTTTTTCATGGGCTGCTGTGCCCCACAAAGCTTGCATATCTTGCAAGCAACACGTATGTGTTGCTTGCAACGTATGTGTTGCTTGCAAGAGTTGATCCTGGCATTCTGCTGAAAAGGAAAACAAACAACATTAGCCTATATCACTAAACCATGCATACAGGGTCAGGTTATTACTCTATTATTCATGTAGAGCATAGTATCTCAAGAAAAAACGAATCTACTGTTTCAATTCATATGATTTAAAGATAGAATGAAAAATACGCAAAAATACGCAAAAAAAAGATCAATATTAAACACTGAATGCAAATATTGAGTAGGATCATATTAGCCTCATAGTGGGCTTAACAGAGACATGTCAGGTTCCTATAGCTATTGTATTTCATCAAAAATATATACAAATTATTTCCTGACAGTGGTTGGCAACATTACTGTCTTTCTGATATCCAGAATGTTTTATGTTCTACAAATGTGTGAGAAACAACTACGATGAATAAAAACACAATAAGATACCATAGAAAATGTAGGAATTTCTTGTAATGTTATAATACAATATTATTTGCCTACGGTAAAGATTATGGTTGATGGTTGAACCTAACTTGCTGAGAGCGACAACTGATCATACATAGGCAAACTTTAACCATGTGTTAACTTTATTTTGCTTCATAGCTAATGCTAGTTAAAGGTAACTTTGTCTGTGCTGTTAGCTTTAGCTGTTAGCTTTAGCCGAGTCAGAACAGTCAGTGCTGTGCTGCTAATGTAGGTTTTCGTACAACTGTTGCAGGCAAAAACAATCCAATTCACACAAATGTTCCCACTAGTCAAGACTGGTTAATACCAGAGTTTAGTTTGAACTGTACTTAATGTTAAAAGTGGAAGGTGTACTTACCTCTAAGATGGATGACGTTCAAGGCGAGTGACGCGTTTTCAGTCGGCAGTGTAGATCCACGCATCATGAACTCAACAGCTCCACCTTGTGACTTTTTGACGAAACAACCATGAAACTAACCAAACGAATTTCTGCACACATCTGGGTTTCACTTTATTTGTTGAGCTAGTGATTATGATTACTGTTAATATAACATATTATAAAAATGGATAAGACATTAAAATAGAGGTAATGTTTCCCCCCCTGTGACGCAGCACCGCAAACCTATTAATAATAATAATCAATAATGATCGACGGAGAAATCTTGAAAATTAAACGCATTTATTTCATACACTCTGATATTATAATATCGTCATATTGAGGCTTACAATATCAACACTATCTCAAGAATGTGTTATGTTAATTATCAACTAAATAAGTCTGGCTGTAATGAAGCTAGTATTTCTTTTTGCAAAAAAAAAAAAGGATTCAAGCGCTTTGGTTGAGTTGTCTACATTTCAAAAAATGTTCTACCTTAATTGCTTATAAATCTTTACCTCCAGCTTTGGTAATCGTTTTTCGAAGTCATAATGCATGCAATGTAGACGACATTCTGATGCTCTCTATTAACCAGCATATAGCCCATCGGTCACGTGACCATACGTGGCATACGTAGGAAAACATGTGAAAATATCGTGCTTTACTTTTCGTAGTTTTTAGCCTGGTGTGTGACGTGTGTCTGGTACCTGCTGCGGTGTGTGTGTGTGTGTGTGTGTGTGTGTGTGTGTGTGTGTGTGTGTGTGTCTGTGTGGTGAGCAGACCGGGAGAGGAGACGAGGCTTCGACAATTAGATGATGGACCCCAACCCCGGTAAAAAAAAGAGAAAAGGCGGGAGAGAGAGAAAAAAAGAAAGGCGCTGGAGGATGACGCGACCAAATGCCTCAAATTGACCAATTTATTCAACTCAATTCAATTTATTCAACAATTAAAAAAAGGATTGGGATTTTAAAATCACTGATTTATAAGTCACTTTTTTTATTTACTGTTTTTGAAATTATTTATTTGTGCAACAAATGGGATATAATCATTCCATTATTATGTATATGAACGCAACGGCAAATCAAGTGAGACATAGGCTACACTATCTTACGTAGGAACCATAGTGTATGGAAAAACACTGTAAGCATATGTTTGCTATTCAAAGGTGGTGATGGTGATGACAGTCCTGCTGGTGCTTCAGGAGAATCCAGTGCAGAGCAGTTGGCAGAAGGTACAGAATCATTTCTACAGTAGAGCACCAACATGCAACAAGTTGCAGACATATGAACACCACCACTGCCATTTGACATCAGTGGCTCTCATTTGTAATAATAGCTGTCTTGGCACTACAGCATTATTCTATTATGCGCTAGTGTTGTTGAATTTTGCTGTCTGTTGCTGACTTGCTGTTATGTATCCCAGCCCAAACATGAAAGCTACGTATTCCAACCTCAGATTTAGGTTGAGGTTCATTAGTATTCCCCGGTATGATAGTCTATATTAAAATATGAGTCAATATTATGTGATTGCTTATTAGGAACTATGCTCTCAGACTGTATTATACATTGCGTTGAATTAAAAATATATTTTGAGTCACTGTCATATGTTGAATCCAACAAAAAATGCTTATCAGCTATTGAATTTTATTCACATTACATTCAGTGAAGTTGTCTGCCATTTTAACTTGCCCTATGTATTCTTTGTCATGTCTTGGAATGTCTGTGTCATTGTTTTGGGGTTTTTTTGGTTCCTTTTTCACTTGTTCATACTATTTGATGATAAGTAAAGTTTAAAAATATATATATATATTCATTAGTCTCACATAGACAGACCTCAGCACAGCTCCACAGTGCTGTGTCAGCACAGGAGAAATCTGGTTGCACCTTATTCTGGTATAGGGGATAAATGCTCGAGCTTGTTTGTATTTTGTTAAACCAATCACAATTATCTTCTCAGGATGAAGTGACAGTGCCCCATATTGTCAGGGTCAACTTATTTTTGCATGTGGGGGGCGAGCCCTGGCATTAAGACAGCTAAATCCCTGCAAAAGGAAAAAAGGTAACAGCTGCTATCTAAGTTAGTAACTTCCCATTTTCAGCATGAAGGTTGCTGGCTCAGAGGTTGCTGTTGTTTCCTGTAGCAACTGCGATTTTAACAACACAGATAGACAAAGGGAGGAGAAAGTGTTATGTCTGGGCTCTCTTCCTCAAAGGTGTCGGCGTGTAGTATGTTGATAAAAGAATTCTGCAGAGGCAGGCTGGATGGAATAGTAGAGCAATCTTTATTGAAACAGACCTTAAGCCCTGCGTCCGGATCAGAAGCGGCCGCTTTCTGATATTCTCAAATCTATAGCAACAGCGATGCCAAAATGCTTTGCCCTCTGCTCTCTCGGAAATCCAATTCTTTGGAGATCCACCAAAATGCCACCCCCTTTCTCTGGTGTGTGGGGCCTTTTTAGAGCCTATTGTTCATAACCGCCCACTTCTCCTAATTGGTCACTTTGATAGATTAAAGGTACATCTATCCAATGAGAAAAAAGAGAGGATGGGTCTGCCTCACATCCCCTATGAAATAACTCTTGTGTGTGTTACCTAACTTTGCTGATGTCAGCTAAAGTAGACAGGATGGTCTCTCTTAAACTTAGATGACAATGTATAGTTGAGTCAGCTCCAAACCTCTGGTGTGGGCTCCTTCCTGTAGCTTATCTCTGATGCCCACCTCAGGGCTGATCAGGACTCCTGGTCCTGGGGACCCTTATCCTGTCGTGTTCCCACTCTTGTCTACAGGGGAGCATCTGGTCCTATCCCATCCTGTCTTCCCTCTATTCACTATTGTTTTGGAGCCCAGGACGTGCAAGAAAAACACAGACACTACACCCTCTATCTTTCTACGGGAACATAAACGTTTGGGCATCTCTCACCATTTGGTGTACGGGTCGACCTCAGGTTTAATACTTTATAATGGCTAACCTTTCACACTGACACAATTGGAAATTCACTCTGGACCTCTTGGGGCTGTGAGTCTCACTCTGTCTGCATTCCTTAACTCACATAAGGGGAAGCAATTAGTCACTGTTCAATCTAAGCTAAGTAAACTCAAAAATCAGAATGTGTTGTCATCCAGATACCTCAAAAGCCAACTGGTATAGTGTAATAATGGCTGGCTTTATGTCATCGGCAGGGGTGTAGTGGTCGGGGGACGCAGGGGAACGGCGTTCCCCCAGTCTTTTTGGCGATTTATTTTATTTTATTTTTTATTTTTTTTGCGAGTTTTAAAAAAAATATTTTATATATGTATTTTAGTATATTTTGGGGTTTAAAAAAAAAAAACATTGCCTCTGTTATCATTTTCGCCATTGTATCGCTTCTAATAAAGTAATAATACATACAGAAATTCACAAATATTATTAATAAAATTCCTATTGTGTTACGGCGGGCGCGGTCACGGCGGCCGCGGCCGCGTCAGTGCGCGGGCTCGCCGATAGAAAATTAGCGTTTAGAAATGTGGCGTCTTCTATGACAGCGAAAGGACAACCATGGTGAGTAACAGTTTTTTTTTTATATATTTCAGGATTTGAAGCCTGTGTGAGGGGCAGTGCCCATATATGAGAGAGGAGAGAAGCAGCGCCGTCTGCTAATTGTGTGTGTGTGTGTGTGTGTGTGTGTGTGTGTGTGTGTGTGTGTTTGAGGCAAGCAGCGCTGCTACGTTATCAATTAGTTTTTGAGTTTAGTCAACACGTGAGAACTCGTCTGACATGGAGAGTCTCCTGTTGTGTGCTACATGTGTGACTTTGTCTGGAGAGTATCGGTGTAAACGGCTTCATTCAGCGTCTCTCCCTCCCCTCTGGCACCGTGAGTTACCATGGTTACAGGAACGCCCTGAAACTTTATAATGATGATCAATGAGAAGTTTTTGGTTATTTTGACTGTACAAAATCATGAATGAAGCCTGATTGTAGCTCAATGCTGAAATCTTGTATTATAACATATAGAACAAATGTAAATCCTCAGAGCTTCTTTGATTATTAACAGTATGTTAGTGATGACAGAAAGGTGATAACTCGCCATCAGACTGACAAGACTGCAAAAGTTGCTGTTTGAATGATGTATTTTTCTGTTAAACGATAAGAGGCTCACCTTAAACAATATTATTATTAATAATAATAATTAATGATAATGATGATGAGGAGGAGAAGAAGAAGAAGAAGTAGTAGAAAGATAGCGTAGCCTACTGAAAAGTTGAAAGGACTTGAGAAAAGCTTGGCAAAAAAAGGCACAGTTTGAGTTCATAGATTGAAAATTACATTGAAAAGACAAAAAACATTTTAAGTGTGAATAGAACAGCTGTTCAGATCATCCTCCTATAAAACACTGTTGGTCAAATATGTAAACTTGATGTCTGCATTAGAGAACATGGTGTGGGGTGAGGCTCTAAATCTTATCTTTTATCTTATCTTATCTCTTTAGCATGTGTCAAGTAACGTGCCCTGTAACATGTTTCACAAATTACAAATTGGGAATATGACTTGGCTACAGCTCGGAAAAAAAAATTTAGTTTTTGCTTTAATCCATGCGTCTGCTATTTGCAATGCCATACGTATATACTTAAAGCATTCATGCAATTATTAGGACTATAATTTGTCACTTTTTGCCGTGGGGCCAAAATGTGCATCATTTGGGTCTATCCGGGTGACCTAATTAAAAAATAATGGTTTGGTTTATATATATATATATATATATATATATATATATATATATATATATATATATATATATATATTCGAGAGTTCCCGCAGTGATAAAATCCCCACTACACCACTGGTCATCGGTCTACATCTGCTGAATCAGACTAATTGTTCATTAGGAAGTAGAGCTGTGCACAGGAGTTTACATTATAATTTAGAAAAGGTTGATAATGGTGAAGTAAGGTGGAGTAAAGCAAGCTTCCGATGACTAATACATTGTGAATAGCCGTCAGTTAAGTTTGCAGTGCCACGTTCTGTTGTAACCAGGCCTTACAACAATGATAATATTCATTATCTTAATTTGTCTCGGAGACTCTGATGACGGTGCCACAGAAAACCTAGTTTTAAAACTTCTTAACTTTTTACTTTCTACATAAGCCTCTAGCGGCCATAGGTGCAATTATTTTTTGTTGCCATTATCTTGAGATTACCGATACAATTTTTCTTCTGATGATGACTTAATTTATCTTGTTATCCCGAGATAAATTAACTGTGGCAGCTATTCCTCACAAATGTCTCACTCTGTTCTCTCCTGTGGAAACAAGGATTGTAATATGTAATACATAATAATTAATAATAGCCTATATTATCATACATTTGTTGTATTATCCCTACAGTAGCCATTAAATATTCTGATATCAAATCTAAAGGTAAAACTTTCAAGTGGTTCACAAAACTTCAGGTTTGCAAGTTTGCTTTGAAACTCTCCAACCTGCCGCACAGGACAGTGTGTCTGAGTTTAATGGTCTCTCACTCTCAGGAATCTCACAAAATCGTATTGTCATGATAAATGATCACAACATTTATCCGTGATTATGACATAAATAACTTGTGTTCTGGTGACAGTAAATACCTTTTAACTCAATAACACAGGGAAACTGAGGAAATAATACGTTACACCCGAGGCTGTTGGGATTAAACGATGACTGCAGCCTGGACTATTCTGAAGCACATAACATTCAAAAACTCAGCTAATCTACTTAATCTGGTCTGTGCGGGTGTTTGATTTTTTTCCACAAATGATTCAAATGTTGCTTAACTTGGTGCCTACACGACACAGCAAACCAGTGAAAAGCCTGTCAAAATGCCCATGTAATATGCATTATGTAGGCAAAACTAAACGGGAGCTAAATACCAGAATAGCCAGGCACTTTGACAATAACCATTGGCATCGAACTGGGGGGAAAGTGGGACTGATTACCAGGGGCCCAATGGGGGAGGGGGCCCTTGAAAGGCCTGAAATAAAAATGATGTTTTTATTTTATTTTATTTTATTTATTTCTAAGTAATTAGTGTCATAACGAACTTAAAATTGGCTGAATAAATCTGATGAGAGACTTTTCTCTGTATGAAAAATAAAATAGTGGAGGCTGTCTGAGGCCCCTCTAACCCCTCACAATACATAATGGTTCAGTCCACCGCTGCAGCTGCAGAAGATGCGTCTTTAAACAGCTTAACCAGCAGAGTGGCTGCTGCCCATCAAGACATGTCTTTCCCCAAGAAAGCAGAATCAAGGAGCCTTAACTGAAATGAAAAGGCAGAAAGGGAAAGAAAGCAAGGAGAGGGAAGACAACTCCTCACACATTTCTTTCAGAAGAAAGGTGAGCACAGTTCACAGCTAACACAGTTCAAGAACAGTTAAAGCTAATAATAATATCAGCAGCTGTAAAG
>CAEMYA010001109.1:24199-41113 GCA_903131615.1 Diplodus sargus
GCACACTCGCAAAAACCTTTAAAATTTGAGAGCAAAATGTCCATCAACATGGATATACTTTGATTATACATTTTATTTGTGTTGGTATTAGTTGTATAATCGCAATATTACCCTCGAGGGTGTGCTCTAACTTCGGTGCTGCTTGCGGACCTCGGCGCAAGCGCCTCGGTCCTGACCGCATCACCGAGGCGCTTCAAATGATGTTAAAGCACACCCTCTCGGGTAATATTGCTTAATTGTACTTCCGCCTCAAACGAGCCTTTTCTGAGCGACGTTGACGCTGGAGAGGAGAAAATAATACATCGCATTCTGGTAACGTTAAGGTAGCCCAAGTCATTCCCGTTTTTAAACATGACCCTCAGATAAAGACTCCATTAAACGTTGTTAAAGACGATAACAGCCTGTACAGGGTCCGAAATTAACACTCGCCAGGCGCCAAATGCCAGTAAATTTTCCGTTTGGCGAGTAAATCTCAGAGTTCATCCGGGCTATGGTGGCTAAATGTTTGTACAATAATAGTCATGTTTTTCAGTTTTCATTTATATACTTTTTGTTCCTCTGCTGTTTGCACGTCTGAGCTTCAAGCCGGTGCTTTGGACTAACAAGGGACAATGTTAACTGGCGACCGTCAGCCGAATGCGTCTGTGGTCGCCATAGCTACAACAGATGTTGAGAACGGAAGAGAAGACGTAGCTGTCCTCTGATCTGCCTCTTTGTTCAGGTTTTCTCTGTGCAAAACATACCTGATACGTGTTTGGGCTCCTGCCTGATTAAACGTGTCTAAGCCTCGTCGCTGTATCAAAGTTGCTGGTTGTTATGGAGGACATTGTAAACAGGCCCACACAGGGGCGGTAAACTGCGCGCACACACATACACACACAGGGGAGAGGAGAGGACAATATCGAATGATATTTTAAAAAATATCGTTAAAAGTTTTTTTTTTAATATCGCCCAGCCCCTATTTCAACACAATGAAACAAGTGAAATTGATTGGCGATAACCTAAGCTCTAATACACTGTCAGATCTCCTTATGGCAGAGATGTTCACAAGTCTTTTTTTGCAAGTCCAAGTCAAGTCTCAAGTCTTTTGGTCACGAGTCCAAGTCAAGTCTCAAGTCTTTGTGGGGTGAGACTTGGTCAAGTATCAAGTCTTTGGTCACGAGTCCAAGTCAAGTCTCAAGTCTCTAAAAAATAAAGTCTTTTGTCTCTTCTGGTTGTAATGAGCCTTTTCTCATATATGCTGTTATCCGGTCTCCTAAGAATACTGCACAGCTATATCTAAAAAATTCAAAGCATTTACTGTATTATTGTCACTCCTTTATCTATTAGCATACAGTATCAGTACTGATTAGTTGTTTGTTACATATATGATCACTTTAAACAGGCTATTGCAATGCAATATGAAGAAAACACACAATGAATATTTTCCTTTAAAGAAAGCTGTATTATTGATCATGAATGAACATACAGTTACAGAATAGCTTGCCCCCTATTGTGCAGGCTCAGTGGGACCAGGAAAAGAACAAATATAGAAAATGTTGCACCTCACCCAGTCAAAGACATTGTAATTAAAGGGATAGTTCCTTTTTTTTTAAGTGGGGTCAAATAAAGTACATATCTATAGTCGATCTGTTCCCTGCCGTAATCACCGATCAGCGCAGCCTCAGTTTGGAGAAGTAGAGAGCCGCTCCAGCCAGACGCTCAGCTTTGTACTGCAGTGAACGGGGTCCAGAGAAAAAGCGAAATAAACCACCTAAAACACAAGCTCACCTTAACAAATCTATAGCAGTTCTACGGTTGAGAAAATGTAGTGCCAAAAGAAAGGCTGGTCTGACGGCAATGTAAAGCGGTGTGAATTTTCCCTTTAAAACGTACACTTGAACTGTTATAGATTTTTTATGGTGAGCTTTGTTTTAGGTGGTTTATTAACTTTTTCTCTGGACCCCGTTCACTGCAGTACAAAGCTGAGCGTCTGGCTGCAGCGGCTCTCTACTTCTCCAAACTGAGGCTGAGCTGATCGGTGATTACGGTAGGGAACAGATTGACTATAGATGTATACTTATATGACCCCACTTCAAAAAACCCGAACTATCCCTTTAACATCATTCCAATTAGTGCAAAACATTCCACTTTAGCTAAATACAAACAACATGTAAGCAAAACACTTAAAGGTACTTTAAACACTTGTATATGTTACTTTTTTGTTATGTGCAATTAAAAATGTGTTCACAAAAAAAAGCAAAACTGTTGCTGCCATATTATCTGAAATATACTGTAAGTCTATAAACTGATAAACTTGTGATACTAAAACATGACCAGTTTTGTTCCAAAGGGCACCTTGTATGACAAAAAATGATTCCTTGCTTAACACTGAAAAATGAAATATCACTGTAGTGATTTGCTATCTTGACTTTTTTTTACAAACAAAAGAATAACCTTTTTTGTGGAAACAATCAACAGTGTTGTTTTGCCTAGAACAAAATATTGAACAATAATAAACTTGCAATAAGATCAGAATGGTTAACCTTATTCTTCTCTTAATACACTGTATAGGCCACAAAACATTAACAAACTTGTAGGGGTCCTCCAGTGGGGGATTCCTACTGTAAGACCTAGAAAAACATTACACAACAGAATGGTTACATTTCAAAAAGATCAAGCAGGACAGTGTCCTTGCACTAAGCCTGGCTCAGTGAGGGCGCATTATAAGGCCTCCGTGACTGAATACCCTCTCCACTGGTGCACTGGTGGCTGGAACAGCGAGCACTCTCATAGCCACAAGATACAGCCTCGGGAACACTTTGGCATGCCTTTTCCAGAAACCTAGGCAGTCCGCTTCTTCTTCATCGGAGGACAACTGTATGTAGCGAATGAGCTCAGCCTTAACAGATGATACAGGGTCATCCTTCTTGTTGCTTTTCTTCCTGTAGCCAGTGAAAAGCCGTGGAGTTTTAGCAGGTGGCTCATCCTTGTCATCCTCTCCACTACTGCTCTCAGCAAGTATGGTGACTTTCTGAGCCTCTGCCAAGACAAGGTCTGCACAAAAATCATGGTTAGTTACAATATTACGAAGTTGATTGATATACACTACTCACAGTGGTGATGGTTAAGTTAATGAACTATAAGTAAGTCTGAATGAGATTTTACTGATGTTTTTGAAAGCGAGAAATATATTCAATGTATTAAATTAAGCATTAATTTGGTTGCTAAAAACTTCAAGCCCTGAATGATAATAATGTGATGATAATGTGTTTGGAAATGGTGTGCATTCACCTACCTATTATCATCTCCTTCACCTCACTCTTGACTTCATCTGGTGCGAGGACATCTTGCTCTAGCCAGAAGAAGCAAAATGATGGGTCGAGTTGTGCAGACATCATATAGACCATATCTCCAAATGGAAGTTCTCCTGCAGGTTGAGGTGAGTCATCCATTCTGACATTTGAAAAGATCCCACGGAAACGGCGTTGCAGTGACTTCTGGAGAGCTTTCACAAAACCGGCCAGATGCTGAGTTGTATTCAGCATACTGTTGAGGTGGCTGTTGAGTGAGAGAACGCATGGCAGAGCTGCACTTAGAGTCACCACTTTCTCCCCTTGTGTGAGGTCTGTTGCTTGAAGAAATGGGGCCAAAATTTCCACAAGCTCTTTCAACTGACTCAATTCTCTTGCTGATAAGCACAGGCCTTTATGTCCTTGGGCTTCCAGAAGAGTGTTTAGGCCTTGAGGATCCAGGTCAGTGACTGCCTCCACAAGGTGGAGTGTTGTATTTCATCGGGTTGATATGGCAGAAGGGATGCTGCGATTGGGTCCATACTCTCTCTCAAATGCTTCCTTCAGCCCACAAGTAGAATAAAGTAGACTGCAGAATTTTGTCACTTTTGCCATTGCGCTATTCAGAGTCTTAGTCTCTTTCAGGCCATCGCGCACCACAAGCTGTAATGAATGTGCAAAACACTGTAGGCGCTGTTGATGGCAGCTGCTCTGGATAGTTTCCACATCGTCCTGGAAATTCTCACTTACATCCTCCCATAAGTTGCTTTTTTCCAGGTCGTCTTCAGCATCTTCACTCTCAGCTGTTGTTGCAGAGGGGAAACAAACTGTGAAGGCTTTCCTCATATTTGACGCGTTGTCACAGATAATGTAATCTAATTTGTGTTTTATATTGAAGTTGTCACATATCTCCTCAAATTTCTCACTTATTCGTTCTCCAGTGTGTCACCCTGTAAATCGTTCACAACTTAAGAGAACTGTCTGCAGGCTTGGGCTGTTTTTCTCTATCTCCATGAAGTGGGCTGTTACCCCTAAAAAGCCACGCATTCTTCGGTCAGTCCAAATATCAACAGTCACAGACACATTGTCTTTTTCTAGTTTGTATTTGATCTTGGACTCTTTGTCTGCTGCTAGCTCACTCAGACGTCTGGTTACTGTGCTTCGACTTACTGGACAGTATCTCTCCTCTACCACTGACATGAAATTTTTGAAGCTGGGCTTGTCAATCAAAGACAGAGGCAGATTGCATGAAATGATGAGGTCCCTTATTATGGATTCTGTGATGGCCTTCTGCCTGGGATGGCCCTGGCTGTATATCTGCACACCTGGTTTAAAGAAGGAGTCAATGCTGCTCTGTCCCTCTGCGCTGCCCCTGGCCAATTTTTTTGCTGTGCTGAATTCAATAAACCTGTAGATGAACAGCATGGAAAAATTAGGCTGTGAATTATAGTAATAAGATCTGGATGATATAGCTAATATTTTTATGTAGCAAAACACATCTGGAACCACATAATTCTGAGAGAAGAACTGGATCTAAACTAATGATGCAGGCTATATATCAATCTTTTATTTCTGATTATAGAGAGGGTTGCTAAAAAAGAAATGGACTAACTCAGGGTTCAGGGTAGACTCCTGAACCAGAACTCAATTTGACCACTCCCCACCAGGACTCTGATACACACACATACACACACCCTTGCACATATTTTCATTTCTGATAACATTATTTAGATTACATAATTTACATCATCATATTAGTTTGATTTTATTCATATTTATCTTATTTATTCTATTTATAAGGCCAGTTCAGGAGTAACCAGGAGACATTTCACTGCATGTTACTCTGAGACTTCTGTATGTGACAAATAAAGTAATCTTGTAATCTTGTAAATCTAACATTATTAGTCATGCAATAATAACTAACGTTAATCATGTAATCTCAGTTATAGTTAGCTACATCTGCTGGACATAAAAAATTAACACCATTCAGATGCTGGTAAATCATGCAAGTGGCTGGTACTGTATGCTGCACTCACCAGACAAAATAACAATAGTAACCTGTTGACTGGCAACATTCACTAGTCTAGCCATGTTGCCAGTGGACAAACAAGTTAAAAGTTTGCACTCTGCAACTGTATTGTTTAATTACTCTGGGTCTCTAATAAGATATTCCTCTATCCTCTCACTCAAACTCAGTATAATGGTAACGTGGTAAACCGGTTAAATTAACATTACGAGTTCAACAATTAACCTGTAACCTGCCTGTAAGCCGACAGTATAACTATGTATTTTTCTATGGTTAATGTCAGCCAGTAGATGGTGGCAGCGAAACAAAGACGATTAACGTTACCGGACCTTTTTTTTTGTTTTTACATCATGTCAACGCCACTCAATGCAAACAAGTGCGACAAGCTAACGAACATTCACTCATCTATTCAAATACTCAGTTACAAAGCTAGTAGCAGGCTGAGTGAACGTTGATGCTGATCTAGCCGTCCATATGCGCTAATGTGACTGACCGATCCGGGTGAGTTTTCAGATGCCTGATAAAATCTGATGTGGTGGATCCAGCATCTTTGATACGTGCACTGCAGAATTAGAATAATAAGCAAAATTGATTGATTGAAGGCGCGCACCCTTTGTGTATATGGTTACCATGGTTACCATGAAAAAATGGAGGGAATCACATTAAGCTCGTCAGACGTTTCAAAATAAAACATAATGATTGTTCACGAGTCGAGTCGAGTCTGGAGTCTTTTGAGCACGAGTCCAAGTCAAGTCTTGAAGTCTCTGTGTGTGCGACTTAAGTGCGACTCGAGTCCCCATCTCTGCTTTATGGTCCAGCTTCCTTCTCCAGATCAGGGAGTTTGACCCCACAAAAGCTGTAATGGTGTGGCACAGGGACTGAGTCAGGAGCAGGAGGCCAGACTTTGAGAAGATGTGAAGAGTAGGGAGTAAGGAGTCTGATTAGAAGGATTTTTACATCACCACAATGGTGCATAATGAAGCAACATCAGTTTTCATGTTTTGTCAGTTATTTTATTTTTTATTTCATACGCATAGTAAATCTATCTGACTTAAAAAGAACAGAGGGCACCGTAATGTTTTGTCAAGTTTAAACTGTATAGTTTGTAGTTCATGTAACATTAAGAATACCCAACATTAAACAATGTTTTTCTCTTTTAACTTAAGGAGAGCAACCACCAGATCCACTGTGTTCCTGCTGTGCAACCACCTACCAATTTGGAAGTCCCTTGTCATCTTGTAAGTTCTGTGTACAATATTATGAGGGCATTTGTGATAATTCATTTTAGATGAGGTATCTCATCAGATATAAGTTGGTAACATCCACACACCCATTGTTGTTGAGATGCAAAATGCACTGTATATTTTTTTCTGGTAATAAACATTCCTTTGATTTGTGACTGTTTAAATTGTATGGCCAAATTGCCATAAAAACAGCCCCAAGCGGGGGAAAAGGTTTGTAATTTTTAATGAGTCCTTGACCTTTATTGTAACGCCATCATCAGTCTAAACTGAGAACTCTTGCTTCTGTTATTCATCCAGTAATTTGTCCAGTGTTTAAGAAAGTGGGGAGACAAACGGTAGTGCCCCAAAAAAATTGCTTTGTCATGATTTAGTTTTTCTACCTTTTCTCAACCATTTCAGGACTTTCAATCTTCACATACATCTTTTACACTAATCTCACCACTTCAGGCATTTTTTTAATCATTTCATGTCATTCACTGTCCTTTAAAATCTGTTTTTATCAGCTACTGCTTCTGCTATGTTAACATTACTTCAGCAGTCTTCAGCTGTTACACTTAAGCATGCCTTTCCAACATTTCAGCTCCTTTAAGCACTTTGAAAACCATTCATCTCTCAGCTTATAAGTTATACTTTTCAGCTATAGCATCAGCCTTTTCAACATTGCTTCAGCAGTGTCTTCAGTGGATTCAGCATTGCTTCAACAATGGCGTATAGCCTTCAGCATCCACATGCATTGTCTTCAGGAAATGCTCTTTCTAGTTGTCCTCATTTGTTTTGTGTGTGTGCAGGATATGCAGGAAAATGAAGCTGACAAACTGCAGTAGGCAACGATGGCTATTGTTGTCAGTGGAAAAGAGGACATTAAAATAGTCATCGATGGAATAGAGGTCCTGAAAGAGGTGCCCACGACTGCAGTGGCTGTTGCAATGTTCTCCGGGCTCACCTACCCATTCAACCTGAAATACCCGAAAAATCTGCAGCACACCCCTGGATTTGTGCAAAAAGTCCTGATGGAGCTTGGTGGAAAAAAGATGTCCCCAAAAGTTTTGAGCACCCAGAGTTGAATTCCACTGACTCGCCTGATTTTGTTTTCCCGTTGTTGAGAACAATTTTATAATGTTTCTACAACCAAGACTTTGTACCCTTTTATATGAGGTTGGTATTTGGAGTTTGCACTTCCATGACTGCATTTCCACTGCAGTACTGACAAAAGTTTCTGCCCAAGTTATCAAAGGCACGAGTGCAGTGTGCTGAAAACTGGAGAGTGATTGCATTTGCACTGCAGTGTTTGCACTGATTTTTATATGTCAGATTTTTCAGACCAAGAGAGGGCCAGGAGCTACCTCACATACTGCATGTTTGCAGGTTATTGAACTGAGGAGTTTAACGCAAATCATCTGACAACACTTTTTATTTTAAGGAATAATACCTCTCTGACTGTATTACGGTCCATTTTGAAATAGGACAATTTTCTATTGGAACACTTTCTGTATACGATTAATAATTTGTTTTAGAGTATTTAGTTTGCATTTTCAAGTGAACACACTGCATGTATGGTACATTTCGTTCTCGCTCAACACAACCAGACATTTCTCGGTTCTCTTTGTATTTGAGAAGGACTGTTCTTAAGGACTATCTTAATACATTTTGGAAAAAAATGTAGTTATTGAAAAAATGTTCATTCAACAATAAATAATGTGTTGAAAAGGAATGTGTGCTGAGTATTTAAATCAAAACGTATTAAACATATTTTTTTAATTAAGTTCTAAACATTAAATTATGACAACTTTAAATTTTTAATTGAGACAACTTAAAAAAATAGTTTGCCCGCAGATTAAAAAGTCATTTCCATGAATTCAAAATATTCAGGTTTAATGAAGTGGATTATTTACATCAACCAATGTAATTATTTTAATTTAGGAAAACTTGAAATTATTTGTTTGCTTCACCTTCAGAAATTGGTTTACATGAAGTTAATTATTTCAAGTGAAACTAAATTAATTATTTACATTCATGTCAATGCTATAATATTAGGTTTGACAGATTACTTCAATTTTTTTAAGTTGTGCCAGTGTTTCATTTTTTTCAGTGCAGGCACCAGAGTTGCCTGCACTGAAAGCGATCATTGACTCGCGTCTATTATTGCTTTCAGTGGGTTTGAGCCTGCTTTCTTTTCGTGGTTGTAAACTGAACTTTCGGCCCTAATTGCACCTGTTGACAACAGACAACTTGTTTGAACTGTAGCCTATTTACTACTGTTCTAATGACATTTTAAGTTGACACAAACTGATTGATTGATTCATTGATATTGATTACTTATTGACTGAGATTGATTGTGACTGAATGTGATTGAGTCAATCATAAGTTATACATATTACACATACGGTAGAACTAATTTATTGTAAATATAGTTTTCCTTTATTGTTATTATTATTTTGAATTCCAAACGCTTGCTTAAGCAATATGTACAGTGTTACCTCATGCCAATAAAGCCAACTGAATTGAATTGAATTGAGAGAGAGAGAGAGAGAGAGAGAGAGAGAGAGAGGGAGAGAGAGCGGCAAACAGCTGAGCTGTTTCTACGTGCCTCCCTACTTTATGCAAAGACTCCCATGTAAAAACAAATGTCTGAGTGAGATCATTTTGATTCAAGAACTCTTCTCATTAGTTTACATTCACAAAGATCAGATGATAATGTTGATACCTGATACCAGCAGGGCTCTGTAAAACCCACTACTGTCTTAAACAGCGCAGCACTATGCATAGTTGGGAGAGAAAATTAATCTCAGTTCTGAGTGAGAAATTGTGCTTGTGTTTTCCAAATACAATTGTTAAAGCTGCACTCATCCGTTTTTGATATTAGCAGTGGAACTAATAATAATACACGCACAAGAAGTCTCTTTATTTCTAAAGTTTCTTAAGATGTTTGACAAATGTTCATCTTTACTGTTTTACCACATGTGATTCTTGAAGGGGTATGTATGAGAAGCAGAACAATTTCGACTGTGTCCCCCTGCTGATTTTGTGATTTTTAATTAATTAATTAATTTAATCTTTTTGCTTTGATCAATAAATGTATTCTTTGATTTCGAAACAGTCGCCTGATAATGTTTTTATTTAGCCTCTCTGGGATGTTATTAACAGTGTTAACTGTCTCTAACAGTAGAATGTTTTTCTCAGTTACCCTGCAATTGATCGTTGCTGCGTGTATGTGCGTGTGACATGTTTAGTGGCGGTGCGCGCGGGAAAATAGGGCTCCCCCGAAAGTCACTGTGTAATTCAAACCCTGAGCGGAAACATTAAGTGTCTTGCTTGAACGACTGAACTACTCGGACAAATACCAAACAAACAAACAAAAAACGACATCTTTGAATTTAAATCATCAGTAACAGCCATGTGAAACATTTTACTCTGCAGAGAAGTTGGGAGAAGAAACATTCACTTATTTACATCCCGGCCACAACACCGTGAAATTGAGCAAACGAGATAATAATAATTATAATAATAACAATAACAATTATAATAATAACAATAATAATAATAAAATGAGGGGGAAAACTGAACCTGGGAGTGGATAAGAAGAAAAAGAAGAAGAAGAAGAAGAAGAAAAGGCAGAGCATCTCTTTACTTTGGAATAATAATAAAAAATTAGTGGCCACAAATGAAGGGTGACTTTCCACTCTCCATCTTCCTCTCCATCCAAGTTGCGAGTGGAGGAGCACTGTTTATAACACGAGAATAAACAGAGGAGCGCACGTACCTGAGAGGAAAAGAGCGAGCACGGTCCCGAGGAGAATCATCTTTGCTGTGTTCGGGACACCTGGAACAGGGTGAGTCTCTCAAGTTTCAAATCGTCTGAAGGAAAGGAAGGAGACGCCTCGGAGGAGCGAAGTACGCACCAGAGAAGCAGCCTGTGAGCGTGTGTGAGTGTGTTTGGATGATTGTGCCAAGTCTCCAGCTCTCACACCGCGCCGCTTGGAGAAATTAACTGCTGAATGGAGGAGATTTCACGCGTTACCGAGCTGCAGCCAGGCCCGGTTCTAGACCGCCTTGATTGGGGGCAGTAAGAAATGTTGATTGGTCACCAACTGCCACTGAGTTAAGAGCCATGGGGATGACGGTTTTTTGTATGCCCACTGTAGAGGATTGAGAATGTTGTGTTTCGCTAAGAGATGTCCTCTAGGCGGCAGCATAGCTTCGGCCAAATGTTGTTTATTCAGTAGTCAGAGTCTATAGCGCCACCGCTGGTATTGTTGACCTTTTGCCATGTTCCTGTTTTTATTTATTTATTTAAACTAGTGCAGTGCCCGTAGGAAATATGTGTTCCTATAGAAAAGTGGGAGGTTAAGAAGCATTTTCATGGATGGCCAAATGAGGCTGTGTTTGAAGGTGGAAAGTCAGGGATATTTAGGTTTGTTGTGAAATCCGATATTCCAGGGAATAATTGGCCGTTTGTGACTATTTTTGATTTTGCCATTATATTTCACCTTAAAACTATTTACTTGGTGTGATTATTTTCAGCACAACCTCAAATGTGTGACTGTACAGTTATTTTTTTTTCATTTTGACATATTGTACTAACACAATGGACCTAAAATCACAAAAAAACATAAAATGTTAAAAAAGTTAGATTTCTTTACTGTGAAAACCACAAATATGTTTAACAAACCATTTTTTATTACTTATAATGCAAATATAAATAGTTTTTTGCTGAATAAGTGCATACATTATAAAAATTTACAAAGTTCTGTGTAACTATTAACATTTAAATGCAGGCAATGCTCAGGTCTGCCTGAGCCCCTTCCAGCTGAGAGAAGAGCTGCACTGCCTGCTCCACATTGACCTTCTCATTGTTTTGACTCATTAAACAAAAAAACCGACTCCACTACAAACTTAACCAAACACTACATAACACACTTACTATACTCTTCAAACACGTTAAATGTCACAAATCTCTCAACTCTCAATATCGCTGTCAGTACACCGGCCGTCGTTGCCTGTCACTCATCCGCCGAAGTCCCTCCCACAACTTTGTGATATTCACTTCTCTTGTAAAAGTATAATTTCAGTGTTTAATCTGAATAAAAAAATCTAAATCTAAATGTTAAATATAAATCTAAATGTTAAATATAAATCTAAATGTTAAATATAAATGTTAAATGTTAAATATAAATGTTAAATGTTAAATCTAAATGTTAAATCTAAATATAAATGTTAAATGTTAAATATAAATGTTAAATGTTAAATATAAATGTCCCGGGTGAAACTAAATATTTAGCTAATATGCAAATTCACACCGTCTGTCACCGGAAATACCAAAATAAAAGCTCATTGACGCGAGCCGGCTATCTCCGTGGTCTTCTTCGGGTCAGCAGGCGGAGAGACTGCGATCCGAGGTTTGTCACATCTGAGGGGCCAAGATGGCGGAGGCGTAGGACGCGGGGTGCAAAGTTTCTCCGTCAAGCAATTTGAGCTTTGTGATTAGGCAGACAGAATATGAAGCAATTTTCAAGTTTTAATGATAAAAAAGTGACTTAAGTACAGGAACGCTTTGGTACCAGGATTATTATTCCGTGGAAAAGGAAAAAAATAGGTAAACCGAGACGATAAAAGTTTGAATACAAGCTAACTAACGTACCAAGGAACGTTAAAGTCAGAGACAGAAAGAAAATGACTTCCAACGCTAACGTGAGTGACTCTGAAAAGTCAGGAGAAGTGAATGCACTTGGTGAGGAAAACATAGAAACTACTGCTGAAGATACAATGGACACACTTTCGGGCCAGGCCTGTAGTAACACCCAAACGAAACATGTCTACAAGCGAAAGAAAAGAGACTTTAACGGTCACGGTGACAGTGCAAATATCAGCGCGGACATTTTGGCAGCTATCCAAGAGCTCTCCAGTAAACATGACGAGACGTTCCGTAAGATTTTAGTGATTGAACTCACTACTGAAGCAATGTCTCAACGCATTGAAAAACTCTCTTCTACAGTTGAGAAACTTGTGGTGGATATTAATCACCACAAAGACATTTTGGAAAAGACGGAGTTAGAAATTGAACAACTGAAAAAAGATAACCGGATTCTGAGAGCAGGTGTTGCTGAAAACAAGCGCTACAGTTACAGATGGACACTGAAACTACATGGAGTAAGAAAGGAGATGAACGAAGACGTGAGAGCAGTGGTGATTAACATCCTTGGAAAAGTGGCCCCGGGGCTTCATGAATATCTACAGGAGGGTGTCGACCAGTGGCGGCTGGTGCTTTTTTTTCCAGGGGGGGCTATATTAAAATCACAAATATATGTCCAATACATATATTTGGTGCTTCTTAGAGAACCTCCCACCCTGAACCAATGGAAAAATATAATACATAACATATACAGTATGGAACGTATAACTTTCATTATGACATTGCATAAAGAAAAAGTGAAAGACTACTGGGCTAAATGGGTTACATACTTAGCTGATGCAGACTGCAGATGAAATTGTAAACACAGCTGTGAATTAAAGTGTATCGTTCTGTGGCAAGCACTTAAGTGCATCACTTAAAGGGATAGTACAGGTTTTTTGAAGTGGGGTCATATTTAGTACATATCTATAGCCGGTCTGTTTCCTACCGTAATCACTGATCAGTGCAGCCTCAGTTTGGAGGAGCAGAGAGCCGCTCCAGCCAGATGCTCAGCTTTGTACTGCAGTGAACGGAGTCCAGAGAAAAAGCTAAATAAACCACCTAAAACAAGGCTCACCTTAAAATATCTATAACAGTTCAAGTGTGCGTTGTAAAGGGAAAATTCACACCGCCTTGTTTTAGGTGGTTTATTAACTTTTTCTCTGGACCCCGTTCACTGCAGTACAAAGCTGAGCGTCTGGCTGGAGCAGCTCTCTGCTCCTCCAAACTGAGGCTGCGCTGATCGGGGATTACGGTAGGAAACAGACCGGCTATAGATATGTACTTTATATGACTCCACTTCAAAAAACCCGTACTATCACTTTAATGTGACTGAATGTATGTACATGACCTCTTGTTTGAGTATAAAGTATAACAAAACAAAAAAAAAGATTTCATGAAAAGGACAGAGGAGAAATGGAGGCTTGTTGTGCCTTACGAGCACAACAATGTTGACAATGTTTACTTTCTATACATCAATTTTGCCCTTCTCTCTTTGAGAGATGCAAATTTCTCAGTGACTCTGTGGTTAAAGTCATGGATGTCTTTGATCAGTTTCTTCTCCATAGAGAGCATGGCCAGTGCATTAAGACGATCCTGTGACATTGTGTTCCTGAGGAAGGTCTTGATTCTCTTCAGTGTGGAGAAGCACCGCTCAGATTCAGCTGTCGTCATTGGAGTTGTGATGAGTATCTTCAGCATAGCCACAGTCTCTGAAAAGGTGTCCTGAAGATTGCTCTCCATGAAGAGCTGGTACAGAGCCAAAGCTCCACTACAGTTCTTGAACTCATCATTGCTGTAGATAAGAGACAGTTCAGTTTTCAGCTTGTTCTTGTTCAGCAGTGGGTAAGCCTCCACGGTGGTGTTCAGAGCTGCTTCAGGGAACTGGTAGTTGTACTGATGGAATTTGGAACCCTGCAGCAGTGTAGCACTGATCAGGTGTTTGGTAAAGGAGAACCTCTCTTTAGCATGGCCCAAGATAGTGTCACAAACCTAAAAAAATGAAAGCACCAATTTAAAACAATATGGAGATGGATATAAGTCTCTCTCTCTCTCTCTCTGTCTCTCTATATGTATATATATATATATATATATATATATATATATATATATATATATATATATATATATTAGGGCTGTCAAAAGATTAACTTTTTTAATCGCGATTAATCGCATTTTGTCCATATTTAACTCGCGATTAATCGCAAATTAATCGCAACTTTTTTGGCACATTTATTTCTCGTCTAAATGTACCTAAATGTATTTTTTTCATGTTCTTAATACTTTTAACAACATAAGGGCAAATATACTTGCTTTATGAAAATGTTTATTTAACACTTCAAATATCCCCTTACCTTAAGTGGGATCATAACATGGTGATACAAAGAATAAATCACACACAAATAAAGTGCACATATCAAAGGAGGTAGTGTAACTCAACATGTAGAGTGCAGTTAGGCTATAATTATAGCTAATACTTAAGATTATTTGGAACAGATCACTCTTTGCTTGTCTAACTATATTAGACTACTAGAGTATATTATATTCATGAGGAACCCAGACACCTTCTCTAACAATTTTCTTGAGAAAATTAACATGAAAAGACCATCAATGCAAACATGGCAAGTGAAAACAATACGACACACAGTAAATGAGCTGTTACATTAAATCTGTGTCTCTGCTGTTCCTATATATTACTTCTATTTCTTTGCACTGAGCCAGTTGCTCAAACAGACGAGCCTGTTAACATTCTCTGATGACAGGGCAGCTCGCTTCTTCTGAACAATATGCCCAGACAGTGAGAATAGCCTCTAACACGGTACAGATGTGGCAGGCGTTGCCAAGTATTTGCGTGCAAGGCTGGCCATCTCACTGTGTGCTCCTTCATGTGTGGACTAGTGTTGCTTTCGTCAACGAAAATTATGACTAAATATCGTCGTCAACGAACCTTTATCACGTGACGGAAACGAGACGAGACGCAACGTAAATGTTGGTCATTTGACGAAAACTATAATCAAATATATAATGCAATATTGTTGACGAATAAAAACGGGACTAAATGTCGTTTACAAAATAAAAACTCTGCTAAAGTATCTCTTCATTTTCGTTGACCAAAACGAGACGAGACGAAAGGTAATAACGTTATTTCGTATCGCTATTATTATTATTTTTGCAATATTTCTGTTTCCTGAGTCTCAGTTCAGGTGCTGCATCAGGTCGCACTGCACAGGCGACGTCTCTTCCTCAATCCACACCTGCGCGGCATTATTAAGAAGATGCAGCTGCGGTGGCTTAACGTTAACGCGGGTTAAACTTGCGGACAGTTTATAATCATATGGATACTGTTATAATGTGTAGTGATTGACATACTGGAAAGTGACAAAGTTACGTTTTTCGCTCTAAATGACATAATTACATGATCGTAATCAGTAAACTGGATGCTGTCTGACTCACTCGCGGAGACAGAGGCTGATTTCTGGGGGAAAGTTCACCAAAGTCTCGGTCTGAAGGGCTGATTTATTTTGATCACAAACACTCGGTGAGTTAACGTTTTTTGCCGGTGACAGACGCTGTTTTTAGGGCAGAAATGTGAGGAAGAGTCGGTAGGACGGTCGGGAGGACAGACGCTTCTCCATGAACAGTTGGCCAGCCCTGTGTGTGTGTGTGTGTGTGTGTGTGTGTGTGAAAACAAAACAAGTAATACATAAAAAATACAAACAAAAAAGAAAATACATTGAAAAAAGAATGAATAATAACATGAGGTGTGTGTCTGTGTGTGCTGCTGTTACCAAATGACACTGACCTATGAGGGGAGAAGGGTACAACATAGCAAATGCAAGACAAGTAGATAGAAATTGCATTACTAAAAAGAGACTTAAGTACAATTTTCTTTGACTAAAACTAGACTAAAATGTCATCAGTTTTCGTTGACTAAAACTAGACGAAAATAGTCATGGATAATTCTGACTAAAATAAGACTAAAATGCTCAGACCTTTAGTCGACTGAAACATGACTAGACTAAAAAGAGTATAAACATGACTAAAACTAATAAAAACTAAAATGACCGTTTCACACAAAGACTAGACTAAAACTAAAACAGGCTGCCAAAAACAACACTAGTGTGGACCACCACTGATTAGGGTTGGCCTCCATGGCAATAGTGGGCTCTGCCCTGTAGCGCTCCACCCATTTTTCAACACAGTCCTCCTCTTCATCAGAAGAAGAATGAGAGCCAATTTCTTCTTCGCTGGCTCAGAGGTAGATGGTCGCTCCGGATGTACAGGCCTCTCCCTCTGCCTCTCCCTGAGCAAGGCACTGACAGAGCACCACACCTCAGCCCTGTCAGGTCTGCTTAGACACTTCAGGTCCTTGAACCTACGGTCAAGTGCTGTGGCAACCCTCAGCCATGTGATGTTGTTTTTTTTTCTTTCGTTCCTCCATGTCTTTTGTGAAGGTGTCCTTGAACTTAGCCATGTAAGTTGGGTCATCCTCAGCAACCTCCATCACTCGCGATAGATGACACAATGCTGGCAGCACCATCGGGCAGGACACAAACTTCTCTCCTCCTAGAAGTTCACTTACGTACCTGTAATACAAGTGAAAAAGTACTTCTGTTAGGAACCTGTTTCTGTCTGTCTCTCTCTCTCTCACACACAATCACCCTCTCTCTCTGTCACACACACACACACACACACACACACACA
>CAEMYA010001109.1:41126-51460 GCA_903131615.1 Diplodus sargus
ACACACACACACACACACACACACACACGCTCTCTCTCTCTCTAACACACACACACACACATACATACACACACACACACACACACTCTCTCTCTCTCAGACACACACACACATACACACACACTCTCTCTCTCTGTCACACACAAATACATACACACACACTCTCTTTTTCTTTCTCTCAACACACACACTCTCTTGTTCTCTCTCTCTCTCTCTCTCACTCACACACGCACACACACACACACACACACACACACTCTCTCTCTCTCTGTCACACATACACACACACTCTTTTTCTCTCTCTCTCAACACACACTCTCTTTTTCTCTCTCTCTCTCTCTCTGTCTCTCTCTGTCTCTGAGTAGATGCAGTGAGCGTTTTGAGCGGTGGATGTGAGCGACTTTCGCGAACTAAAAACACTTATTTATATATATATTTTTTCTGTTTGATTTCTGTAAACCAGTTTGTTTGTAGGTTTACAGTGTAGAGTTTTTCTTTTCGTGTGTGTGTGTTTGTGCGTTTGTGCAGTCGACCAGCGCTTTGCTGGTCGTCATGCAAAACGCCGGCATGGATCTGAGCAGACTAGGAAGCACGGCATCAAGCTGTCCGTGCCCTCGTCCTGCTCGGTGGAGGACTGCAGTCTGGCAGTGGGTCAGGCTGTCGGCCACAGCAGAGTTAAATCGGCCGCTCAGATGAACGGAGCTGTGGTCATATTTCTGGATAGTATTTTAAAAGTGAACGCGGTGGTGGAGAGCGGCGTCACGGTAAATGACATGTTCGTTTCCGTGATGCCGCTCGCCACACCGGCGAAAAAAGTAACTATTTCAAATGTTCCTCCATTCATCAAGGATGAAACACTAATTAACTGTGAGCCTCACAGCTCACAGAAAGGGAAAGGAAGGGAGCAAGAGTCCACGTATATAGTTCGGCCGCTTTATTTGGGCTCAACAAAAACAACTTAAGGCACAGAGGGCCAACGTAAAGCAACAGCCGTCACACTGACGGCTCAGGGTCGTCTGCCCGTGGTGGCTCTTTTGGCGTCCCGCTCCGGTCCTCTCTCCGGACCCAGCCTACTGCAAGAGACCAGAACCAGGTTACACACGTGCTTATATAGCTGACTGATTACCTGATTCTGTCCAGCTGTCTGATCACCGGCTGAGCCACTCCTCCCTCTCCTCCAGCAGCCGACGCCTTAACCCCACCCCACTGCCACATTAACCAACTGGCTAAATATGGAAAGATTGTTTCACCAATCAAGAAAGTCCCATCAGGATGCAAGTCTCCTCTACTGAAACACGTAGTGTCTCATAGAAGAAACGTCCTGATGATCCTGAACAACAGGACTGAAGAGCTTAGCTTAGCTTTTAAGATCAGAGTGGACGATTTTGATTATGTTATCTTTGTTTCCTCTGATAGCAGCAAGTGATCCGTGCATGTCCAGAAAAAAGCCTCAACAGGACAGGTGAGGGGCAAAAGGAGAAACAGGTGGACGTGGAAACACAAGAAGGGACAGGTGAGGATATAGGAAACGATCAGGTGAGTGTGGGAGGACAGGAGGAGAGAGGTGAAAATATAGAGGACAGTCAGGTGAGTGTGAGAGGAGAGGAGGAGACAGGTGAAAATATAGAGGACAGTCAGGTGAGTGTGAGAGGAGAGGAGGAGACAGGTAAAAAACATGGAGGACAGTCAGGTGAGTGTGAGAGAACAGGAGGAGACAGGTGAAAATATAGAGGACAGTCAGGTGAGTGTGAGAGAACAGGAGGAGACAGGTGAAAATATAGAGGACAGTCAGGTGAGTGGGAGAGGAGAGGAGGAGACAGGTGAAAACATGGAGGACAGTCAGGTGAGTGTGAGAGGAGAGGAGGAGACAGGTAAAGGAAAAAAAGCTGCAAAACAAAAAGAAAATTGTGCAGGTAATACAGCGGTGGAGGAAGAAGTTTTGGAAGGGAGTGATTTTGAAATGGGAGACGAGGACAAACTTTTAAAAGTGCCTCGTTTAAAAAGAAAGTCACAGAGCAGCAGAAGTGTTTCTCAGGCAAAGAGAGGGACAGGAAGTGAGGAGAAGGAAGCAGAAGAACAGGGAGGCTCCGAGTCTGAATCCTGCATGGAAGAAGACTCTGCAGAGGACGGTGATGAGGAATCAGCAGTCTCCAAAAGGAGAAGAAACAAAAAGAGTTACAGTGTGGGGAAAATCAAAGTGTTCTTACAGAAAACCAAGAATATGAAACGAATGAAAGTGGAGAATTATTTCTCCGATAACTCTGCCCAACAGCAGATGAGGAGCAAAGAAAGAGTAGGTTTCACTGAGCAGGAAGTGTACAGACTAAAGAAAATAGTACAGAAGATCCGAAAAGAAATTAACGATGAAGATGTTTAAATCAGTGCTGGTGCTCTGGCTGCTCTCACTTTCCCTCGTTATGAGTCATTTTAATATTAGCTTGCTGAATATTAATGGGGCGAGGGAAGCATCGAAAAGATCTCTGCTGTATGAGCTCATGAAACTAAAGGAAATAGACATGATGTTTGTACAGGAAACACACAGTGACACCAGAAATGAGTCGGACTGGAAGAGGGAGTGGGCAGGGGAGGTGGTGCTCAGCCACAGAAGCAGCACTAGCGGGGGCGTGGCTCTCCTTTTCTCTAAAAGCTTTGCCCCAGCATCCTTTGAGGTGGAGCAGGTGGTGGAGGGCAGACTGATGGTGGTGAGGGCTTTTTTTGAACATTTTAAACTGTTTTTTATAAACGTGTACGCCCCGACCACAGGACCACACAGTCGCCTTTTTACAGGTTTTAGCCTCTGTTTTAAGAAAAGTCAGTGTAGATGAGTTTTTGTTTTTAGGAGGGGATTTTAACTGCACTGAAAATGATATTTTAGATAGGAATCACAGTGAGCCTCACAAACCATCAAAGAGTGCAATGAAGCTGTTTCTAAAGGAACATGAGCTGACAGATGTGTGGAGGAGGATGAACGGGGAAAAGAGGCAGTACACCTGGACTCACTGCAGGGGAAATGTTTTATCCATGGCCAGACTAGACAGGTTTTATTGTTTTAAACACCATTTCAATGTTTTTAAGAAATGCAAAATAATGCCTGTTGGTTTTACTGATCACTGTTTGGTTGTATGTAATGTTTTCATCACTAAGTTAAAACCTCAGAGTGCTTACTGGCATTTTAACACCACTCTTTTATCTGATTCCAATTTTAGAGATGTTTTCAGGTTTTTTGGGGGAGTTTTTAGGAGCAGGAAGCCTGATTTTACATCTTTAAGACAGTGGTGGGACTGTGGGAAAGTCGAAATAAAGCAGCTCTGTCAACAGTACACTCTCAGTGTCACACGGGACATCACCAGATCTATGAGGGATCTGGAGATTGAGATTGTGGAGTTACAAAGTTTATCAGAGTCCACTGGAAATCGAGATCATATTGAAGATCTCAAGTCTAAAAGATCTGCTCTTAAAGACCTACTAGGCACTAAAGCTCAGGGGGCGCTGGTCCGCTCCCGTTTCCAAAGCGCCGCGCTGATGGACGCACCATCAAAATTCTTTTTTAACCTGGAAAAGAAAAACGGACAGAACAGATTGATACACAAAATTAAATCTGCTACAGGCCGACCTCTACAAAAGTGAGTACCAAGAACACCAGGAACTGTTTTATTCTTTCTGTGGAGTTTTACCCAGGGTCCCAGAGAACATCGCCGCGGAGCTGGAGGTACCTCTGACCCTGCAGGATCTGTCCACGGCCCTGCAGAGCCTGAAGGGAGGAAAGGCCCCAGGCATTGACGGGATACCTGTGGAATTTTACAAGGAGTTCTGGAAGGAGTTGGGAACGGATCTTTTAATGGGTTTCAATGAAAGTTTTAAAAACCTGATTTTACCACTAAGCTGCAGGAGGGCAGTGATAACTCTCCTGCCAAAGAAAGGAGATCTGCAGGAGGTAAAGAACTGGCGTCCTGTATCTCTTTTATGTACAGATTACAAAATGTTATCCAAAGCGCTGGCTAACAGACTGAAGGAGGTGATGGACCACGTCGTCCACCAGGACCAGACGTACTGCGTGCCTGGTAGGTCTATTCTGGACAATGTGTCCTTAATTCGGGATATTTTTGACATCTCTGGTTCGTTGGGCATTGATACTGGTCTCATTTCGTTAGACCAGGAAAGGCTTTTGACCGGGTTGAGCACCTTTACCTCTGGAAAACTGGAGGCATTTGGCCTCACCCCAGCTCTTATAGCCATGATCCAGGTTTTGTACCAGGACATTGAGAGTGCACTGAAGATCAATGGAGGACTGAGTGCCCCTTTTAAAGTGTGTCGGGGGGTGAGACAGGGCTGCCCCCTCTCAGGTATGTTGTACTCTCTATCCATTGAACCCATGCTGTGCAAAATAAGAGCAAACATCGAAGGTCTGTTTTTAAATGGTTTTAAAAGAAACCTAATTTTATCAGCCTACGCAGATGACATCATTGTGATGATCAAAAGGCAGGATGAAATTAAAAGAATAGACGACATTGCCACAGACTTTGGATTTTTATCATCTGCAAAAGTAAACTGGGAGAAGAGTGAAGCACTGGCGGTGGGCAGGTGGCGAAGGGGGCTTTTAAAACTACCAGGAGGTTTAAACTGGAAAAGGGATGGTTTTAAATATCTAGGAGTGTTTTTAGGAAATGAAAATGTGACAGGGAAAAATTGGGAGGGAGTTTTAGAAAAGTTTCAAGGAAAGTTGAGGAAATGGAGGTGGGTCCTGCCACAACTGTCCTTCAGAGGAAAGACTCTCATAATTAATAACCTGGTGGCCTCACAATTGTGGCACAGAGTGGCCTGTGTCCAGCCACCAGACGCATTAATCAAAAAAATACAAAGAACTGATGGATTTTTTTTGGGGAGGAAATTTTCACTGGCTCAGGAAGGAAATAATTTTTTTACCAAAAGAGGAAGGGGGGCACGGTGTCGTGGACATAACGAGCAGAGTGGCAACTTTTAGATTACAGTTTTTACAGAAGTTTTTAACAGGGTATCTGAATGTGTGGAGAGATGTGGCGGGACTGATTTTAAAAAGGGCAGGTGAAATGGGACTCGACAACTCTTTGTTTTTAATGGACACAAGACTTTTAAACACATCGGCGTTGCCCTGTTTTTACTGTGAACTTTTTAAAGCATGGAGTGTTTTTAAAAAGAAAAACAAGGAAACGGCAGTTTCTCTCCACTGGCTCCTGGAGGAGCCGGTCATCGGAGGAGCCAGGCTGGACGTGGAGGACATGTCGACTCCAGGACTGAGGAGGATCCTGAGGGCCGCAGGGGTCCTGACGCTGAGGCAGGTGGTGGAGGCAGCAGGGAGCAACCTGCAGGACGGAAAGGCCATGGCGGAGCGGCTGGGGGTGAAGTCTACCAGGCTCACACACCTGGTGCTGACAAAGTGGAGGAAGGCGTTAAACGCGAAGGAATTACTTTTATTGAAGGAGTATGGAGAAGGGGTGGAGGAGCCTGACCCGGAGGACCCCTTCCCAGAGATTACTCTGACCGCCAACCTGGAGGGGTCCTCTGGGAAACTATTGGAAAAGGCATTAAAAACAGAGCTAGATCTGCACACAGCCAGTGGGAAATCTTTTTATAAACATTGTGTTGTTTTTTTTAACAAGAAGGGACTGGAGGAGCAGGAGGACACTGTGTGGAGGGGACGGCTGCAGACGACAGGAAGAATACTACACGGGGCAGTTGCTCTGAATAGTTTTGTTTCTGTTTTTTATCCCACTGTAAGAAATGAATGTCCTTTTTGTATATCACCCGAGTCCATTTTTCACTGTTTTTTAGAGTGTGACCATCTTTTAGAGCTTTGTAACGTTTTAAAAGAATGTTTTAATCGTTTTAGAGAAGAGTGGTCTTTTAATGTTTTATTTTTTGGTGCAAAATATCATAAAGTGACCGCAGAGAAGTGGCAACTTTTAAATTTTTTAATAGGGGAAGCGAAGATGGCAATATACATAACAAGAAGGAATAAAATGAGAGGGAAGGAAAGTGTTTTAAGAAGAGTGTTCGTTGCATTAGTTAGGGCGAGAGTTTTTATTGATTTTAATTTCCACAAACTGATGAAGAGTCTGAATGTGTTTACCAAGCTGTGGTGTTTTAATGATGTCGTCTGCTCGCTGGAGGAGGAAGTGTGTTAGTTTTTCACTCTATTTTTAGCATATAGTTTTTTTTTCATTTTTTCTTTCTTTCTTTTGAAAATTGGTTTTATAATGTTTTGACTATAAACTGAAGACAGTACTTGAAATAAAGCTGTTTTAAAAATCAAAAAAAATCTCTCTCTCTCTCTCTCTCACACACACACACACACACTCTCTCTCTCTCTCTCTCTCACACACACACACTCTCTCTCTCTCTCTCTCTCTCTCTCTCTCTCTCTCTCACACACACACACACACACACACACACTCTATTAATGAAAGAATCAATTAATTACCTGCAATGCTCCAGGACTGTCGCCAACCTCTTCATCTTATCCAGCTCAGCTGTTGTTGGCATGGTGACTTTGGTCGCATGTAGGGCCAGTGCACCTCTCAGTGGTTCTTGATTCCTCAGAATACGTATGATCATCTCGAGGGTACTGTTCCGTCTCGTCAACACCTCCTGTGTGAGTGCCTCAGTCTTCTGATTGTGTGCAGTTTGCTGCTGTTCGAGCTCTGCAGCGTTAGCTGGGCTATGCTTGAAATGACCCACAACTCGGCATTTTGCCAGTGCGCTGTCAAATGGGCTGTTCTGGAGAGAAACTGTTATGGATCGATGGAGGCTATGTGCGATGCAAGGGATATGCTCGAACGGGAGTTTCCTGGCCGCTGCAATCATGTTTCGGGCACTGTCAGTGGTCAGTGTACTGACTTTATTCTCAATTTCCCACTTTTCAGCTACTCGCATAAAGTGCCTGGCGCATGTGTCGGCGTAATGCCTGTCCTCTGTTTTTATAACAGTCAAAGTGTGCGAGGCAAGTTCCCACTGTGGGTCAAAATAATGCGCAGTGACCCCCAGGTAATTGTGATTGCCCAGAGATGTCCAGTAATCTCTGGTGAGTGTAACCGTGTTAGCTTGTCCCAACGCCTCCTCCAGTTTAGCTTTCTCGTCAGTGTACAGGTTGTGTATCTTACCAGCGGTAGTTCCCCTGGAAGGCAGGTTATATGTGCTGTCGTTGGATGCTATACGAATTATTTCTAGCAGACCATCATCCTCCACAATGTTAATCGGCCTGCAAGCTGTAGCCACCCATTTAGCTATCGCTGTTGTAAGCCGGTTGCTTGTAGACTTGTCAAGGCGCCTTTTTTTAAATGTATCCAGGGTTGTCTGCTTTTGGCGAGGGGGCGGCGGTGGGCTCTCTGCATCTGCTGTGTGTTTGGCTTGCAAGTGATATCTCAGACTGGACGTACTTCTATGGTAACTCATTTCATACCCACAGCACGTACAGATAACTTTGCTCCTATCGACTGAACCATCCGGCAGTCTTTTGAAGGTGAATTTGCCGTTCACAAGTCCTTTCTCCATTTCCTCGCTTTTCTCACTGTGTTTGTCCCAAGCCGGCGCCAATCCTGCTTCTTCTTCTTCTGCCTCCCTCTGGATCAAGACTACAGGTGCCACCGACGGCCGTAAATCATACAATGCGCGTTTCTTTTTTTGTTTAATACCGAGCGTTAATCGCGCATTAAACAAATTGACGGCGTTAAGAGGATGATGCGTTAACGTGTTATTAACGCCTTAACTTTGACAGCCCTAATATATATATATTCTTTCTTATTCAAGAATTGCAGGTAAGTATAAAGGATAAAGGTATGTACTATGTGTGTGGTCCCATGCAGAGGTAGGATTTATGGAGGAATATGGTTATTAGAGTGAGTTAGGTTAATCTATATCTTACTAACAGGTAAGTGGAAGTATAAAGTATAAATACAGTATTAGTTTCAGTGGTAGGTTTAAAGGACTTTCACACAAAAAGAGCTTGACTCATTTTGACTGAAAGAAATGAAAAGATGGGTAAATGAAATTTGATGAAATATTTGTGGCATCTAAACTTCACAAATTTAAATTTTAGACAATGTAATGGCTTTTAGAGGACCTGCAGACACCCTATGATAGGGACAGAGCAAAGGGACATAAACTTAATTTCCCCATATTTATATAGGGTAGAATAGAGCACTATGATTGTGAAAAACATACCAAAAACATTTAGCTTCTATCTCACCTCTGCAGCTATCCTCTGAAGTTCACCTGGGCCCTGTGTGCGGCGTTTCTTGGTGTGGCGGGTGGTTAGGAGGTTTGACCAGGAAACTGGTATAATCAAAGGGCCAACAACGCCACCTTGGGAGGGCACCAAGGAATAATACACCTCAGACTAAATAGACGTTCAAAGACACACAGGTTTGTGCTACTTATGAGGCTAGAGACGTGGTTCCATTTCACAATTCATATTTTTATTTTATACAAACACCACAATAATAAAAGGCCAAAAACATAACGAGGGAATTAGGGGGGAAAAGGAAGAGCCAAAGCTGAGGCTTACCAGCGGGAGGATGGGTCACCAGGAGTGAGGTATCCAAGGATGAGTCGCCCCAATCACACGTGCACACACCTCCGCGCACACACCACCACACAAACACACACGAGGAGGATTACACCAGGGGTCAACACACAGCACACGAAAAGGGGACACCACCACCAATGGGCACCAACCACCGCCACCTTTAGGCTCTCAGCTTCTGCACAAAGAGGGGAACAGACAGGACAATTAGCGGGACATCACTTTGAACAAATAAACAAAACACTGGGTCACACAGCCAAAATACTGCAAGAAAATAGAATACAATTAATATGAAACTGAATCAGCTCCAATAATGATGGCAGCAAGCCTGGTAGGAGTAAATAAGAAATTAACAAAACAAACAAACTAGGATGAAGAAAACAAACAAAATCAATTCCAGTGGCAGCAAGCCAGCTCGCAAGTAAACAACCAACAAAGAAGAGTTAAGCCCAACAGATTGTACCCATGGCACTAAAATGGCCAACACTGAAATAAATGGCAAAGCCACAGCGAACAAAAACTATAAACAAAACAAGGGTAGGCAAATCAGCAGCATAGGGACAGATGGGCCAGACAGATGTAGTTGCTACGTTGCTAGCTGCCGAATACTAGAAGCACGGATGTGCCGACACGCGATCCCAATCCGGCCGTGCCTACGAGCTCAGAGAGGGGAACGGACGAGTGTCTAGAGAGGTTAGTCTGTCAGGTGAGCCAATTCCTAAAATGAAACACAGCCAATTAGCTCAAACACCGCACATAAGGTTGCGGCGCACGGCATAAAACGACCTACCAATATTGACTGAGGCGAGCGGCAGGTCTGAGGAAGAGACCAGGGTCCAAGACAGGCATCTAGAAAACCATATACGGCTAGTTATGACATGCTAACACCGATCGCTGCAGACCCAACCTGTACAATCAATTCTATCGTACCTGCTGCAGCGGACATCGGCGCACCGGAAATGACGCGTGGTTTCGGCGACAGAGAGAGGGAAAACATAAGACCCCTACCTGTCTTTATAGGTTGCCTGTCTACAATGATGGCTGTCAATCACCGAGCCAACATTCGGGCCCACAGACAATGGAGCAGAATATACTGCAGCCCCATTCTGCTACATTGGCCAGCTGCTGCTGAGATGCACTGTGTTCTCCACAGAGATTAGGGATGGAATCTCTGAACAGAACCAGAGAGAAAAGTTAAGCTTTAATTGCCTGGTAAAATAACCAGGAATATATCATAGCTGAGTTGTTGCATCATTGACATTAACACAATATCAATATTACACAGCACAACATACATATTAATTTACCTGATCATTTGCATGTTGTCTGTGAACTGCTGCATGATTCTCTGAGACTGAGTCGACTGAGTCGATGGTCCGCTTCTGGAGCTGGCTGAAGAGAATGTCCACGTGAGGCATGATGTGATGAAATAGTTTCAGGAAGAAGCTGAAAGTATCATCCTCCAGTAGCCTCACAAACCCTCCAGCTTCCTGCACAGTGGTAGGCTCAAACTCCACTGAGTCCCTGATGGTTTCAAAACACTGGATGAGGTCATCTTTGTGCTCAAATACAGTGTTCACAGCACGGATATGGAAGTTCCATCTCACTGTGCTTGCTCTTGGGAGTCTGTGTGCCACCACTCTATCAAGCAAGTGGTTCTCTTTGGAGATCTTGAAAAAAATCCAGAGAATCCAGCCAGGTCAGAGAAGAACTGATTCACTACTGGGATGTGAGATGTCACCTGCTGCATGATGAGGTTAAGTTGGTGAGCATAACA
>CAEMYA010001109.1:54240-64946 GCA_903131615.1 Diplodus sargus
AAAAAAAAAAAAAAAAAAAAAAAAAAAAAAAAAACTTGGCAAACATGCAGCCAGGTAGTAGATCAGGAGAGAACTGCTGGTGTCAGGACCTGTATAGGCATGTGCTGTGCACTTGATGCACATACACACTAATTCAGATAATAAAGGTTTAATAAAGATCAGAGAATAAAGGATGGGTGTCCAGTGAAGGGTCTCGGCTTGTTCACTCCCAAGCATGTAAGCCCAGTCCTGGTTTTTATTTTCACAGAGAGGTTATTAAAGGGATAGTTCGTGTTTTTACATATCTATAGTCGATCTGTTTCCTACCGTAATCACTGATCAGCGCAGCCTCAGTTTGGAGAAGCAGAGAGCCGCTCAAGCCCAGACGCTCAGCTTGGTTCTGCAGTGAACGGGGTCCAGAGAAAATCCACACCGCTTTACATCGCCGTCAGACCGGCCTTTCTTTTGGCACTACATTTTCTCAACCGTAGAACCTCCGTATCCCTACGCATTAGCGCAACAGCTGATCTGCAAGCAGCGAAATAGAGTGCGAGGCCCAGTTGCTGGACGAGAGGTTTACTTTGGATAAAAACAAAGCTTAACCTCTTAAACCCTAGGCCTCTGGTTCAATGGTCTGTTAAGTTTTGTTTCTCATCCAGCAACTGGGCCTCGCACTGTATTTCGCCGCTCGCAGATCACCTGTTGCCCAGTTGTGCTAATGCGTAGGGATACGGAGGTTCTACGGTATGGGTGGTCTGACGACGATGTTAAGCGGTGTGAATTTTCTCTATACAGCGTACACTTCACTGCAGAACAAAGCTGAGCGTCTGGCTGGAGCGGCCAAACTGAGGCTGCGCTGATCGGTGATTACTGCAGGGAACAGATCGACTATAGATGTGTACTTTATATGACCCCACTTCAAAAAACACGAACTATCCCTTTTAAAATGTCTTGAGGAAAAACAGACAAAAGGTGCCAACTGGACTGTGGAAGGTGGCATAGATGCTACACAGTAGAGAGAAAGACAACGTTTTTGAACACATGTGGCCAGAAATAACCGACAAGACTGAAACACCTTGATCCTGGTTATCAGTTAAAACTCTAGTTAGTTGAGATGGCTGCTGTTAAAGGTGCCTAGAAAGAATTTTCCAGGAAAATAATTTTTTTTCTTTTAATGTATTTCTGATAGAGAAATTACAAGATTGGTGTGTTTCTGTATCAGGATGCAGTTAGCTTAGCTTAGCATAAACACCGGAAGGTCTGTCCAAAGAGTTGAAATATACTGCGCCTTTAAAAACATTTTGAGTCTGTACTCAAACTGAAATGTGAAAATTAGTTTGTGATGATAGGGGGACTCACTGTATGTGATGAAACTTTCCCTGAAAGCTGGGCACAGTGATTTTCTGGACTCTTGGTTCTTGCTGTCACCGTGAGTTTTCCAGGTCTACTCAATGATCTCTGAACTGTGGTCAGACACACTCCGACACAGTGCTGAGTGGGTGATTAACTGTTGTGGCCTTGGCCAAGGAGGTTATGCTTTCACCTGTCTTCACTGGTTGTCTGTTCATCGTTTTGTTGGCTTGTCTGCAGGATAACACAGAAACTACAGAATGGATTTCCCAAAACTGTCAGGTCAGGGATTAAAGGGAAAACTAAAAAGGCTTTGGAGATAGGAGTTGGACCCAAATGCAGTTACACATGGGAGGCAAGGATATGGGGAACAAAAGGCGAGCTTTTATTTAACAAAAGCTGAATACCAAAAAACTGAGAGCCAGGAACAAAAGACAAAAATGGACAAAAATGGACAAAAACATCAAAACGTAAGACACAAGACATGATACAAAGACACGATACAAAGACATGATACCAAGACAGGAGAATATAAGACAAAAAAAACATAATCTGAACAAAACACAAGGACATGACTCGTGAGTTGTGACAAAAACTTGGATGTGTCTCAGCCCAGAATTGACTTTTGGTGTGGATGCAGATAAAGGGAGATTCCAGGAAACCTTCCTTTCTTTCTTTTACTTTGTGTGATAGGATGCTTTCTGATATTTTTGTTAATTTCTATGGGAATAATGCATGATTTCGGTAGTTGCTATCTATGATGGGGATCCTAGATCTGGTGACCTTAAAAGGATAGTTCGTGTTTTTTTTTTAAAGTGGGGTCACATAAACTACATATCTATAGTCAGTCTGTTCCCTACCGTAATCACCGATCAGCGCAGCCTCAGTTTGGAGAAGCAGAGAGCCGCTCCAGCCAGACGCTCAGCTTTGTACTGCAGTTACGGAGTCCAGATGCAAAGCGAATTTTAACCACCTAATACCAGGGTTTGTACGTGTGCTTGAAATCCTTGAAAGTGCTTGAATGTCAAAGTCGCGTTTTCAAGGTCTGAAAAGTGCTTGGATTTTTTAACTAAAGGGCATTATAACTATGTGTCTTGGCAAAATTGGGATCAGACTGGATAGTTTGCTTATTACAAGGAGAAATAAAATGTGTATCATCACACATGCAGCCTGATAGCAATAGAGAAGGATGGCTGAGGAGAAGGTGAATTCGATGCAATTTGGACTGATGACACGAAGAACACCAAGTGGCTTCCCTTTTTTTGGATAAAACTTTGTGTTTTCCCTTATTTTCTAAAGTTGTTGCTATTATGAAACATAATACAATGTACATAATTGTGATAAAAGCTTAGAAAAAAAATCTTGAGTGTATATACTGTATATTCCTGTAGATATGCGTTTACCCCAGCGATAAGGTGCTGGAAAATGACCCTTAAATGTGCTTGAAAAGTGCTTGAATTTGACCTTGAAAAATGTGTACGAACCTTGTAAAAAATCTGTGACAGCTTTACATCGCTGACAGACCGCTCTTTCTTTTGACACTCCATTTTCTCAACCGTAGAACCTGCATAGGGATACGGAGGTTCTACGGTCTGTGTCTGAAATTGTTAAGTTTCGTTTTGATCGAACGTAGACAGAGTTGCGTGCATAAACCTCTCGTCTAGCAACTGGGCCTTGCTGTTGCACTAATGCGTAGGGATACGGGGGATAATCTATATGTCAGCCCCATGCTACAGCCTCAGCTTTCAGAAGAGTCTTACGGTGTGATCTGGCATTAGGCGTCTGCAGGTGTCTCTCAATCACAGCAGTTGTCAATAAGGTTCACGCCCCCTCAGCTGCAGCGTCGCAGCATGCAGGCCAGGCCAGAGACACGCACACACACACACACACACAGTGATGTGGCTATGTCTCCATGCAGGTAACTCTATCACTTGGATGGGGAGTCCCGGCTCCCTGCCTGCAGACACCACCAAGCCGCCCGCTCCCAGACCCTCCCCGCTCGTTCAGGAGGACGAGCTGCTGAGCAACAACCACCTGCCTGAACACAACAACATTGTGAGTGCGCCTCAGCTCATCACATCCTCAAAAGAGGAGGCGTGTTCCGGCACAAACGTTCACTGCTGCTATTTTGCTGTTTCAGAAAACACTTCCGCAACAGACCAGTAAAAAAACCTGGTCTAAAGTCAGTGGCGCTTATTCAGATGCTATTTTAAGGGCGCATGCTTGGCCATAATGTAGCATGTGCTCAACGTGCATACACTTTGCTTCTCTCATTACAAGGAAGCAGTTCCCGTTTTTGCAAACCATACAAAAGAAAGTTGAAAAGATTTAAACAGAAGAACTAATTCTTTTTCCCTCTGATATGCGATGCGCACGCCGTAGCCGTGAGGATCCGGGAGTGGCAATGCGCGATGTGCTGCTAGTGGAGCAGGTGGACGGAGATGGAGTTGGGGAAGAGGAGGAAGGAGGAAGGGGCACAACAGGAGCAGGTGGTGCGTTTGGAGACTTGAGGCGATGCGCCTGAGAGGCAGCAGCAACATCGCCACCTGGTGAAGACGGGCATTAATACCTTGCCGCATCCCGGGCAGTGCGGTCCGGTCTGACAATGCTGCCACGGCGTGTAGTCGGTCTGGATCCTCTGCACCTTGGTGTTTGCGCTGCTCCCTCATCAGCTGGCCCTTGGGTTAGGGTTAGGCCCGTTTAACCAATGCTAGTTTGGATGGATTTCTCCCATCCCCATACAATGCCACTTCTCTGTCTTTTACAGCCCTGACGAGAACGTTGGTCTCCTCGGCTGTGAACCGCTCCTGGTGTGCGCCTGGCAAATTCACCATTATAACAGCAATCCGCCATGGAACAAGCGCACCTGCTTTTAAAGAGAATGTGAAGTGCCGCTCTGATTGGTTTATTGCACGTTACGCCCAAACCACACCTATGACTAATGTAGCTACTTCAGACCAACCCATTTTAGATTTAGATTGTCGGGCACAAGAGTCATTTATCCCGCCGGCATAATAGCAACAGCGCCTGAGATCCGCCCACAAAGCTACTTGCGCTTTGCGTTTGATACTTGCGTTTCAGATCGTTAAAGGTTGAATATGTAATATGCTTATTAAAAGCTATATTTTTTCAAAAATAATACATCCACCGGGCGTTTTAGAGGGGCGCAGATTAAAAGTAATGCGTTTCCTTGGAAAATTATATTTAGTCTGAAATAAATAATTTAAGAAATTTTGACGGGTTCGACAATGACTTCCTGTTTACATCGTACCAGCCAAATAGCGGCCGGCATTGCAGGTTGCCGATTTCGCAACCTCTGCAATGCTCGGCAAAGCTCGGCACAGCTAGGCTGACACTGGGTTAAATGGCGGAGTCTGCAAGCTCTTCAGAGCCCCAGCGAACGGTGCGCTATCTGTCCCAGCAGCTGAGTGACCGGAGAAGAGCAAAAACCAGAGTAAATATCGGTGAAGCATACGCTCGATGGACTCAGGTAAAGGATTTCCACGGCATCAAAACACACGCGGAAATGGCGAACTTTCTCCTGGATCAGTAAGCTAACTCGCTTGCTAACTTAGCTAACGTTACCTGTCGGTCAAACTCCTCTGCTATACTTATTTTCATTATATCACGTTGATCCTAGATATGAGAATACTGATCGTATTCGGCAACAAACCTGGCAACCCGACCGCTGGAATTATATTCCATATTCCATATGGAAGGGCTCTACCTTTAAGATAGAGCCCTAAAAGTTAAAGAGTTAGTGAAATGTATAAAACCCACCTCAGTTTTCTACATTGAAACTACAGGGGCAACAACTGTTGAGGTACAAAGTGGTGTTATGAGCTGATGCTCAAAGTGGTGTATTGTGGCCCTGAGGATCATAACATTTCACCTGACACAACACCCAGATCGAGGCAGAAGTAGTTTTTTTGTGAAATGTCTTGTTTTCTGAAATATTGTGTATTCTAAAATGTGGTTTAACCTCAGGGCAACTTTATCACAGCCTCTACTGGGGAGTAGCTTTGGTGAGAGTGGAAACTTTGTTAGTCTTAGTCTTTATGCAAGTAGCTCGGTGAGACTGATGGGACTGTCAGTACTTTTTTATAGCAGATATTTGGTCACGAACTAAATTATTGCATAAATTATAATGTTGACCTGCTGATGGTGCTGTTTTTTTTTGTTTTTTTTTTTTAAATTAACACAGATACATACACAAATGTCCTTTTTAGCCAACACAAACATATTCCAAATAATAAAAATAAAAAAAAACAAACAAACAAAAAAAACACAAAAAACATAAAAAAAACAGGAAGCAAAACACAAGCAGACAAACGAATATCACGCTTCCAGTCCCTTATAAAAAAAAACCCACCCCCTCACCCCTTAAATAGTCTCAGGCACTATAACTACAAACTTCATAAGCAAACTCAAAAGAAATGTCGAGAGGACAAAAACATGTGTATCACAACGACATCAAATTTTCCATTGGAGCCCAAATTTCAACATTATTATTGTTATCATTATTTTCCAGACTAAAGGCTACTTTCTCTAAGTTCACTGCCTCCATTGCCTCGGTGACCCACTCCCTCTCTGATGGATTTTTGGCACAGATCCAGTTATTGATGATCACCTTTTATGTGATCATGCATAAAGAGAGTTTGTTTTCTGCTTATGGCCCCAAACGTCTTGTGAACGGCCCCAAAACGCGGCTTCAGACTATGCCCCCCACACACATTGCCTTCATTTGGTATTAAAAATGTAGAGTGAATTGTGAATGGACTCTGTGCTTGTTTATTCTGTATAAGTCCTTCAGTGCAGTGTCTCAGAAAAGATGAATTTGAGTTGCCTTACACCACCTACATTTTAATTAATTGATGTTTTCATTATGTGTTCGGATCAAAGTCAATTTGAAATTCAGATTATGGAAGAATTAATTCTGTTTGATCACATTCATTCTGCACAAGCCAACATACAAATTACATTGAAATGATAAAATACAAAGTAAGACTTTCCAGTTTCTTCTTTGGGATTTACAAGCACACGATGATGCCTGTCTGTAGGGTGCACCACGAAAACACCTGATTCTTTAGCTAAGTCTACTTCAGTTAGCTGATCAGCAGAAGTTCAGCAGAAAACAAAGTATGGACATTTCCTGGAAATGTATTAAAAAGATTAGCAGCTTTGTATGAACTTCTTGTTGGAAAGTAGCAGAATATTATTGTTAAATCATGTTGGGGTAAATTATTGTAGTAATCTAAGAGTAGATTCAAATATGTTTCTTATACTTTGCTTGGTAATTGCCACCTATTTAACATGACATTTGCGGACGTCTCACCAATTCAGATACATGTTATCATGTGAGAATTGAGCTGAACACTTCCTATTGTTGAATAATGCTGATGAAATGTAAAAATATCTAAGCTGCCCCCGATGCTGTCTTCCCCCTGTCAGGTGGTGGAGAGTGAGGAAGAGGAGGAGCTGACACAGACAGAGATGGAGGAGGAGGATGAAGGTGGCCAGTTTGATGTCATCCAGCTTTACTCAGAGAGGGCCACCGTCTCCAACCTGGGCTCCCCCGGCACAGGCGGGGCCGCATCGCTCACCGCTGGAGCTCCAAAAGCAATCCTACTGCTCCTTCTGCGTCTGTCTGCCTCCCTCAGCTGGAGGTAGAACGGAAAACATACAGAGTACACATACACGCACACAAACAAACACACACACACATGCACACTTTCATATTTAATGGGCCTACGATCCTGGACGTGCACATGATTATAGCAGGGCAGGGGCTCAAAGTCAGAATAGGGCAGTATGTGCTTGCGCACAGCGTGCACAATACGTTTTTCCAGGCCTTAATAACACAATATGTAGATTGATTAATGTAAAATGAATAAACAAAGTACTTATAGAAAGCTAACTACTTAGCTGTGTATCCTGTGTAGCTGTGAGTTATATGCAGTTGCCATTTGTGTCAACAAATTATTGTCAACATGAGTTTATTCACATAATCATAATACTGAGGTTTAGAAGACATGCGATTCAGCTTCAATTCTTAAAAAGCAATGCAACAGTGGTTTATTATTTGGCTATTTATTGGAGGACAAGTGCAAACTAGAAATACATGCTGAACATCTAAAAATATGACAAAACCAAGAAATGACTACTGTGACTGTTAGCAGGAACAGCAATGTTTACAACAGCAAAGTCACAGTGAACTCAATATCTGGAAGAAGTCGACAGAGAGCTGTCAGATTATTAGATTATTCTTAACTCTCATTAACAAGTAGTTAGCTTAACAAACACAAATGAGCACTTTTCTGGAATATAACTCATATTTAAGCACGTTGTGGAAGGCGACTTGTTAGCCCCCACAAAGAAGTTATGTTAGTGGATTTATAACTCATAAAGGTTCAAGTCACTCCACTGTCAAGTCTCATCTATGTGCGTGGTGGAGTTCTGATGAGGCAGCGGATTCTCAGTCTCTCTCTCTCTCTCCAGCGTTTCCAGTGGTCTCTCCAACAAGAGTTCTTATGTCATTCCCACTAATTCGTAGTCCGGCGAACGTGACTTCCCAAGCCACGTTCGGCCAACTTTATAGTCTTTATAAGGGACTTCCTGCCTCACACACGCGCGCACACACACACACACACACACACACACACACACACACACACACACACACACCTCCACCCATTTATATGGCTTGCTTATGTTTCTGATGTTGCTAGTTGTTGAAAGCAGCTGTTGTTTATTGAAGTAGGTGGTTTGTGTTCTTGGAAAAAAAGCTTTAATAAATACTGTTGATTGTAACTGAGCAGTGTCTGTGATTATTTTGCACAATCCCATATTATAATAACAGCTGGTTGAGATGGTCAGGGCTCAGATTTACCCCATCCCTCTTATCTAATTATTGATATTTTTATGATATTGGCAATTTGACTAATTTCAGGCTTTGAGACTAAAGGTATATCATTTGATTATTGATCCCTGTTTTCAGGGTGGTGCCCCGTGTTCATTAATGAATGAACACGGGGCACCGGCAGTGTTTTATTCGGTTTTAATTTAATTTATTCAAAGGGCTCAGATAAAATAGCCTATGAACAGTCCCAAACCTGAGCTAGCAGCATAATTGGATTACTGGCTCCAGATAGATGCGCTCTTGCATTTGGCTCATGGTAATTTCATTTGAATTATTATTTTTTTAAGTGGAGGAATGGATAGCACATCTGACAGACTGTTGAAGTGTGTGCACAAAAACAGGACAAAGGATGTCAGTGGTATAAAAAAATCTGGATGCTTTGACATGAACACATACAGAGAAATGCCCCACGGCTGCTGACAGACTTTTTTTTTTTTGACTTGTTGATGGATGATAATTTGTCCCCCTGGTTGTGACTTACCTGTCTATGGGTCACCCTAACAATCACTGAAGGGGGGAAGGGGCGTTGATATATGACGCGTCACTTAAACATTGCAGGGATCAGGCGGAGAGATTGCAATGGAAATTGTGTAAAAGCTCTTTGTTATAATTTGAGTCTTGCGCTCAAACATCGTTCCCACCCACTTCAGCATGACCACACAGACTGTATAGGCTCACACACACACCCATACATTTGCACACATACTGCCTGCCATGTTTTGAGCTGATGCAGCTCTTTCTTGCTTTATTGCTCTATCCCCGTCCCATCTCCCTCCCCGGTGACTGAGGACCGGGACCTGAGCTGCCACAGGCACCGATATGAATAAAGCCGTCATAATAAAAACAACACACCAGAAACAATATGAGCTCTAAAACGGCAGAACAAATCAAATAGCTCCCCAGCAGGCGAAAAAAACACACGCTACGCCTGACACCGAACACGGAGACAAAATGAAAAGAGTTTGGAAATGAGTGGGAGAGAGAGACGTATGGAGGAGAACATTAAGAAAAAAAATAAGGCCAAGTCCCTGTGTGGTCTTTGTGCGTTTGATGTTTTACTTGTTTTTAGTTGGGAGGCTGATAATCAGTCCCTGACAACATCTCTTTATCATCTGACAGGCTCCTGGGGGGAAGGAGTTTGTGTGTGTGCATGTGTGTGTGAGTGTGTGAGTTGGGTGATAGAAATAGTGTGCTACAGCGGGAACAGAAAGGACCCTGGAGCACAAACATAGCAGAGAGAATCGCCGGCTCTTGATTTTCTTTCTTTTTTCTTGCGTAAAGCTCTGTTGGCTCACCTGAGATACTTCTGGGTCTGTAATGTTGTTCAGAAACACGTTTTGTTATACTGGGTGAAATGGTCCTTCTATCCTGAGAGTAGTCAATACATTATGTATTCAGAAAAAGGAACTCGCTCTGCCTACGCCCCCCTCTGTCCCTCCCTCCTCCGCGCGTACACTCTGCGCGTTTGTGGGGGCGTGGCTTTGGACGGAGCACTGACGGGATGGGGGGGGACTTAGAGGAGGTGCCACTTTCAAATCTTGCTAGCTCTCCAGGATTGTAGACCCTAGCTTTAAGTTGGGAATCTGACAAAGCACTTGTTCAGAGTCATAAACAGCAATCAGGCTTTCGGAGTCGTACGGATCAGTAATCTGTGTTACAATGAAAATTCAATCATTGTAATGACTGCAAATGATTCCACGAAATGTTTTCATTAATCTGTACAGGGAGGAATAGATGCAGGTCCTGACAACCTTGTAAAGGTTAAAGAAGCAACCTGAAAACATCTGTCCTCAGACATTTTCCTTCTAAGAGGATAAGTTGGAATTCTGTATTTTTAGTCAATAAATCATATTGAAAGATTCAAGCCTACAATGCAGCACGTTCTCACTGCCAAAGCATCAACCACAGCAGCCTGGTCAGCGGCAGTCAGCTTCTGACTCTAACTAGTGTTGCCTCTTGAAGCGTCCTTCTACTGTGGTAGTGTGAAGAGGAAGGAAGGTCTGAGTCAGGGGGTGGTTGGATGGGTCGCTCACAGGACTTATGACTTTCCTCTGGAGACTGGGGTTCATGTTGTATTATTTTTATTTTATGTAGTGTAAATAAGATAACATACATAAATGGCGTAGCGTACATGAAATAGGTCACTTATGCAACTTGCGCTGTTAGACTGAATGCAGTTAATGTAACCTAAAGTATGATCTTTTCCTAAACCCAACCAAACCACAACGATGATAACAGTCCAAAAGTCATATGTCTTAGGGACTGTTTGTTTCTTTTGACTGGACATGATGTTGTATTTTACGTATTATTGCTAACTTGACCGGCGAGAATCTCAAGCACTAGACGGGTAGATAGAGCATCACCGTTTAAAGCTCAAGGCCGCTGACCAAGCTGCTGTATTTGACGAGGTTGGGAGTGACAACATGTTGACAGTAAAGGACTCTCTTAACAAGTATTG
>CAEMYA010001109.1:76931-91726 GCA_903131615.1 Diplodus sargus
ACGTGGGCCCCGGGCTTCCTCCGGGCAGGGTCTCTCGCCTCACACCTCTATTTTTCATGGGGTATCTTTGAACCATACTTAGTCTGGCCCCTCGCCTGAGACCAATTTGCCTTGGGAGACCCTACCTGGAGCACAAGGCTCCTGACAACCTAGCTCCCAGGTTCATTGGGACACGCAAACCTCTCCACCGCGATAAGGTGATGGTTCCTTATCTTTAAGTCATATCGATGGTATTACCATTAGTTTGTCAACTCTACGCAGGCACCTGAGGACTTTGCGGTTGTTCAGAAGGAAAGCCCATTCAGATCTGCTAGACATAGCAATGTTTCTGCAGGATCAGTTGCACAGATATGGCATGCTCCACGGGCATGAATGTGTGGGCGTCACTTGCAGGATAGAGGTTCTCGTGGGAGTTCGAAGTATCGCGATGATTCAGAAAAAAAATTACTCCGAAAAACAGGGGGGAAAAAAATTACCACGAAAAACCGAAAAAAAATACTCAGAAAAACAGGAAAAGAATAAGTCAGAAAAACAGGAAAAAAAAATTGTCAGAAAAACAGAAAAAAATTATTCAAAAAAACAAACCAAAAAATTAATTATTCAGAAAAACAGGAGTTTTTTATTTTTTTCAAGTGAATGCAATACGCTTCCGTAGAAATGTGTTCTTTATTGAGTCAAAGGTTAAGACTTTACATCAGATCTGTTTCTAGCTTGTGTTTTTCATTCTTTAATTCCTTACTTTTTTTGATAGCAAGGTACCTTTATATTTGAAAAACTCCCATTTTTTCCTATAGTTATCATTAAGGTCATTGTAAAAACTTTTTTGCTGTTGGTAGCTGGTTGTGCATATAGCCTCTACATTGGCACATCAATCAAAATATGAGGACCAGGGAAGTGTCTTTCAGCTTTTATTTCTTCATTCAGTCGATTGTAGCCTATTACACAGATGATTTGATTACTAGAAACAAAGGGAGACAATTTATAAATAAGTCAACATACAAAGGTAAATCGTCTCTCAGAAAATGAGTTACTTCAATTACTAGATAAACAAATAAACTCACTCATAATAATACATCCAAGGCTGGCAATCGACTGGGAGACCGGCAGCTCCACATCCATACAACATGCTCCAGCAGACAGACAAAGGGCTGAGCAGAGGCTGGTTCAGAGTTTTATCACCTCAGGTGAGGCCTGTTAGGTTGAGCCATGTAAGCCCCGCCCACCCAGGCCTGGGCAGGTGGGAGTCTTTTCTACAGTCATCATTAAGAATATCTTGTACAAGTTTTTTAACGGCATTATTGAAAGAAACATTGCTTAGAAGAGAATTATTGAATTTCCAATAACCTCGCATACCCACGCTTTCCTGATTAGAACCTGGCTTCAGAATAATTTGCTTATGATCTGATAAGGGGGCATTTAGGTGGCTAACATCTTTTACATATTGAAGGGAGGAAGATGAAATTAGAAATAGGTCAATTCTAGATTTTAAGGGTAATCCTCTATTAAACCAGGTGAATTCTTTTGTTGAGGGATTAAAAAAGCACCATGCATCAGTCAAGGAGAGATTGGAGCAAAGTAGTGAGATGAGATTATTGTTCTGAGAAGTTTGATTTATTTGCAGTTCTGTCAGTTTTGCTATTATTTCATTGAATAAAATCTTGTCGGAGGCATGAGAATTAAACCGATATATATTGCAAACGATGAAGATCGGATTGTCTTGTTTAATTATTATCGCAATCCATTTACCATTATCAGAAGGCACTGGTTCAAGAACATCCCCTTTAAACTTATGTAGAAAAATGAGTACCCCAGCTGAGTGGTTAGTGTCATGACTAAAGGGAACGACGTTACCCCATTGTATTTTCCAAAACTTTGTATCTGACTTGTAAAAGTAAAATTAAGTCAGCCTCAGTTCTCCTGCAAAGCAGAAAAATCGCTTTCCTCTTAGTGATGTCCCTTATACTGCTGACATTTAGTGACATAACATTAAGAGAGTTAAACTTAAAATCCATAAGACAGAAAAACAGGAGAGAGAGAAAAAAAAAGAAATTAAATAAAAAAAGTGTACCTTTAAACAATTGGACACTGAAAACCTTGGAATGTGCTGAATTAATAAAGTATTCTGAATTCTGAATCTGAAGAAAATCCACCAAAAGTGAGGTGGTGATTAACAACCATTTAAACAGGCCAACGCCAAGAAGTACAATAATTCTGTAACATATGGTGGTCCACCTGGTGTTTTGCGGTAGTCAGTAGTCCTTCTGACTAAAAGCCCATATAATTTTTAACAGTGTGTGTTCAAATGGGTGAAAAGAACGTACCTAAAGAATATTATAATTATTATAAAGTACGTTTTTTTTTAAAAAGCACCTTTGCACTGAGAAGGTGGAGGAGCTGAGTGAAGCATGTTGATCTCTCTGTATAGTATCTATGAAAACTGTACTAAGGCATACGTACATACTGTTTGATGTTAAGCAGAGAACAGGACAGTCGTCCTGTGCAGTCAGGTCCATCACCATCATTTTGGGTGTGTTCACTTTCAGTTTCACCTCCAAATAAAGTGGTCTGTCTAACTTTGTTGGAGCGATAACTCCATGTCCACAGATCTCAGTGATCACATTGGTGAATACAAGCAGAATGGCACTGTTAGTTGAGCACATACCTCCACCACCGCCCAACAGTCCCCTCTTTGTACACAGTATCTGAATCACAGATACCAGCCACCTAAAGATGGCTGACTGTTTTAGTACTTGGACTGTTTCCATTCCTCTAATTCCCTGCATTATTTCCTGAGAAATGAATTTGAACTTCTAAGACAAGATTCTTGGATCCGCTCACTCGGATCAGAAATTAATGAGGTCTGTTCTGGGCTGAGACCCATCTTCCATCCAAGTTTTGTGGAAATATAGTTTAGGACCTGAAGTCTCCACCAAACCATGCAGGAATCAATACGCAGATTAAAAACTGCAGATACAACCAGTCTATCATTATGTCACATGCAGGGACCCTCCAGATTAAACAGACCCCATTTCCTATAAAAAGGTTTTCACAGAATCTAGCCACAATCGCAAAAAGAAAGTGAAAGTTGCGGAGCTCTCAGCAGGTCCCAGCCATCAGATAAAACACAGCCCCGGTGCCGGCAACATTTCAGCACCTTGGACAGCTGGGGGGGAAACATGAGGACAAAAGACAGAGGAGGAGGTGGAGGAAAAAAGAGAGGAGCGGAAGAATTTGGCCGCTGGGAGGCCATTCACAGAGGATACAAAGAGCCAATGTCAACGCGAGTTGAAGGACAGAAAACAGAATTAGCATTAGAGCGGGCAGCACAGTTCACCCATGTCACACAATCAGGACAGAGCGGGACGACAGGCCTATAAACACACAGGCGAGCACAGGCCCACAAACACAAACGGCTGTCAGGTTGGAGAAGAAATGCAGTATTTCTACAGAGACCGCGCTCTTTATGCTCCTGAATACATTTTTTTAACCGCGTACCCCGGCTTATTGTTATACTTATTGCAATTCTTCTATTGTGGGAGACTTCAAAGTCACAAAATGCCACATTTCTTCCAGTCCAGACGACTGCTGTTGTTGAGCGGCAGGATGTGGAGGGAATGTGTGTGTTTTGTTTTTTTTGAGAACCGGGTTTCTGAGTGCAGTCGGTGCTCCATCCTGCTGACTACCCTCCAATTCTCAACACGGGCACATTCTCTAACTGCTTATCCACGTGGGCCAATTCACTGCTGTTAATTGCTCCACTAATGACATCCCTCTCCTGTAAGAGCACAATGCTGGAGAGGCAGCAGTTGTTAAAACGGCACAATTTTTCAATTCTGCGTCTCTCTCCCGAGGCCCCGGCAGTATTTTCCAGGCGGCACACTTTACAGCACTCAGTGATGCCGTCCCTGCTAAGGAAAGTATCTAAGTTTTAAGGAGAAAGGGAGGAGCAGGGATTTGGAGAGGGGCCTCGGAATGCCAGGTCTGAGGAGTGGGGAGTGGGGAGGCTATCAGTCAACTCTAAAAAGGAGTCAGAAAAAAGGCGAGCCGTCGCATCTCAGCGGAGAGAGAGAGAAGAGGGAGGAGCTTCAGGGCCAGCTCTGTTTTTATTTTCTTTGGCTCCCACCGCACACACACAAACACACACACACACACACACAAACACACACACACACACACACACACACACACACACACATTAAAGCAGTCTGTGGCATACTGCAGCATCCAGTAATAATTATACACAGTCCGAACAAAAAAATTGTACGTCACACGCAGGATCTTGACAAAGTGTTTCACTGAAAGTGTAATGCCACAATTTCACCACGCTGTATAGCATACAATATTCTCTAGAAGCTGTACATCTCCAAAGACACTTCATATCGAAAGCAAAATAACATGATTTTCTCCCTGTTGATATCTGTACATTATTTCACACCCAGTCGCGACTTCGTTTGTTTTTTTTGGTCCTTTTTTTTTTCGTTTTAAACAGACATATAAGTCTTCTATTTGACATAAAGATGTGATTCTTTAAAATACAGCACTTTAAGAAAAAGGGTCATTTTTCCATTTTGCAGAGAGCATTGTTGATAAAGTAGTTGAGTGCAAAGGCACTTTCTGGAGTAGGTATAGTAAGATTTTGCCGCTTGTTGGATTCTGAAAAGGGTTTTCAGGTCTGATTCAACACTCACCATTTATCTGTGTATGCTAAATATGAACAGGAATGTCAATCTGTAGCGTTTCCTCTTCTACAAAGAATAATTACGTCATACTTTCTCACAGGGGAAAAATAAAATACAGATTCATGAAAAGGACAAAGCCGTATTTGTACACAGTCCTGCCCATTATATACCTGCCGTCATCAGAGTCTTTTGGAATTTAAATTTTCAGAAGAAATAATTTGCGGAAAAAATAGAACAGCATAATAATAATATACTTCTTATACTCCTTTTTTATACATCTGAAAAAGGAAAAACAAAAAAAAGAGAAGAAAAGGAAGAGAGAACAAAAGGCTTCAAAGGCTTCAGTTCGCTTCCAGTCAATAATGTAGGACTGAACACAGATAAGATGGATATATAGAGAGGGTATTATTCATCATTAGGGGTCATTATCTTACGGTTGGCTCATCGCAGAAGTGGGTGCTCATTGTTTTTGGAGGGGTGTTCCGCCCCGTAGTATTTCCTGGGGGTCCCGTACAGCACAGTTTTGTTCATGCTGTCCTGGTTGATGACAAACCGCCGGGCTGTAGCGGCCTCGTAGGGGGGCACGATACAAGGTCTCTTCAGTAAAGTGCAAAACTTCCAATGGAGAGGGGGGGCACCTGCTGCTGTGCGAAGTTCCTTGTTGGACCTCTCCCTTAAGTTTTGATACAACATCTCTGGAGGCTCCGGGGTGGCCAAGCCGCAGGATGTTGGAGATTTATCCATAAAATCCATTGTGCTGAATGATGGTACTACACTTCAGAACAAAAACCAAGACACCTAAGCAGACCGGAGGGATGAAAACAACAAGAAGCCCGAGAATCAGGACTGAAAGTGGGACCTCAGGGTGGAGCTCAGGAGTGTGCATTCGGGATTCGGTGGAGCTGACTGAGCTAAAAGAAGAAGACGAAGAGGAGGAAGAGGAGGAGGGGGTGGTGGGCTCCGTGCCAGGGCCTTTTAATGTAGGGGCTTTTGTAGGGGTTGGATTTTGCTGCAGGGGCACCTCGCTGGGCTCGGGGCAGATAACCTCGTTGCGGAGCGAGTGCAGCAGGCGACCCGCGTGTTTAGTGGGAGAATTACAGATGATTTCATTGACCACCACGCTGGTACTGGACAGCTCCATCCAGTTCTTGAGCGCCATGATGTCACAGGTGCAGTCCCAGGGGTTCTCCTGCAGGTCGATCTGGATGAACGCTGACAGCTGGTCCAGGACCCCTCGGACCGGCAGGTAGGAGAAATGATTATTCCGCAAGTTGAGTCTTGTCAGCATCGTGCCACCGAAAACATTGTCGGGGAGCAACCTTAGCAGGTTGTTGTTGAGGAAAAGCAGCTGCAGGTTGTGTAAAGCGGTAAATGTCTGTGGTAAGATGTCTTTGATGATGTTGTATTCCAAGTACAGGTACTGGAGCGACTGCAGGCCGGCGAAGAGGGACTGAGAAAGTGATTCAATGTAATTCCCATTCAGATAGAGCCGTCTGAGGTTTGTTAGGTTCTCAAACGCACCTTCCTGAATCACTGCTATCCTGTTATTTCCTAAATGAAGCAGCTCCAGTGAGCTGTACTCGGTCAGATCAGTCCTGTAAATCACTTGTAAGTAGTTACCGGTCAGGTGGAGTTTCTCTGGGTAGGAGGGCTTGGGGTTCAGCTCACTGATGTTGTGTAAGTTGCGCTCCTGGCAATTAATGTTCAAGCCGCTGTCTGGGTTTGTGACACGCACACGCACACGCTCAGACACAACATGGGCACAGGGGAGCGCGTCTGGTAGACCATTATGGGCCCAAAGACGTGTTTGTCTTTTGAGATGCGAGGGTTGGGCCTGTGGCGCATTTTGGGCGGACGGGAGGCTTTCGGGGCCCGGGTGGGGGTGATCCCGCCAGGGTGGTAGGTCGGGGGCAGGGCCTCTTGAAAGTGAGAGTCAGAGGGGGGGTGAACACGCTCACCAGCATTCCTGCGTGGGCACAGATCCTGCTTTATGAGCTGTGTGATGTCTTTGCCATGCAGCCTGAATGGCGTCTCGCACACCATGTCCCCCTCGAAGACAGAAATGGTGTCCAGCCAGGATTTGAGAGGAATCATTTCACATGTGCAATTCCACGGGTTCTCCTCCAGCTGGATCTCCATGATGCCGCCTATGTGCTCCAAGACCAAGAAGAAATCTTGAGCCGGTTGCCACGTAAATCCAAGTGGATGAGGAGCACAAAGCGGAAAATATTGGGAGGCAGAGACGTGAGCAGGTTGTCATTCAGGATCAACACTTTGAGCTTATTCAGCTTACTGAGAGCACCCGGCTCGATGGCACTGATGTAATTATAGTCTGCCTGTAAATACTCCAAACTCTCCAGTCCTGAGAAGGTGTCCTCTTTTATCACCTCCAGGTTGTTGTTGTTCAAGTAGAGCCGCTTCAGGAAGCGCAGCCCGTTAAACGCGCCGGTTCGGATCTCCTGTAAGCCGTTATTCCCGAGATGCAGTGAAGTGACATTACCATAACTGACAAACTCATTGGTGCTGAGCCGTGACAGGAAGTTTCCATTTAGAAAAAGCTGCAAGATTTTATTGGGGGGCGCCTGGAACTGACTGACGGTGGTAAATCCTTTATTCTTGCAGTTGATGTTCAGAATGCTCTCCCGCTCCTCGCAGCTGCAGCCGCTCTTGCAGATTTATTTTGAGGAGGAAGTTTTGCGGCTCTGCGTTTCGGACGGTGTCAGGCTGGTGACCGTGAGGACGCTCAGAAACAGGACGCCGCTCAGCATTTTTACAGCCAAAAATCGCTGAAATATAGATCCAGCATTTAACTTCGCAGCCAGAGCTTTGGATGGAACGGAGAAAAAAACATCAGAGGCTGAGTTCTCACAGTAGGGTGAGGAGAAAGGAAAGGAGGTAGAGGCGCTCTCTCTCTCTCTCTCTCTCTCTCTCTCTCTCTCTCTCTCTCTCTCTCTCTCTCTCTCTCTCTCACACACACACACACACACACTCTCCAAAAGAGAGCAGGCGGGTAAAAGACAGAGGTATATGTAGTCCTGGAGCTGAGGCATAACTACAGCCCCCGCCATCGGTCCTCCTCCTCCTCCACTCCGCACACTGTGAGCTGCACTGAGTGTCTGCTGCTGCTGCCTCACTGCGTTTGTGTGTGTGTGTGTGTGTGTGTGTGTGTGTGTGTCTGTACCTACGATATCATTAAGACAATGTACACAAATAATAAATGTGCTGAGAAAATTGGCAACATAGAAACAGATTTCTTCCCCCAAAGTAGAGGAGTGAAGCAGGGCTGCAGTCTGAGCCCCACCCTGTTTAACATTTATATTGATGAACTGGCCAAATCCCTGGAAGAGTCAGAGATGACACAGAAATTAAATGCCTACTTTTTGCAGATGAAGTTATACTGCTCGCTCCATCTCAGGAGGCATTACAACAACAACTGGATCATCTGCAAACCTTCTGTCAGACCTGGGCACCGACAGTCAATCTGGAAAAGACTCGAATAATAGTCTTCCAGAAACGACCCAGGTGTCAGGGAAACCCACAGGTTCTTACTGGGCTCCACTGACATAGAACACACACACAGTTACACATATTTAGGACTAAAAATTACTTAAACGGGATTTCAATCTGGCCGTTGATGATCTCAGAGAAAAGGGAAGAAGGGCTTTCTACACTATAAAAAAGTCTTCAAACATTGATATACCTGTTAGACTCTCTGGCTGAAAATATTTAAATCTATAATCGAACCAATCCTACTTTATGGTAGTGAAGTGTGGGGTCTTCTTGTAAACCAAGACTTTGAAAAATGGGACAAACACCCAATGGAAACCATATTGGACTGTGTACTGTCGAACCTGTCACATCTTTGTGTGTGTGTGTGTGTGTGTGTGTGTGTTTGTGTGTGTGTGTGTGTGTGCGTGTGCAAGAGAGAGAGAACAGTGGGAGAGTTTATTTCATTGTCTTCGTGATTAGTTGTTTATGGTATTTTCTTTATTTTCTTTTGTAACAATTGGTTTCACTGCAACCTGTAATTTTGATTTATGTTGGCTTCACGGTTATTTTGGTCTTTGCAGGTTGCAGGTGAATTTCATTTGATGTAAATCTTGTTAATTCTATTTGATTTGTTATTGTGTAAATTATTATAGAGTAAGTTTATTAAGTATCTTTGATTTTTTGTGTTTTTGTGATTAGTTGTATTTTGTTTGTTTTCTCACCTGCTGTCCTCTGACTTCCCCCATTCAGGTGCTGAGCCTAGGCTGGCGGACTGATGTCCCGGTGGCGGTGTCCCTCTTGTAATTTGCACTTTTGGGGTTATTTTGTTTCACTTTTATTTACTTCACGTGTGGTGTTCCTGGGATCCCCTTTGTTTTGGACCCATCTCCCCCAGTAAGTTTCAGCCCTGATTGGTTCCCTTTTTTGCCCCCAGTGAGTGACTTCTTAATGTAGAAGCTTTTAAGACTTTTAAGATTGAAATTAATAAATATTTTTGGACCCAGAAATGCTGTCTCTGCCTCCATTGTGAAACGTACCTGAGTGCCTTATTTAAGTTGAGAAGGAGTCCTTTAAAAGATAAAAAGGTCCCTGGGTGAAACCCCCAGGGTGGCGGCGTTTGCCGTAAAAATTCATTCTTAACCAAGTGCTGCCCAGAGCACGCGCTCCTCGTGCCGCCACACAAGTAATGGTAGGCTGGGCATTTAATTGAAAATTTAATTAATCAAAATCTAATTAAAGTCCTTTTGATCTGTCTGATGAATAAATTCTCTAAGAAAGGATGTTGCTTACCCCTTTTATGCACCAAATAGTACTGCAACAAATCTCAGCTCACCCTAAACAAGGAATCGCTGTCAGTCAGCGCTGTGTGCTGTGTCATTCATTCATTCCAGACAAACAAAGTCAGTAAGCATCATCCAATGGTGTAGGCCAGCTACACACAGAGTTACACAAACTGCTGCAGCTCTGCACTGCTACATAGATGCAATCTCGCCATTGTCACAGGAGGCCCCTCTGTCCAGTGTCCACAGTAGGCCTAGTGATCTGCAAAGCATTTCCTTTTAATAATGATAATAATAATAATAATAATAATAATAATAATAATAAATTGTATTTAAGAAGCGCCTTTCAAAACACCCAAGGACACTTTACAGGGGGACATCAAAATAAAACAATGGATACATTTTTTTTTTTAAAAACCCAAAAAAACATCAATTTAAAACATTCAATAGAGCAACATACAGACATCCAAATACAGAAGAAACATACAATGAACAACATTCAAAACATCAATGAACATACAATGTACAGCATTAAAAAACAGCAATAGAGGTAGGGCTGTGTTACAGTTAAGGGTGAAGTGAATAAGCAATTTTAAACAGGTGGGTTTTTTTGAGTCTGGTTTTGAAAACAGAGAGAGAGTTGGTATTACAGATGTCGGGTGGTAAGGAGATCCAGAGTTGGGGAGCAGAGCGGCTAAAAGCTCTGCTCCCCATGGTGCGGAGGTGTACAGGGGGGATAGTGAGGCGGAGGGAAGAGGAGGATCTGAGGGAGCGTGCTGGAGTGGAGATATGAACGAGATCAGACAGGTAAGGAGGGGCGAGGTTGTGAATAGCTTTAAAGGTGTACAGAAGGATTTTGAATTGAATTCTTTGTTTGATAGGGAGCCAGTGAAGCTGCTGTTGGATGAGGGTAATGTGGTGGGAAGAAGGAGTTTTGGTGATGATTCGTGCAGCAGAGGTTTGAACCAGTTGAAGCTTATGGAGAGACTTGTGAGGGAGGCCGAGAAGAAGAGAGTTGCAGTAATCTAAGCGGGAGGTGACAAGACTGTGGACAAGGATGGAAGCAGTGCTTGGGGTGAGGGAGGAACAGAGTCGGTTGATATTTCGTAGGTGGTAGTAGGCAGAACGAGTGGTGTTATTGATGTGAGATTTGAATGATAGAGTGCTGTCGAGGATGACACCCAGACTCTTAACCTGAGGGGAGGGGAAAACTGGGGAGCTGTTGATGAGAAGAAGGAAGTGGTCAACTTTGGATAATGTAGCTTGGGTACCAATTAGAAGAATTTCAGTTTTATCACTGTTTGATTTCAGGAAGTTTGAAGTGAACCAGGATTTGTTTTTAGTGTCCTGAATCACTATAATTCATTCATTATAAAGATTTGTTCAAAAGATTTGTTCAGCAAATCGTGAAGTGCCAATCACTGAACTGAAAAACACACAGCAGAACGGTGCATGAACGTGCTACACAGTGCAGAGTCCTGAGTGAATGTCTGCGGCTTAAACTGCCAGAATCTGGCCCAGTAAGTTCAAGAGTTATGCCGAACTGTAGATCAGTTAAAAAGACATAAGGCTCTATCTTGCACTCGGCGCAATTGACTTTGTACACTGGCGCTTGTGTAATTCCTATTTTGCACTCGGCGCACATTGGAGTTTTCCCTCCACAGACGCGCGTCCTTAAATTAGGGAATGACTTTGCGCTCCGGGGGCGGTTCAGCGAAAAGAGGAGGCGTGTTCCAGCGCAAACGTTCACTGGTGCTATTTTGCCGTTTCAGAAAACACTTCCGCCACAGACCAGGAAAAACCTAGTCTAAAGTCAGTGGCGCTTATTCAGATGCTATTTTAAGGGCGCATGCTTGGCCATAATGTAGCGTGTGCTCAACGTGCATACACTTTGCTTTTCTCATCTACAAGAAAGCAGTTCCCGTTTTTGCAAACCGAGGCAGCAGCAACATCGCCACCCGGTCAAGACGGGCATTAATACCTTGCCGCAATCCCGGACAGTGCGGTCCGGTCTGACAATGCTGCCACGGCATGTAGTGGGTCCGGATCGCCTGCACCTTGGTGTTTGCGCTGCTCCGTCATCAGCTGGCCCTTGCGCACTGCTCGGCCCGTGCGCACTGTTCCCGAGGTGCGATGTCATGGGGATGCCAGGCTTAGAAAAAATCATGGCAATTTCCTCCCACGCCCGTTTAACCAAAGCTAGTTTGGATGGATTTCTCCCATCCCCATACAACGCCATTTCTCGGTCTTTTACAGCCCCGACGAGAACGCCGGTCTCCTCGGCTGTGAAGCGCTCCTGGTGTGCGCCTGGCAAATGCGCCATTATAATAGCAATCCGCCATGGAACAAGCGCGCCTGCTCTTAAAGGGAATGTGAGATGACGCTCTGATTGGTTTATTGCATGTTACGCCCAAACCACACCTATGACTAATGCAGCTACTTCAGACCAACCCATTTTAGATTTGCGCCGGGCGCAAGAGTCATTTATCCGCATAATAGCAACAGCGCCTGAGATCCGCCCACAAAGCTACTTGCGCTTTGCGCTTGAGACTTGCGTTTCAGATCGTCAAAATAGGGCCCATAAAGTAAAAAAAAAACAGGGTTCATCGCCGATATTCAGCAAGGAAACTTTTAAAATATCAAGCATTCTAAACGGAGTATGGTCGCATTAAATTATTATAGAGTACTCGGAGGAAAAAAAAAAAAATCTAATTTAACTAGAACTGCAAGCAGTTATGAACGGGCCCTGCGCACTGCACAGCCCACTGAAGTTGGCCCCAAAGGATGAGGGGCTTGGGGCAAAAGTGAGGACACAGGCCAACGTCTGAGCTGTGGTATTCGCTGTAATGGGAAGTGCACCAGAAGTGCAAAAAGGCTGAATGTGCCGATTTGGATTTGTTGTACTAAATCACGCCCACTTTGAACAATTGTTACTTAACTATATGGCTGGCCTCAGGAGTGACCCCACATCCTACCGACCAAATTTCGTAAAAATCAGTGAAGCTGTTCAACAGATAGAAACTTCCCATATTTTTAGTGCCCCCTCGTGGCGCAACCAAGGATCTTAAATTTGGTGTTAAAAGCATTTAGTTTGACCGAGATATCAAACAGTTTACATTTTTATAGCTAGCTACTCTTTAATAATTTGCACATTTTTTGACAGAGCAAAATTCTTTTGATAACTGTAGATGAGGTCCAGCTGAGGAGTGTATGTGCCAAGTTTCATGCAGATCAGACAAAATCCCAAGGAGGAGTTTGAAAAAGTAGGTTTTGCATATTTGGCGATTCAGCAAGCAAAATGTGCAGCAGAAGTGGGCGTGTCCTATGTCAGAAAACCCAGCTCTACTGATGGAACATATGGATATTAGGTTTGCGAATGTGTTATTTAAAATTTGGAAGTTACAGGCAAAAACGCGATTGCATCCATTATAGCGCCACCTATATCCCAATTTGCACCAAATTTGGCACAGAGCCTCTGGATGACTTCAGGAATAATTAATAAGTTTGATGTTGCAAGCATTTAGTTTGACCGAAATATGAAACAATATGTGTTTTTTAGCTAGCAAAAAAGATTGTTTGGTTATAACTAGCAGAGTGCCAAAATTCTTTTGATAACTTTTCATCGTACACTTCTGGAGATTCTATATGCAAAGTTTCAGGCAGATGGCGCTTAAATTGTAGGAGGAGTTCGAAAAAGTAGGTTTTTCATATGCGGCAGTTTAGTGAACGAAATGTGCAGCAGAAGTGGGCGTGTCCTATGTCAGAAAACCCAGCTCTATTCAGGGAACATATGGATATAAGGTTTGTGAATATGTTATTGAAAATGTGGAAGTTGCAGGCAAAAACGCGATTGCATCCATTATAGCGCCACCTAGTGGAGTACATGTGCAATTTTTGTTTTGGAAAACAGTCCTATTCATTATGTACCAAGCTCTCAGCATAATAGTTTGGCTGAAATTAATGTTTGTTGTTTATCTTGTAATAAGCCACGCCCACATTGACCAGTAATGACCACCTTCTATATATGGCCTCAGCATTGGCCCTACATCATACCGACCAAATTTCGTAAAAATCTGTGTAGCCGTTCAAGAGATATAAACTTCCCATATTTTTAGCGCCCCCTAGTGGTCAAAGTTCACCAAATTCGGCTCATCCCTTCCCAGTGTCATGGCAACCAAGGATCTGAAATTTGGTGTTAATAGCATTTAATTTGACCAAGATATCAAACAGTTTCCATTTTTATAGCTAGCTACAGAAACGTGTTCGTGAACAATTTGCGCATTTTCTGACCGAGCAAAATAATGAAATTGAAATAATGACCAGAGCTGTTGCTTCAGCCACAGAGCTAATACAGCAATTAGCTTGATACATTTACGCAAGTGCAGTTAGAATAACAGTTGTGTGCAGGGGTGGACTGGGACAAAAATTTGGCCCTGGACTTTTTGGTCCAGACCGGCCCACTACAATCTGCGTGCAGATATTGTGCCAACTCACCCCGTTGATTTACATACAAACACACAAGCTCTTAATAACGCCACTATACTAACCAATATCCCTTTATATTCTGAAGCCTTGAACAAAACTAGAAAAATTGCATTTCCTGCGAAAATACAGTGTGAATGCTGAAGCGAAATCTGCTGAATGTACTGCCGAAAAGCTGAAAAAACTGAAAGCTGAAATGCCAGAAAAGTTGAAAGGGCTGAAAAGCTGAAAGGGCTGAAAAGCTGAAAAAGTTGCAACGTTAAAGGCTGAAAGAGCTTTAAAAGTTGAACATGTTGCTCGCTGAACAGTTTCTGGAGCTGAACATGAAGCTGAATGTATGAAAAAGCTGAAAAGGCTGGAAAAGCAAAAAAAGGCTGGAAAAACTGAAAAGGCTGAAAAGCTGAAAAGGCTGAAAAGGCTGAAAAGTTAAAGGCTAAAGGAGTTGAAAAAGTTGAACATTTTAATTGTTGAAAATGAAGTTAAATGTTTGAAAGAGCTGAAAAGGCAGAAAGGTGAATATCTGAAAAGGCTAAAAAGCTGTAGAGTAAGAGGGCTGGAAGAGGTTAAAATGTTTTTTAAAAAGCTGAAAAGGTGAAAAGCTGTAGAGTAAAGCCTGATTTATGCTTCTGCGTCGCTGCGACGGCGTACCTACGCCGTCGACGCAGACCCCTACGCGGACCCTACGCCGTAGCCTGACGCGCGCCTCCAAAAAATCCTGACTACGCGTCACGTCGACGCGTCGAGACGCGAACGGCAAGGACTGTGATTGGTCCACTCAGCAGTTTTTCCGGTCAACAGTAAAACAACACCGCCAATTTGAAAGTTTTTGTGGTACGAGCGGCAACCACTTGAAAACCTGTCGTGT
>CAEMYA010001111.1:14788-27941 GCA_903131615.1 Diplodus sargus
TGTGTGTGTGTGTGCGCGTGTGTGCGTGTGTGTGTGTGTGTGTGTGCGTGCGTGCGTGCGTGCGTGCGTGCGTGCGTGCGTGCGTGTGTGTGTGTGTTTGTGTGTGCGTGTGTGTGTGTGTCAGGGTGTGTAGTAAAGGACCTGCAGTTACAGTAAATGATTCACTTTTCATTACTGTAAAACAAGGACACAACAAGCCGATCAGAGCAGCAGTGTATCTCTGACAGGGGGGAGACGATCAGGAGAGGATTCAGTTTTCAATCTAAAGATCCAGTTGTTGTTAGACCATCACACCTGGATCACACCTGGATCACACCTGGATCAGTAAAGGTCAACAGGTCACTGGTCAGTTGATTTGGTTGGTCCGTTTGTGACTTGGCTGGCTGGTTATTTGATTCGTTGGTCAGTTGGATGGTTGTTTAGCATCAGGTGCAATATACTTAAAGTGATCGTTAGTAACATCCCATAATATTCACGCAGCTATAGAGGTACACAGATGTTCATTAAGAGCAGGATTAAACTCTCGTCACTGCTCTGATTCAGCATATCCTGTAGTTTCAGCTGTCTAGTCCCTGCACAGAAACACCTGTCAGTCACTTCTGTGCAGTGGTTTCAGGTGAGGTGGTGGGCGGAGCTACACTGAGCAGTACACCTGGACCACAGGTTGTTGTGTTTTGTCAGGAGATCACGCTGAACAGTTGGTACCTCAGCTTGGTTCTGTCCCGCGTCACCCGTCTGGAGGTAACGCTTGGTGGCTTCTTCGTCCATCATCTGAAACAAACACACATTTATACATTTACACGTGTGACGACTCTCAGGTCCAAACGCTTGAAAAACCCTGTTGTGGTCATCAGAACCGGTGCTGAAAGACTCAGAGTGATGTAATCCATTAGTCACAATACCAATGGATTACTAATCACTCATTAAAGCTGAGCTAACACTGACACACGTCACATCTTTTGTAATCAACACGTGAAGAAAAAGAAAATTCAACATTGTAGTGTAGCATGTAGCTAACAGCTAGCTTAGCCTGGTGACTGTACACTCCAGAGGTCCGAGCAACAGCTGCACATTTAAAAAGCTAGCTAGCCAGCTTGGAGCTGACCCACATTGTTATTCTGCAGCGCTACTCAGGATTACAGTAATCACATTACTGTAAGATATAAGGAAGCAATGTGTTACAGCACAAAACTCATCAAAACTGGACAACAAGTCCCCACAAACCAACATGTCCCCACATTACAGGTCAACCGTGTCCTCTGATCTTTTAAGAAAGAAGCTCTTCAAATTAATTTCCTGTTTTTCTCTCATTAGTTCAGAGGAACTGACACATGAAACTGTTGTGGACTTAAAGTCTAATTATTCCACTAATTATAATAAACCAAATAACAGTTTTATAGATCCTGTCATCCTGCAACACTACATTACTCAGCAAAGTAATCACATTAACATATAACTAAGTAACGTGTTACAGCCCAGCACGAGTGGACTGGACAAAAATGCCCCCACAAACCAATATGTCCCACTTTCCAGGTGTGAAGTGTCCAGTTAATTATCACAGACAGATAAATTCTTTCAGAGCACAAAATTATGAAATATATTTAAATGTTTTGGGGGATTTTAAGAAAGTTGTTCTTTCAAAGACTTCCTGTTTTCTCCATCGTCAGTATGAGGACAGAAAGTGTCCTTACATATTGTGTTTAATTATTTGGATGTTAAAGGCATCATGTGAATTTTTCCCTAATTACTATAAACCAAAGTAAAATTGAAGCTTTAGCACATGTTAACGCATCCGTGCTGAGCAGAAGAGTATTAATCTGGAGTTCTCATGCGTTATTCAAAGACAGCCGCAGGAATTTGACCCACAATTATTGATAATCACAAACACATATGATGTAATGTTACTTTAACTTGTGCACCAGAAAGCAAACAATCCAACACACACGGAGAATTTAGTTTAAAAGTTTAAACAATCAGATATTTTTATTTTATTTGTAGAGTCGGAATCTTTCAAAGGAAATAAGTTCTTTCCAGGTAAATAATTAAGAAATTATTAATCTGACACATGATTGTTCAAGTTGCATTCATGACAGAAAGGTCTAAATTATTAACAAGGATAAATTAATCTGTGACACACAATGCAGCAGCAAACTCTTGATGTTTGGCAACATAAATCACTGCAGGTGAACTCTGTGATCCACATCAATGAGTTTGTTTGAAGGATCTTAACTCTTACCTTCAGTTGATAAAGAGCCGTGTGACTGGAACAACGACGGGACGACGACTGACAACTTAGTCACCGACCAGCAACACGACACAGAAAGAGTGTGTGTGTGTGTGTGTGCGTGTGTGTGTGTCTGTTAATAACAATTTTTCTAACTCAGTTTGTGTTCGTCGCTCTACAAAATGACAGTTGTGTCAAACGTCATCACGCTGTAAAGCCTGGCATTATGGAAACACAACAACTGTCGGCTGCATTAATGCCAGGCTGTAACACACAAACACACACACACACACACACACATACACACACTCTCTCTCTCTCACACACACACACACACACACACACGCTGCAGACAATAACACGTCTTATTATCACTCAGATAATAGCCGGTGTGTGTCAGTGTGTGCGTACGTGTGACAGCATTGTTCCACTCACAGTGAAGCAGCTCATTAACTCACCTCACAGCTCAGACGTGACGGACACAATAAACCTACAGATACCGCAAAGTTCTGGATCAAAGTTCTGTGGAGATGAGACCGGTCGATGTTCTGGACTGCTGAGAGCTGCTCCGCTTCACAACGTCTCCGTCTTTGAGGTGTTTATTTAAAGTTCAGGTTTCTGTTGTGGACATTTGTTCAAACCTGAACATATTCAAAGATTCTGCATTAAAAGTCTAAAAACATCTGGACCTGTCGCTGTAACTTCAGGTGAGTCAGAGACGAGACGCAACGTAACGTGAGAAAACTTTAAAACACCTCGTTACTGAAGTTATCACATCAATGTAGTGGAGTGGAAGTTTAACGTAGCAACAAATGGAGTAAGAAGAACCTCAAAATTGTACTTGAGTAAATGTACTCAGTTACATCCAGCAGTGGATATAACAGAAGACCGTCTGATTCTCCAGTCTAATAAAAACATTGACGTTATTTGTGGATTAGAGGAAGTGGAAACATGTCGGTGTGACGGTACGAGGTCTACACACAGTGTGTGAGTCACACACACAAACACACACACACACACACACACACACACACACACACACACACACACAGGTGACAGAGTGTGTGTATAGTTTTATTGGTGGGATACAGGTGATACAAACCAAATGTTCACGGTTTACACAAAAACATCCGATCAGAGTCGACAGTCTGTTCATCTAAATCCACATGATCAATAACACTGTTCATCATCTTCATCATCATCATCATCAACAACATCATCAACATCATCATCGTGATAACAAAGTCGTAACAGCTAAATCAGGAAGTGACGTCAGAAACACACACACAAATCAAACACATTCACACACATACACACACACACACACACACTCACTAACAGCCCTGTGTAATTAGCATGACATACAAAAAGCTGTAGAAAAATACTCTTAAAAAACCAAACACACAAAACAACAACAACAACAACAACAACAACAACAACAACCACTTGGAATGTTTGGATGTCAGTTCGACGTTAGCATGGAGGCTACACGGGCAATCAGCTGGGCAACTCTGGGCCGGAAACATCTCAAATCCTCTTTTCAAATGAAAATGTGTTGATTTTTCCACTTCAAACTAAAGTAGAGACTTCCTCTTCTGCTCTATTCTAAATAACCTCACACAGTGTGGCAGGTGTGATGAAGAAAAAGGGAACAAAGTGAGAAGGGATCATTTTGCATGCAAATTACTGAGTCGCACATTTTCACAATACTCAAGTTTTTATCTTCAAGAATAACTTGAAAAATGCTCAAATTCCAAGTGGAAAACTGACACAACATTAAGAGAGTTTAAATGTCTCCAAAGATACGAGGCAGTGAAAGTACATTCAGTCAAACATGGAGTCCTTTATTTGATTATGGAACTATCTTCATTATTCATGTATTAAGATTGTTAATTAATTAAAGTTATGAAAAGAGCACTACTGCACAAACATTCTATCTTTACTTTATATAGCTTTGTTGTAGTTTTGTCAAATTTTGACAACAGGACTGAACGATGTGTGGATATTACTTGATATTCTGTGTTGACATTGCTTAAACTTAAAAGTCCAAAAAGGTGCAACATGTTTCTCATTCACAGCTGACAGACTTTGTACAAAAACTAATGTTTAAAAGATATTCAGTCAATTCAATCAGAAGCCTGTTAGCTTGTATATGTGATTACATTTATGGACTAAGTGTCGCTGAAAGAGAAGGAAAAAAAATTACAACAAAACTCTGCAGTTAGTAGAGTTTCAGTCTGTTCTTCCATTAGCTAACCTTAGCAGTTAGCTGAACACTATCTTCTCTGTACATCGTCAAAAATTTGACAGCTACTTTGTTGTGTTAGCTTCTATCTAACTGATAGAACTGGATCAAAGCTGTTCATACATACTTGGCAAAGCTAATCTAGCTTGATGCTAACATTCACAAAAATGTTAGTTAATAATCTATATTGGCAATATTTTATATTTGTGCTTCATAATCTAGCTGGCACTAATGTGGCAGTTCATTATTTGTATTAATGAGTCTGCTAGCTAGCTTAGGCAATAGCTAGGAAAGCTTGAAGCCTGTTAGCTTAAAAGCATAAATGTGCTAGGAATTAACTATTCAATAAAACATAGTATAACCATTAAAGAGATCTAACATTAACTTTCTCAACTAAGTTTTACTGAAAGATGGTGAAAAAGACAGATGTCACAAATGATATCAGATCTGGACAGTAAGTAGAGTCTGCACTGATGTTAGCCAACATTAGCAGTTAGCAGAACACTATCTTCTCTGTACATCGTCAAAAATTTGACTGCTTGTTAGCTTGGTTAGCTGAGGCTGCTAATTAAGTTTAGCTTAGCCTCTTAGATGAGTCAAAATTACATTTGCAAAACTTTATGAAAACAAATGAATCATCTTTATTGGCTAAAGGCTACGCTCTATTTGTGCTTCACAGTCTAACTGGCGCTAACGTGGCAGTTGAATATTTGTGTTAGTGAGTCTGCTAGCTATCTTAAGCAATAGTAAGGTTAGGCCAATAACGCTTCTTTTAAATTAATCAAATTGGCCGTGAACTAAAAGCTAAAGCCGCACTGTTAGCATATGCTAACATCACAACTAAACTCTACTCAGTTTTGCTCTTATTTTAACTCAACATCAGAAACATTTAAATAGATAAACAGTGAAATCAAACATGGGTTTAATGTTTTGAATGTGTCGTTTCAGATTAGAATATAACTGTAAAATCAAACACTGTGTGTATAAAGCGCTAAAAAAGTGTCGTCCATCAAAGTTGCCCAAATAAGTTGCCGCTGTGTTTTTAGAAGCAAAAAAAATCATCCTCTCTCTCTCTTTCTCTCTCTCTCTCTCTCGCTCTCGTTCTGTCTCACACATACGTACAGTACGACATTGTACAGGTAACAAGGTTGTTTTTTACTGCTAACTTTAAGTACAGGCACTATAGAGTGAAGCATTGTGGGAAGTTGAGTGCTCAACTGGTTCGTTTTAGCTAGCAGCTTCTTAGAAATTCAGTGCTGAGCGCCTGAATGTTGTGACAATGTTCTAATGACAATGAATAGATCTAAGACCGTGTGTGCGTGTTTACGTCCCGCACACACGCACAAACCAACAACAAGCTCCGCTCACTTTAAATGAATGTAACGATAAAACTGAGGCCCCGTTTATCGTCATGAAAATATACCTGACAGGTGGAGAACATCAGGAAATGTTTCCTCTGAGTTACTGCTGCCACTGAAATACAAGTGAACAAATAACCGTTCTTCTGACGTGTTTATGGAAGCAAAGGAAGACCGTAATAATTTACATTTTATAGGCAACTGAGCATCGCTGTACAAAAGACCATCAGGGCTACTATACACGTTACAGTCACAGTAAACGTTACAGTCACTGTAAACGTTACAGTCACTGTAAACGTTACAGTCACTATAAACGTTACGGTCACAGTAAACGTTACGGTCACAGTAAACGTTACGGTCAGTGGAAACATTACAGTCCCTGTAAACGTTACAGTCACAGTAAACGTTACGGTCACAGTAAACATTACAGTCACTGTAAACATTACAGTCACAGTAAACGTTACGGTCACAGTAAACGTTACGGTCAGTGGAAACATTACAGTCCCTGTAAACGTTACAGTCACAGTAAACATTACGGTCACAGTAAACGTTACGGTCAGTGGAAACATTACAGTCACTGTAAACATTACAGTCACAGTAAACGTTACGGTCACAGTAAACATTACAGTCACTGTAAACATTACAGTCACTGTAAACATTACAGTCACAGCAAACATTGCAGTCACTGTAAACGTTACAGTCACTGTAAACATTACAGGCACCGTAAACTTTACAGCCATTGTAAACTTTACAGGCACCGTAGACATTACGTGACTGTAAACTGGTCGGACCTTTTCACTTGGAATTCTGACAATTTTCTTAGAATTTTGACTTTCACTTTCAGTTTAAAGTTAGTAGTTTTTTTTTGTTTTTCACAGTTTTACAGCGGCCCTAATATTCTTCCGTGCTACTGCAAAGTTTTCATTGGAGTTTAAATACCACAAAGTTTACAGCACTGAAACGATAAACCACGTCTTCTTTTATGACGTGTCCATTTCCGCTTTTAACATTTTCAAAAAGTCACATGAAGTTTTACAATTTTTTACTTTTGTTTTACGTTGAGACTCAAATGTATTGAATAATCTCCATTATGTTGTTATTTATAGCTAACATATTATAAAAATGTTAAGTACATCCAGAATCAACTGTCTTGGTTGCTGTTTTCAGAGTGAAATACTATATATATATGTTTAACCTCTTACAGCTTCTTTTGCTTCCACATGTTTCTGAGTGACAAACCAACTCTGTGCAGAAATAAAAATAATACTTCAGTGTTATTAAGTGGATGTTAATCGTATGAATGTGGAGTTTACTTGTTGAACTACAGCTCTACTAGCTGACTAGTTAGCATCTGTAATGCTAGTTAACACTACTGCTCAGACAGCAGTTAGCATCTGAAGGCTATCAGTATAGATATAGGCACAGGTAGAGGAACGGAAGGTGTGTGTGTGTGTGTGTGTGTGTGTGTGAGAGAGACTGACAATTACATCACTTCCTCCTGGAATGCTGGAGACAGGAAGCAGCGAGCTCGAAGCAGGAAGTGCCGTGTGTGTGTGTGTCAGTCGGTGAGGTATGTGTGGATGTAGATCTGTTGTTGGATCCAGGGTGTGAAGTGCGTCACGTTGCTGTACACTCCAGGTCCGAGCACTTTACTGAAGCACACGCTGCCCCAAGACGTCAGGCCGAACAGCGTCCAGCGACCGCTGCCGTCCTCCTCACACACCAACGGACCGCCGCTGTCGCCCTGCACACACACACACACACACACACACACACACACACCACACACAATACTTAGTCATCACTCCTTACAATTACTTGTAGCATTTGTACATTTACATTTAAGTACTGCGCTTGTTTATAACTTTAAGGTACTTGTACTTCCATTTTCTGCCGCTCTATAATCCAACTTCACTTGTCATTTAATAACTTTAGTTACTAGTTACTTCACAGATTACATGCTGCATCAGAGACAAAGTGGAAAATTTTTAATTTATTTTATCATAATTATCAATAATGAAAACAATGAAAAACAAATTTAAGTATTTGCATACATTTTGATACTTAAGTACATTTAATATCAGATACTTCTAAGACTTTTGCTCGAGTACTATTCATATGGGAGACTTCCACCTCCATGAAAGAAATATTCTGACGACACAACAGAATAATATAAACATAAATCCTGATAAACAGAATGAATACATTTCTGCTTCTCTCCTGTAACTGTAACATTTATAACCATTATAATCTTCTTTGCTCATTTTTAATTATCTGTTTAAGTTTCTCTGTTTCCAGCAGCAGTTTATGTCTTTAAGCCTTCGTCCAGATGTGGCTGCAGATGTTACCATGCACGAGTCCACAGTTCCTGCGTCGTAACCGGCGCAAAGCATCCTGGGAGTGATGGTCTTCATGTCGAAGTACGACTGACACTGAGACAACGAGATGATCCGAACCTCCCCTTCCTGCAGCTTAAAGGGCACTGGACACACACACACAAAGACACACAAACACACACACGCGATGAAACAAGAAGTTGTCATCAACAGACTTCAACTGCTACTACCTGTTCACATCACTCAAAGAATCATGGGAAATGGAGTTCATGTGTGTGTGTGTGTGTGTGTGTGTGTGTGTGTGTGTGTGTGTGTGTGTACTCACTCCTGTTGCCCATGTGACCCCAGCCTGTGATGTAACAGTAGGAGTCAGGAGAAGGAAGCTGGCCGAGGTCGGGCAGACACACCGGTCTGACGAAGTCCGTCTCCTCCACCTGAAGACACAACGACACGTCATATCAATACTGATAATCAGTACTGATAATCAATACTCTCTGTGTGTGTGTGTATGTGTGTGCCTCTGACCTCAGAGTCCAGCTGCACCACGCTGATGTCGTAGTCGACCACGGCCCGGTTGTAGCGCGGGTGTACGATGATGGAGCGCACACCGCGGCTCTGACTGTGAGTGCCCGGGTGGTCCAGGTTGTTCAGGCCGAGCACCACCTTCCACAGGTCGGCACTCTCCCTCCTGACACACACACACACACACACACACACACACACACATTAGCATCAGACATACATCAACACACACACTGCTCCTGTAAAGTGTGTGTGTTCGTCTCACCCCTCGAAGCAGTGAGCGACCGTCAGCGCCCACCTCCGGCCAATGAGGACGCAGCCACAGACGTGACCGCTCTGGCCGCTCTGAAGCGAGCACTGCCACGGCCACGCCCCCCGCCTCGACACCCGGCCTCCCAGAATCCTCTTCTTCCTGTGACGGTGGATGCTCACCGCCGGACGCACACCACAGTCTGACAGAGAGAGAGAGTCTTAAACTGTCAACATGTCAGCTGGCTCCCTCTGCTGGTCACATGAACAGTGTTTCTATCAGATCAATCAATCAACCGAGCAACAGAAAATCACCTGCAGCTTTTTAGATAATCAATAAATCACTGACGTCACTCTTCAAGTTTCTAAAAAGTGAAAAAACTTTCTCTGCTTTTTGTTTGAACATTAGAGTAAAATTACTTTTGGCCAGCTGAAGGAATTTCATGCAGCCTTTTGTTTTACAGACGGAACAATCGATTGATTGATTGCTCGAATAATGTTTTCAGATTACATGTGAGAACAATCAGGACGTGCAGCTGAACCAAACCTACGACGTTCTGACGTGAAGGAGGAGAACGTTTTACCTTCTTTGGTACAAAGCACCGACACTCTTCTCCTGGAATGACACGCGTGACTGCAGACAGGCAGACAAGAGTAATCAGATTACAGCAGCAGGTTGTGGAGAGGCTAACACTGTTAGCTAACACTGTTAGCTAACACTGTTAGCTCAGCAGCTACATGAAGCCTTCATGTTGATAGAGGAGTAAATCTGGTCTCAGATCAGGTTGTGATGTGTGATCACAGCAGACGAGCTGTATCAGCTCTCACAGTCACCTTCTCTTCTCCAGTCGGGCCTGCAGAGCTGATCCGTTCCTCTGGTTCCACTCAGGATGGACGTGTAACCAACGGCGACGGCCCGGGACCCCGGGCTGGTCGGCTACCAAGGAAACGGAGGAAGGAACTCTGCAGAGAAACAAACAAATTAATGTGTCATACTGTCGGATATGTGTGTGTGTGTTTGTGTGTGTGTGTGTGTTTGTGTGTGTGTGTGTGTGTGTGTGTGTGTGTGTGTGTGTGTTTGTGTGTGTGTGTGTGTGTGTGTGTGTGTGTGTGTTACTAACCTTACCCTAGTCCCAGCTGGTTGCAAGTCAGTACGCTCAGTTCGTGGTTCCACTCATCGGCACAGACCTGATACTCCGCCGCTGTCCTGAACACGGTCAGAACAGAACCCGATCGATCGGACAGAGACACTGCAAAGACAACAGATCAACACAGAACCGGATCAGGAACACTGAGCAAGCAGGAGGACGTGTGTGTGTGTGTGTGTGTGTGTGTGTGTGTCGTACCACAGTCCCACTCGTCCGAGCTGTCAGAACAGTGTTTCTGTCCGTCACACCACAGAGTCCGATGGACACACTGATGGTTGTTACAGGACAGCTCGTTGTCTCTGCACACGGCTGAGGAAACGATCAATAACACAGGTTCACTCTCTCTCATTGATCGGGTCTGTTAATAACTTATAACACAATTGATCAGTCTGTGACAGTCAGAGACACTCACTGCAGTTGGCCTCGTCCACCAGCAGGGGGCAGTCTGGGAACCCGTCACAGATCATGCTGGCTTTGATACACACCTTGCTGCCAGGACACTCCCACAGAGCGCGCTCAGAGCAGCCTGACGGAGACAGGCGTGTGACATCATAAAGACACGGACCAACAGGAAGTGTTGCAGCGTTCTCTTATTTTGAAAAGCCTCACCACAGTTGTCCTCATCGCTGTGGTCGTCACAGTCCAGGTGTCCGTCACAGCGTTTGGTGGCCAGGACGCAGCGACCGGACCGACACTTGAAGTGGCTGGGCGAGCACTCTGTCGCCACGGAAACAACAACAACAAGGTTCAAAATGTAAATCTGACAGAAGATCATTTCTTCAACGTGAAGCTTCGGCCTCGTGAGGACGACACACGGTCCGTACCGTCGACTCCGTCCTCCGGCAGCAGGCAGGTCGTGTTCCCTCCCTCCTCTGGAAACTGACTACAGTCTGAGTCCTCAGGCCACTGCAATCCCACAATGCCGAGCACCGACTCACACTTCCCCTTCGCATTACGACACAGCGACCTGCAGAGCACAGAGACACAACAGACTGAGTATAGGACCAGCTGGTAGACTCTCTAACTAACAGACTGACTGGTTGCTGACCTGCAAGGCGGAACCCTCTGCAGGGTGACCGGGTCACACTTTGGGACCAGCAGCGTGCAGGCGTAGAACATGAGGTACTGGTAGCAGCCAGTCTGGACCAGGGCGGGGAACAGGGAGGACTCCCAGGACACAGAGCTCTCCCTCTGGGACAGGTGGCCCAGGTAGTTTGGGTAGCTGGTCAGGTTGTAGGGCAGGTTCATGCAGAGCTCCAGGCTAATGGGCTCACAGCGAGCTGAGGGTCAAAGTGTAATCTGAGTATCAACATTCAAGTACTCTTTACATTACACACAGTATGAGAACAGTACTTTGAGTAACAGGAGTGAAGAACACACTGACACACACAGTTTGTGTTGTCATGTTGTTGTCACATGTCAGTTCTCAGATTTCTTTGCAGAGTGACGACTCACTGCAGTTGTTGTTATTGTTTCGGGGGTCGCAGGTGGCGCTGCCCGCCGTGCACACCGACGGACAGGAAGTGGCGATACAGCTGGGCTGACCAGGGAGGCACACACCCTGAGCTGGAAAACACACACACACAGAATCAATAATAATGAGAGAAGAAGAAGAGAAGTGAAGAGATGGTGTTAGACAGACAGATGTCTCACTCTGCTCTCTGGTGCAGTGCTCCTCGTCGCTGCCGTCTTTACAGTCGTCCTCACCATCACAACGGAACGCAGAAGGAATACACTGACCGTTCCTGCACTCCAACAGACCCTGACTCTTACAGGCTGCACACACACACACACACACACACACACACACACAGCAGTTGATTTAATGAATCATCAGAACGACTTATCATGTTTCAACACTGATCACTGAGCTAGTCAGACTCATGTCACAGATTTCTGAGGTTATTCTGAACATAATCATCACAAACATCAGAGACGAGTTAATGAGTTAAATCTGCTCAGCATTAGCTTGAACACCTTCTGTCTGCTGACAGGATAACAAACTAGCTTAGACTCAATAAACCCTCTGAGTACAGTACTGAGTCAGTTACAGAAAGTTTCTCTTCAGCTCTTATGTTGTTGAAACGTTCAGTCACTGGTGACAATGTGAAGATCTTAGATCATCGTCAGACTCAAGCTAAAGAACATGTTTAACTTAAGTATAAACATCAACATCTGTCTGAATATCTGCAGCTGGTGGTTTGTGACCAAAAACAACACTTCTGTTACATTAAAGTCTTCTATTTCATCTCTGCTTGTGACGTAAACAAGGAGCAACAGAAAGCATCCTGTTCACTCCCCGGGCTGAAGCGGCTTCACTCCCCGGACTGAAGCGGCTTCACTCCTCGGACTGAAGCGGCTTCACTCCCCGGACTGAAGCGGCTTCACTCCCCGGGCAAAAGCGGCTTCACTCCCCGGGCTGAAGCGGCTTCACTCCCCGGGCTGAAGTGGTCCGAGGAGTGAAGCCGCTTCAGAAGCGGCTTTACTCCTCAGACCCTCCCATAAAAACTGTTTTTCTTTTGTAGCATAAATAAACGACACCTTACATTTACAACCCTGTGCTGTAGAATACCTGTTAAATGAACCTCGAACCTTTTTGGACACTTTGACCTCTTTGTTTCTCTACAAACCATTAATGATCTCACTGACCCTAACCCTTCAGTCACAGATTCACTCAGAGGTCCAGCAGAACTTTGACTCACAGCAATTGAGCTCGTCGCTCTTGTCCAGACAGTCGTGGTCGCCGTCACACAGCCAGTCTCTGGACACACAGCGGCCGTCGCCACAGCGATGCTCCCTGGACAGATCACACACTGACCACACACACACACACACACAAATAAAACATTTACTTTATGATTTAAATCATTTTTAGTTCAGTCAGAGAAACAACCTGTTAGAAAAACAGGTCAATGAGAACGTGTCACCAAAATAAAAGCTCCCTCGTTTAGAGCAGATTAACAGCTGACAGACACAAGAAACCCCCGACACCTGACACTGTGTGTATGAGAGTGTGTGTGTGGATGTGAGTGTGTGTGTGTGTGTGTGTGTGTGTGTGTGTGTGTGTGTGT
>CAEMYA010001111.1:27991-41113 GCA_903131615.1 Diplodus sargus
TGTGTGTGTGTGTGTGTGTGTGTGTGTGTGAGAGAGTGTGTGTGTGGGTGTGTGTGTGTGTTAGTGTTGGCAGAGAGACAGGTGGTGGATTCCCTCACTCACACACACTTGCTCTCTTTCTCTGATCACACTGTGTGTGTGTGTGTGTGTGTGTGTGTGTGTGTGTCCTCTCACCACAGTTGAGTTCGTCACTCAGGTCTCCACAGTCGTCATATCCGTCACACACCAGAGAGGGCGAGAGACACCGACCAGTGTTACACCGAAACTTTCCATCTGTACACACTGGAAAGAGAGAGACTCAGATTTCCTTCTGTTGCTTCATTTAATCTATTTTTAATTAGACTCATCTGTTGTGTTTTGCTGTGAGTCTCATTTGTTTTCTCTCTAACTCTTTTGTCTCATGTCTACTCGTCCTCTGTCTTTATTGTCTCGCTTGTTTTCAGCCTTGTTCAGTTCGTCCTCACGTTGTCTCAGATTTATGTCTTGTTTTGTATTTCTGTCTTTCTTCGACTCGTCTCGGTCAACATCTTACTCTCATAAAGAGACAGCAGAGGTCAGAGAGAGGGCGAGAGACATAAACAGACAAAGAGAGAACTCTCTCTCTCTCTCTCTCTCTTTACATTCCAGCAGCCTCAGCCTATAGTCTCCTCATGTCGCCATGACGACCACCTGTCACACACAATAGTTCCGGAACACCGCTGTCGTCCAATCAATCACATGCAAACAGTCACCACGACAACGGGCCGAAAAATGCCTTTACTGTTTGTAAAGTGTGTGTGTGTGTGTGTGTGTGTGTGTGTGTCTCACCGCAGTGTGTCTCGTCGCTCCAGTCGTCACAGTCGTTGTAGCCGTTACACACCAGTTTCTGAGGGACACAGATCCCCGTCGCACACAGGAAGTGGTCCTTCCCGCCACACACAGCTGCCAACCAATCAGAGAGAGAAGCAGAACAGTGACGTCATCGCCCCATCCAATCAGAGTAGAGCTTAAGACACCACTGTGTGTGTGTGTTTACTCACAAGGTTTCCCTTTGATCTGTCTCGGCGTGTAACAGACAGAAGGGGCGGGTCCTGCTGTTGCCATGGGTGATAGTGATGATGAAGATGGTGATGATGACACTGGCGATGATGATGGTGATGATGGTGATGGTGATGATGATGATGATGATGAAGGTGATGAAGGTGGTGACACAGCGGAGGTGATGTTGCTGAACTGTGAGCAGCGCAGGAATTCGGGCCACGAGGCGTTGAACATCTGGAGGACGGGCTCGCAGCCTTCCCTCGCCGCCTCGCAGAACGACGCGCAGGGCAGCACGACCCGCCTGCACACACACACACACACAAACACACACACTTACAGACTGAACAGCTGAGGTTCTCGTGGTGACAGATTTGTTCTTCTTCTCTGGTTCTCTGACCGTGACCAAACTAGCTAACGGTAGTTTCGCGGCGTGTTACCTGTCGTGCGTGCCGTCAGCAGCGATACACTCGGGCAGCGCCAGCGAGCAGCCGAAGAGCATGATGTGTCTGTAGCAGGACAGTCTGCTGAGGTAGCTGAAGAACCTGCAGCACACGAGTATATAACGCCGTCAGTCAGAGCAACACGACAAGTTCGGGTCAACCTGAAGGGTTCACACTGTTATCATCAAGATACAACAAGTATCCCAGCATGCATTTCATGTCTGGAGGGACATCAGGACATTCTAAGTTCTGTATCGTAGACAACTGGACTTGTTTCTTGAAGACGTTTAACTTCTCATCTCGACATGAGAGGTGAAACGTCGGGGCTTCTTCAGTGCCGGTTTTAAACCCTGCAGCTCCCCTCTAGTTAGATAGTTAAACCTTTCAAATTGTTTTGTGGAACACTACTGTTACACAAACAGTAACGTTAGCCAGGGAAACGGTTGAATGCTAACGTTAGTCGTTAGAAGCTAATGGCTAATGACAAATGTAAGTCATTTCATCACTTCCTGATTGATCAGAAGCTGGAAAGTTGATGAAAACATCGAGGGACATGACAACATATTTAAAGGTTAAACTACATATTTGGTAACCTGTTAGCTTTCGTTAGCATTCAACCACTTCCTGGCTAACATCATCATTTTAATGTTATCTAATTTATGTACATTGATACTTTATAATTATTGTGTAACGCTATCAAACAGAAATGTTAGTTGGGAAGTGATTGAATGCTAACATTAGTTAACTTCGTCTCTGGATTTTCTCTATCCATCGACTACATTTATTTCAAAATATCAGCTGTAATCGAACCGTAATGTTAGCTAGAAGTTTTGGAATGCTAACGTTAGCTAATGTAAAATGGCCGCCACTTGACTGTGGTCCACTGCGTCGCTAAAATCACAACATGTTTGACACTGTCTCAGGTGGAGGAAGTAACCATCACAGCCCCGCTCACCTTAGCAACATGTCGACCTCTGAACTCTTCACCACGGCGACGGAGGACGACAGCCATGTTTGGTTGTAGGGCAACATGTGACACTGAGGCTCCACGATCAGCTGACAGCTGCCTGGACAGGAAGAGGAAGAGGACGACATGTTGGTTTCTCAGATATAAAATCCAAACTGAAGTCAGACTGAAAGTGTTGCTAACACAATACATCAGAATCACATGGCGGCCATTATATGTTAGTGACAGGCTCCACCCTTAGCTTATTCAGCTGTTAGCTAACAAGCTAGCTCCTACTCAGCAGCTAACTGCTGGCTGGAGGTTAAACGTCTGGTAAGTCTGGTGACTGTCCAGCGTCCAATCAGAGGACAGGACAGTCGGAGGCTCATTAGCATTCACCTCGACGACACATTAATACAGAGAGAGACACTGAAGGACAGTGGAGGAACACAGAGACACAGAGACACAAGAGACGAGGGGAATTTTAAAGTAGAGACTGAATGAACGATTCATCATCACACACACACACACACACACACACACACACACACACACACACACTCCATCAGGTCAGTAGAGGAGAAAAGAGGACAGTAGATCTGGACTCAGCTCAGAGGCTCTGTAGCTTCATCACACACACACACACACACACACACACACACACACACACACACACACACACCATCCTGCAGTAATGCAGACTTTAAGTGTTTGACAGAAAAGGACACAACATAAACGCAGGTGTAGACAGCAGAGGATTGTGGGATGTGTAGTCTACAGCAGGACGCCCTCCGACACTAAAACGTCTGGACGGGTTTCCTGTTTTCGGTCTCTGCCCTGCTGCTTCCTGTCTGACCTCCGCTTGGCTTCAGATACCTGGGTCGGGCGCAGAGGTGGTGCCGATCGGCCAGGCGGTGCTCAGTGACGTCACAGAGGTCAGCCAATCATGGGGCGTTGTGTAGGGCTGTGTGGGCGGGGCCTGAGAGGAGGAGGAGGCTGTAGGAAGGCTGGTGGTGGCAGCAGGTGTGCTGTGGTCAGGGCCGTGGGTGATGGCGTCGTCGTCCTCGCTGTGGATTGGCGGCGAGGACGAGACAATTTCCTCGAAGGAGAAGGAGGAGGGGTTTGTGCTGTTGCCATGGTAACCAGGGTCGCTGTCGGCCATGGGCTCGGGGGAGGGGAGGGGGCTGGAGTCCAGGAGGCTGCTGCCAAATATACCTGCAGAGGTACACACAGGTGAGAACAGGTGTGTGTGTGTGTGTGTGTGTGTGTGTGTGTGTGTGTACCGTCTCAGGCATGTGTGAAGCAACAACTGCTGCATCACACACACACACTTGTTCACAGTTCAGAGGGAAAACTATGAATAGTGTCACAGTGATCTAGTTACCATGACACACACACACACACACACACGAAGACAAGATGTGACTAAATATCTCTACACATAATAAATATATTAACTATATTAATCAATATGTGAACTCAACACACGTCAGCTGTCAGACTGAATATTTAAAGAGTCTCATGTGCTAAAATATTTACATTTAATCTTCATCATCAGAAACATTTAACATGATGATTTTATTATCAGTGTCATTTATAATCAACACAAACTGACACAGATTCAAACTTCGGTTGCCTTGAAAGATAAATATCTTGTTTACGTCTCTGATCGGTTCATTAATTCTAAACTCTGTGGAGGAAATAATGTTAAAGTCTGCTGCCAACAAACAGTTTCCTTCTGTGACGTTTAAAACTACAGACGGCATGGGTAGAATATATATATACACTGTTTACACTGTTGTTTACACTGTTGTTTACACTGTTGTTTACACTGTTTACACTGTTGTTTACACTGTTTACACTGTTGTTTACACTGTTGTTTACACTGTTTACACTGTTGTTTACACTGTTTACACTGTTGTTTACACTGTTGTTTACACTGTTTACACTGTTGTTTACACTGTTGTTTACACTGTTGTTTACACTGTTGTTTATACTGTTGTTTACACTGTTGTTTACACCGTTTACACTGTTGTTTACACTGTTGTTTACACTGTTGTTTAGGCCTCGTCCAGACGGGCGAAAACGATCTTTTTTTTCTCCGTCTTCCTCGTCATCGTTTTAAGAATATTTGTGTCCACACGGATCCACTGACAACGACCGAAAACGCTGTAGTTCATATTCCAGCCTCTAGGTGGCGCTTGACATTCACCAAAAACGGAGAAGAAGACACGGAGCATGCGCATTAAGCTTGTGCGCTGTAAACAAACAGACAGTAGACGGAGAAACCGAACACAACAAGAAGATGAAAATGGCGAGTGCAAGGAATCCAGAATCGTTTGTGAGAACCAATAATGAGGTCGAACTGCTGCTGCGACTCACACTCAACTACAAGGAGAGTAAGTTGCAAGAAAGCTCAATATCTTCTGCAGCACGAACACGAGCATGTAGTCCGTCATTGTTGTTGTTGTTGTTATGAGACGTCGCGGGGTGGGCGATGGCGTCATCGTTTTGGAAAGTATGTGGATTCGGCGTCCACATGAAAACGGGAGGGCTGCGTTTTTGGATTTCTCCACCCTGAGACCCGTTTTCAAAAAAGTGCGTTTTCAGGAGTCGTATGGACGGTCGGCCAAAACGATGCAATACGTGTGCGTTTTCGAAAAACGGCGTTGTCGTCTGGACGGGGCCTTACTCTGTTGTCTACACTGTTGCTTACACTGTTGTTTACACTGTTTACTCTGTTGTCTACACTGTTGCTTACACTGTTTACTCTGTTGTTTACTCTGTTGTTTACTCTGTTGTTTGTTTACTCTGTTGTTTGTTTACTCTGTTGTTTGTTTACTCTTCTGTTTGTTTACTCTTCTGTTTGTTTACTCTTCTGTTTGTTTACTCTTCTGTTTGTTTACTCTGCTGTTTGTTTACTCTGTTGTTTACTCTGTTTGTTACTCTGTTGTTTGTTTACTCTGTTGTTTACTCTGTTGTTTGTTTACTCTGTTGTTTGTTTACTCTGTTGTTTGTTTACTCTGTTGTTTGTTTACTCTGTTCACTATGAGCATCATCAGTAAGAGACGATAAGATAAGAATTTAATTTATTTTAGATATTGAAAACCGAGAGACGTGAGAACAGATGAAGGAAACAAACACGTCTGTAACATCGTTAACTGTTTAATGACACACACACACACACACACGATATAGCTGCGTGTGTGTGTGTGTGTGTGTAGTGAGTTGTGGAACAGAAAACAGCTGCAGACGAGACAAAAGAGAAAAGCTGAAGGAGATTAAACAACAACACTTCTGTTTATTATGTTGTCTGGAGAGAGAGAAAGAAAGAAAGAAAGAAAGAAAGAAAGAAAGAAAGAAAGAAAGAAAGAAAATCAAGATAAAAAGAAAACCAAGATAAATAGGAGTTGGAAATGAAGAAGAGGAGGAAGAAGGAGAGAAAAGACAGAGAGGAGAACTGAACCTGAGAGGAGTGAAAGAGGATGAAGAGGAGGTGGAGAAGTGATCAAAGAGGAGTTTTACTACCTGTGTAAATTTTTGAAATTCTTTCAGTCTGACTGTTAGAGACATGAACTCTGCTCCTGATTGGCTGATGAACCCCCGCTGTCATGGTGACGGGTTGAAGCATGACACACACACACACACACACACACACACACACACACACACACACACAGTCACACACACACACACACACACACAGTCACACACCCACACATCTGATGTAATTAAGCGTCCTGTGAGTTAATGAGTCATCTCTCCTCCTACACTCTGTCCTCGTCAACATCACTCCTTCATCTCCTCGTCTTCCTCCTTCATCTCCTCGTCTTCCTCCTTCTCATCCTCCTCTTTATCTTTTCCTCCCTCCTCCATCGTCTCCTCATTCTTGTCTTGTCTCATTCTGACCTCCATCTTTTAATCCCTTCCGCTTTTTCTGAACCTTCCTTCCTTCTTCCCTACCTTCCAATGAAATGAGAAAACTCAACATCTGCTTCACAAAATCACACAAGAAACTGCAGCTAACACAGAGCTAACAGCTAACAGCTGGCCACATGTGGACGCCATACGTCAGACAGCTCCAAACAAGCCAACAAGCTAACTGCAGCTGCCTTTAGCTAGTAAACTGTCTTGTGAGTTGACTCTGACCTGACTAGGAGCGCCGAGCACCAGAAGAGATGCTCACTGTCCCCTGCTGAGGCACAAAATGGCTACCAGCTAGCTGTTAGCATGCTAACGCTGTACCACGGATGCCAAAAACTTTTTTTCTTCATATTTTGAAAATGTTGAGCTAAAATTCTTATAATTTGCACCAAAGTATTTTTGTATTTTAGACGATAGACACACAAATTAAGTGTGTGTGTGTGTGTGTGTGTGTGTGTGTGTGTGTGTGTGTGTGTGTGAGTGTGTAAGTGTGTAAGTGTGTGTGTACCGGTCAGGGCGAGGACGAGCAGCAGCAGGCCGGCCAGCAGGCTCACGGTGGGGATCAGGATGTAGAGGAGAAGTCGAAGGTGATTGGTCGATCCCAGCTTGTGAGGACACGTCTCCACGCCCATCCCGGCCTCGGGTCCTCGAGCCGGCGTCTGGAGGACACATTGAGACGGGGTCACGGTCATCGAAACAAGTCAGTCCGGGTTATTACATCATCAGCCGCCGCCGCTGGCGTGTACCAATCAGAAGAACCTGTCTGTCTGTGTGATGTCACAACAGGAAGTGAACTTCTGAGGAGTTAGTTGAGCTGATGTGAGCAGAGCTGAAGAAGCTTGAGGCTGGGAAACGCCACACCGACCCGCTAAGTCCAGTTAGAGCCCCGCCCCCTGGTTATTTTTAACGAGCGGGGGGGGGGGTGACCCGGGCGTTTCTGTCCTCTCAGAGTTTCCGTTGAACACGTCGAAGTTATTTTTGAAGCGATATGACGACGAGCCGACACTTGACACCACGCAGCACCTCAGGGCTTTAAATACTGCTCTCTCTCTCTCTCTCTCTCTCTCTGGATCTCCCTCTGCTCAATACACCGATCGATCGAGCGCTTAATCAACCAATCAACCGATCGATCAGTGTATTTACACAGTCTCCCCTCCACAGCTTCACTCATTCTGACTCTGTATGTTTACTTTAAGTTTCTTTTTCATCTGAGCTCAAAATGAAAACGGTCGTTTGTTCTATAATTTAAAACTCAACTGACTGTAACACTGAGGGACTTTTATTTTGAAGGCCAAATTCACATCAAATACTGAGGCTATGAAACATAACTGAGAACTGATCGATTAATAAGCGTCATAATAAATATGCATGACGACTCGATCATTGATTTCTCACAGTAACAACGAGAATTCATCTCGAACACCAAGGAACTATTGTAAAGACTTTTATTTTGAAGGCCAAACAAAGTAAGAAGGCTGAAATAATTATGGTGTTGATTTGATGTTGTCTGACTTTGGATCAGAACCAGAACCTGGAACACATCAGTGTTTAAATAATCATCCACCTGCTGTAGATCATCTTAGATTCGGTTGTTCTAATAACTTGTCACATTGTTTTAATATATTTCATGCCTCCACAGGGTCGAATATTAGGATCTTTAAGGCGTTGCAGGTAAATAAAGTCATAAATTCCAGTGTGGAGACGATGAACACGACGCCTGCTCAACATCACTGTGGTCTGACGGTCTCAGTTTAACATCCTGACGCAGGATCAGCATCAACAGAGGAACGGCTGATTATCAGAGGTGATCAGAGCAGACGAGTCGACTGAAACAACAAACGTCTTCACTGACGAGATGATTCTGTCAGTGAACTCAATCACAGCTAATAAAGACTAAACTATCAGCTGATGATCCTGACATGAATGTTATTAAACACTAATAACTGTCAGTCTCATTTTAGTTAATAATCAGCCCATTATTGGATGAAAAGTTAACGAGACCTGACTGAGAACTGACTGATGTGAACTTTAACTTCTACATTCTGTCAGGCTTTCAGTCAGAAGAGACTTCAGAGATCATTAGTCATCAATCAATCAGCAACTGTTTTAACCATTTCAATAATCAATCAGGTAGAAAACATTGAAGCTTCTGTGAGTCAGAGATGCTCTGAAGATCTGTGATCAGCTAAAGGTCATTTAACTGGCTGATCACTGATTCTCCTCCATGAACATCATGACATGATATCAGTGAGCACAGCTTCAGATGTTAGAGATCATCAATCAGATCAATAATCAACCGGATCGATGATGAACTCCAGATAAGATCGTTTAAAGGAAGCAGAGGAAGAAAAATCCTGTCAGACATCAAACATCAATTATCATTAAGTTGTTCATTAAACACATCATGTGTGGACACGAGACAAAGTGGGGACGTGAGACAAGACGTGAGACAAGACATGAGACAAGACAGGAGACAAGACATGAGACAGGTGAGGAAGAGAGACAGGAGAAGAAGACATGAGACAGGAGGACGGAGGACAGACACAAGGAGACACCGCGGCGCGTTCAAGGACAGTCCGCCGGGCACAGCTCCTCTAGCACCGGCTCACAGAGCCGCACTCACCGCCGCCGGTCCCGCCGGTCCCGCTCCGCTGAAGGTGACACGCCGGCAGGTCTCCGGCCGCGCGGACAACATGACCTGACGCCTCTGAGCGCGAGACCATCCCTCTGCCGCTGCCCGCGAGCCGCTCCGCTAACTAACCGAGCACGAGACAGGCAGGCTCCGCCCACTCAGACACCACCTCCACACACACACACACACACACACACACACACACACAGGTCGTCTGCACGTGACCAATAAGCCCCAACAACAGATTAAACACAACTGCTGCGACACGAGCCTCGTGCTGCGTGTGTGTGTGTGTGTGTTGTAGGTCACACACGCGCTACACAACTTTACCTGTTCTCCTGTCTTTGTGAGGACCATAAGTCACACCTCAGCCGAGGACGGAGTGAACAGTGAGGACTTGGTGTCTGGAGGATCTGCAGTGGCCACGCTGTGTAATTACATCGTCACGTGACGCACTGAGACGCTCACATCGAGTCGGAACTGGTCTGACCCGGTGGCCACTCGAGGTATTACAGCAGAAACATTCCTCCAAATATCTTCTCCCCGTAGACTTCCATTATAAAACAGACGTCTGTCATGTTAGCGGGCTGAGCGGGAACTCGTGGACGGGGCCACATAACCAGGAAGTAACAAAACGTTTCAGTGTTTGCACCAGGCGAGTGATTGTTTACACCTGGTAAATAGTTCTTCTATAAATCTGTGGTCACAACCCCAAAGAAATGACTCATTGACTCGAGCCACTCTCAACATCTAGAAGTTAGCTTGGCGCTAAACCAACTGACGCCACTCAACACAGAATGTGACAACACATTCTGCATCCAAGTGATGTCAAAAAATATAATTTATTTTCATAGATTATTTCTATTTAGAGGCTCCTCTACATATTGGTACTACAGTTCCCATGATGCTTTTGGGGGATGTAAATATTAAGAACTAATGTATCAGCGAGCTAACTGTGATCTTTAACATTAGCCACATTTCTGTAGTCTGTTTCCGTTTACATTGAGCAAATTTTTCCCCATTAATATTAGCCGAATTAGCCGTTAGCAGCCTGTTAGCATTGTACTCATGGATGTACAGACAACTATCACTGGATCACTGTGAGACTGGAGAGAAGTTAAATCATGGAGATTCTTAAGGGAGTTCTGCAGTTATCTACATGATTCTTTCAGCTAAAAGTGTTAGCATGCACAAGGCTGTAAATGATTGGTCATCGACAACTCCTGGATTCTGAGTTTAACGTAATATTTCCCCGTGTCCCTACAAAGAAAACAAAAACATAACCGATGTTTGTATTTTATTAAAATCTGTTTATTGTTTCTGCTGCAAGTCTCCAAACAATTATTTAGACTTGAACCGTTACAGTAGTCCAGCTCGATCCTGCAGGTTCAGGCGGCACGTTAAAGAAAAAAGAACACATCTGAACAAAGAAACACAAACACAACTGACTTTTCTCTGACACGAGTTCGCTGCAGTCACAATTTACATGTTGGTAACTTTTACTCAGATTACAGTCGCAGGTTTTCACACAACACAGAAACTTTAACTCAGATCAGACAAACAAAAACTGGTAAATGTGATCGTTTCATCTAAAGCTGCAACGATTTATCGATACATTGTCAAATATTAAACTAATTGCCAAAAATCTCTGATGTCAGTTTGTTAAATGTGAATATTTTGTTTCCTTGTCTGTAAACTGAACATCTTTGTTTAAATCCACATTTCACCATTTTCTGACAACTAATCAATACAATACAAAATCAACTGACAACCAAAATAATCGTTCATTTCAGCTTCTTCTTTAAAATAGTACAAGACATTTCATTGACAATTAACCCAGAAGATCTCCATATTATATCGATAATCAATATTTGCAGCTTTACAGAAAACAAAGCAGTCGACTCTTAACTGTTTTATAAACCAAAGAATAATTGATCAGATTGTTTCTGTGAAAATCAACTAAATGTTATTTTATGTGTTGTTTTTGGTTTTGATGCAGAAACTCAGGCAGCTCATCACTAAAGGTGTCACCATCAAATCTAAATAAGATTTTAATCTTGGAAAAAAGAAGAAAGTCACCACAACATCACCAGACTCCATTAAAAAATACAGTGATTTTAAGAGATGTTGAGTTAAAACAAACTTTATAACATAGAAGTTTTTCTCTGACTAATTCTTCATCATTTAGACCTTCTTCTAAATTCAGCAAATGTTCTACATGAACTTCTTTCTGTCTTTGAGTAGAAACATGGAGTCTGTGTGTCTCAGAGCTGAACACTGACCGGATCACTCAGGACAGATGTCGACACCTTCTAAAGGTTTGACTTTGATCACGTGTAACACCACGGGGATAAAACGAGTTAACTCAACAGATCAACAGAAGTCTGAATTGAAAATCAAAGTGAGTTGTGACGTTACTGTGATGTAGTTGAACGGTGACAATGAAACTCTTTCTGAAATCATCCTCAACCTTCACCTGAAACTTCAGACAGGACGTAACTAAACTAAAACCTCTACGGCTACGACAAGAAAACAAACAGTTCAAACTGAAGACTTATATTAAGTTACAGGATCAAAACAAGTAGAAGAAATCTGAAGGAAAGAGTCAAACTAAATAGAATCACAGAACCAGAAGACGACAGAGTTGGAGGCAGCGACAGAACGAACGTCAGACGACTGAAACATTTACGCCCACGCGTGTTGCTCAGGCCGTCGTCAGGAGGTAGTAGGCGGCGGCTGACAGCAGAGCTCCACCCAGCGGCACGAGGACGAAGGCGGCACACCTCCTCCACCACCTCCCCGCCCTGCCCCCGTCGTCGTCCACCTCCTCCCTCCTGCCGCGCTTCTTACTCCTCCGCCCTCCTCGCTGCTGGCGCTTCTCGAACGCCTCCAGCTCCTCCTGAACACACGGCAGCAAACAAACGCTTTGTCGCTAACAAACCACATCAAACCTGATTCATTCACACTTGATGACTTCAAAGACTCAACACACATATATTTTATATTTATACGTTGTTATACATATCCCGTAATTTCCGGACTATGAGCTCCTACTTTTATTACACGCTTTGAACCCTTCAGCCTAAACAATGATGCGGCTAATCTATAGATATTTACGGGCTAACGGCCTCCAGGGGGCGCAAGAGCGAGACAGGTGGAAGAGATAATGCACAGAGGAAGACGCTAGTTTAAAGTGTTTTCAACAGTCATTTTGTGCATCATGCCAAACCCTCATCATGGAAAACACTCCAAGAAATGCAGCGTTTAAGTTAAAGGCAATCGATCACGTAAGCTTGGCATCACTGAATCGATGGTGAGACGTTGGAGACGGCAGCGTGAAGAACTGACTCAGTGCAAAAAGACGACAAACGCTTTCAGAGGTAATAAAAGCAGATGAACCGAACTTCAAAACGTTCTTGAAGGCTCAAGAACGAAGACTCTCATGTTACAACATGGACACCTGCAGCCTATATATGTTCTTTTTAAAATGAGTTGGTATATGCTGTACCTGTTTATATTCAGGTGCACTCAACAGTCCGGGAATTAGGGTATAAATATATATATACATGTAAAGTTGAAGACTGTAAGTGAGGCTCAGTGACACGTTTACTATAGGAACAACAATCAACACTACAGGTTCATGACGTCAAAGTGATTAAAGGTCCTAAACCGTTCTGTGTCACACAGACCTGAAGCTTCTTCTGCTCCTCCTCCTGGGCTGCTCTTTGCTCCGCCTCCTTCAGCTAAACACACACACACAAACACACACACAGTTGTTAGTGTGTATCCAGGTGTGACTCACTCACTGACTGTGCAGGTGTGTGTTCGTTTGTCTACCTGGCTGACTTTCTTCTGCTGGTCTCTGCAGGCGTCGTCACACTGAACACACTGATCTGACAGAGAGCACGGGAACTCCTACACACACACACACACACACACACACACACACACACACACACACACACACACACACACAGTGTATAAACAAATCTCACATGTTTATCGGAGATGGCTGAACAAAGACTGAATTGTTTCAGCACCATCTACAGTTTCTCCTTCAGAGCCTCGATTCATCCACAATTTAAGGTGTGTGTGTCTGTGTGTGTATGTATGTGTGTGTGTGTGTGTGTGTGTGTGTGTGTGTGTGTGTGTGTGTGTGT
>CAEMYA010001111.1:50953-78254 GCA_903131615.1 Diplodus sargus
ACAGATAAGTGAGTAAGTGAGAGTGTGTGTGTGTGTGTGTGTGTGTGTGTGTGTGTGTGAGTGTTTGTGTATCACTCACTGGTCTTGCCACAGGGACAGGTTCTGCTGACGGAGCGGGGACATGGAGGACAAACGCCGTCATGACACAAAACCTCACAGGTGTGATTCCCACAGGAGAGGAGAGAGCCACACACCTGAGAGAGGAGGAGGAGGAGGAAGAGGAGGAGGAGGAGGAAGAGGAGGAGGAAGAAGAGGAGGAGGAGGAGGAGGAGGTTTACTTCATCTGCTTCCAGACAGTAATTTTCAGAGTAATCAATCTTCTCTCATGTCATGTGTGTGTTTGTACCTGCTGACAGTTCCACTGAGGGCTGGCACAGGGTCTCTCTGCCTTCTCTCGACCACACACACACTTCTGAACACTGACTCTGGGACAGGGAGAGCACTCTGACACACACACACACACACACACACACACACAGGTTACAGGTGTTTACAGGTGTTATCATCATGTTGTGTTGTCCATCACATCGATTAAAATGTGACGCAATACATTGTAGGAATGTTAATTCAATACATTTCAGGTGTGTGTGTGTGCGTGTGTGCGTACCTGTGTGACAGGGCTGTGTACAGGTGTGCTGCCTGCAGGGTAACAACTTGCTGCACTGCTGCTGACAGGACCAGGCCTGGAGAGAGAGACAGAGACCTCCAGGTGTAACTAACAGACTCGACAGTCCAGGTTCAACTCTGAACACTGCAGGTGTACCTTGTTGCTACAGCGACGGGGGAGGGGCTTAGCTTTGCCACACATACAGGAAACAGACACCATCTTTGGACATGGAGGACAGGGACCTGAAAACACACACACAAACACACCCCATGTTCACAAATCATCATTCACAGGGTTGATCTTTTCATATATGTGTGTGTGTGTGTGTGTGTGTGGTTACCGGGGTGACAGAGCAGCAGACAGGTGTGTCCACAGGTGGGTTTGAGCTCCTTCTGACAGACGGAGCCGCAGGAGTGAGGAGCCAACCAGGGGTCAGCTGGAGGATCCTGCATCTTCCCACAGTAACACATGTACCTGAACACAACACAACATGTTTCTATTGTCAGACTTTTATTTTGAAGGAAACCAGCTGCTCTGCTTTACTGTCTGTGTAGACTGAGGAGTGACATCACAGTCCTGTGGAGCCCCCTGCTGGTCAGCAGCAGCATCACAGCACACACAGGTCAAAGGTCACAGTGTTGTGTTATTGATCAGTGATCAGAGGAGGAGCTCTTCTCCAACAGCTCAGGAAGAGTTTGTGCTCTGACTCGTCAGTGACGTACTGCACCATGTGGCTGTGTGTGTCTACATGTTACAGAGGAACACTCGGGTCCATACAGTGTGCCGGTGCTGACAGGTACCTGTTGGGCGTGGCGCTGGGTGGGTACTCCGCTCGACACTTTGGACTGTGGAGAGAGAACGGACACAGATCAGACACCATGATGTGAAAGTGATGGACGTGTGGTCTAATAGACGAGCTGCTGGGTCAGAGCTTCATCCCTGACATCATGAGAGTAATCCAGAGAAGATGTTCTAACGTCTGCATCTTTACATGGTTTAGAGTGACAAAAGCCTGAACCACCATCCTCCTCCTCCTCCTCCTCCTCTCCCTCCTCCTCCTCCTCCCCATCCTCCTCCTCCTCCTCCTCCTCCTCACCAGGGCCAGGGGTGCTGCTTCTGACCGAAGTCTTCATCAGTGACAGACGAGACGAGGAAGGCTGAGTCTTTGGCCCATTTCTGAATGCAGGGCAGGTGGAAGAGAGAGAAACAGCTGGAGCAGCTCCACACCTGGACACAGACACAGAGGGGGAGGGGTCACTTCTCTAGAGTACACCAGAGACCAGAACAACCGTCAGTCACAGCTGCTGGCTCAGACGAGCTGAACGTCTCCTGACGGCCCGTCGTCACAAACACAGCTGAGAACAGACGGGTTATTTCAAAGTGCCTCCTCATGACTGAACTGTGGACTCTCTGTGTGACTGGAGCTCCAGTGATCAGTCAGCAAGTTCATCTATCAATCATGACTAAAATGGTCAGTTCTCTCTTCTACGGTTCCAACAAATGGAGTAAACCTTCTGTTAGTGGAGCTGAAGACGACATGGAGAGGTTTAAATGTGCTGTACGACAGCAGCTGAGACTCATGGGTAATGTAGTATTCAGACACGTTCAGCGGTTTAACCACCTGATGGATTCATGGAAAGTTCATCAGAAACATCTTTAAACTACATGAGTCACCTGAAGACGCCATCTTGGGCTTTGAGACTGTACAGGTAGACAGAAACTCTGCAGGTTAACAGACGCTGAAACACAATATTTCACATATATTCACATAACAAGAGATCATGAACAGGAGACTCACCGCCTGCGTCCTCTTGACGGAGGCGATGCAGATCAGACAGGTGAGAGCTCCGGACTGAAACAGGTCGCTGACATACTGACCGGTTCTGACCAGACCTGTGACGTCACCACCTGGACACACACACACACGCAAATTATCAGTGTTTTGTGTCTGAATCAGATAAAACGAAATCAATTAAAAACACAATACTTTGGCTCTGATGCAGCATCAACAGTTATTTATATCGTTTCCAATTATCAGTTATTGCTCTCCTGGATCACTAATAATCAACATATATCAGTCACCACTCCTGTTCTGTTTTAATGACCTTACTTTAAAAACACTGTGGATTCCTCCTCGCACCACCAGAGGGAGCTCACGTACCACAGGGTGAGAATAGTGTGATCGGTTGATTAATCAATCAGTCGATCACAAGAAAATCAATTCACAGCTATTGATTGATGGTCGATTAATCGTGTGGTTCTTCTTCCATGTGACAGCAGGGTTAGTGTTAAACTACAGGATCAATCGATAATGAAAACAATCAATCAGTGTATCTGTAACACAGAGACTGAGATTAAAGGAGCAGTTCAACATTTAGTCGAATCCTCTTCTGACTCCACAGCTGCAGCCGGCAGCTCGTTAGCCTAGCTTAGCATAAAGACTGGGAACGGAGGAGTCAGCTAGCCTAGCTTAGCAGCAGGCTCACCTGTCTGGTTGGTGTAGGTGGTGAAGGTGGACTCCAGGATCTTCCCTCTCTTTCCATCCCCGTGGTCAACAGCTCCATCATCATTGTCGTCGTCATCGTCAGAGGAGGAGGAGCTGATCTGGCTCTCCACCAATCGCTGAGCAGCAGCCTGGTTGGACTTCCTGATCTCCTCGAACTTGGACTGGACCGACGCACCTGTCAGTCACAGAAACAAACAGCCGTCAGCCGGTTTGATCACCTGGCGCTCAGGAGCACGTCAGCAGGCGTCCGTCCTCACCGCGCTGAGGTTCAGGCGCCGCGGCGGTCTTGGTCCTGCCTCCTCGTCCGGCCCCCCAGGGTCCAGCAGCGGCTCCGCCCGGCCTCTCCTTCTCCTTCTGCTGCGGGGGTCGTGACCTTTCACCCTGAGCCTCCTGGCCCCGGCCACGCCCCCTTCCCTGCTGTCGCCAGGCCGGCTCCATGGCAACTGCCTCTGAAACTCTACAGATGGACAATGAGACGACACGTTAGTCCAGTTTCATACGTTTCAGCATCAAGATTCTTTCCTTTAACTCTGAAACTATTGGTCAGTTTTTCTTTGAAGAAACTTCAAGAACAAGAATCAAACTTCAAGCTGGTCCTAGAACAGCTCTTACAACACGTTCACGTCTGTCCCAGACGGACTGCAGCTCCAGACTACAGGAGCAGGTCGTCAGGGCGCCACAGGACTCTGATTTGGTTTTTATCAACTGATTAATTAGTTATTGACTGTGACCCTGAGCGTCTACGCACAACGACATTAAGAAAACACAACAAATCAGAAACAAGAAGCCCAGGAATTTAGAAAATCATCGCAGCACGTTTAATAAAAGCCCAGTATTGATCCTGTCGGACTCATCCTGTAGCCAGCTGCTCTGCTAGTGACTGCAGCACTAAATCAGCAGATTTCTGACTGGAGTCTGGTGCAGACAGGTCAGGACTGACAGGACTGAAGGATGACTCAGCCTGAGCACTCAGCTGCTGTGTGTTCACACACTGCCGAACATAATGTACATATAAACATGTTTACATGTACATATATATCATATATATAAATCAAAGTGCTGAGCAGCAGACAGCTGGGTGAGTCCACAGACCTGTGTGAGGCTGTCTGTCAGCCACAGCACCGGTCACAACACTTCAGTCACTCCTCATGACACGAAGCTTCGTTAATTAACTTCTAACTGCACCGGAAGTTTCTTTACAGCCGTGTTCGGTCGCAGAAACCGTTAAACTCGAGCCGGTTGACGTTAACGGTCAACTTCAGTTCAAACTGTGCTGTTAGCCGGCTAGCTGCGCTAAGCTAACCAACAGTTCTGTCATTAGAATCAGGAGTAAAACCGGCGGGAACAAACGTCACATCCGGTGAGCTGAGGTTACTGAAAGATAAACGTTAATCGGAGCAGCGTTTACTGAAGGTTTCCTGTCAGCAGGCGGACAGAAACGTGATTTTAGAAGCTCTGTGTGGAACACACCTCAGCAGTCTGCAGCACTGGGGGCTGCCGCCTGGTCGTCATGCGCAGTGTGAACGCCGGGACTTGTAGTTCTTTAAACAGAGAGGCCGGAGGGTTCCTGTGTGGACAGAACTACATATCCCACAATGCACACAGACACGCAGGCAGTGCGACGTGTCATCGACAGCAGCAGGACGTCTCATTCATAACCAGAGACAGAAACACTCACCATGTCATTAATGTGACTGTAATTAATCTGTTATCTAGTTCATCAGTTTATGTATATCTATGTCTATATTTATAACAGCAGGACTGTCTACAGAGGCTGATGTTTGTTTATATAAGATATGTTTATATATTAAAAAACATCATTATAATAAAAAATAATTAAGGTTCCATCAGTTTAGTTCCATCTTTGTTGACAACTACTTTCACTTGTTTTTCATTATTTATGTTGTTTCTATTATGTTTATCATAATTGTGTACAATAAACATGTTTTCTTTTTATTATTATTAATATTCAAAACAAAGTTATCATCTTTTTATCTGAAAACTAAAAAGGTACTTAAAAGGTAATTAAAATTAGAACCTTTTGTATTATTATTATTTTTGTTTTTTTATTTTATTTGCATTAATTTGCTTGAAAAAGAATTGCATTACTTATTAAAAGATAAAGAAATCATGCTAAAAATAATAAAACATGAATGACAAAAAATTACTTTGAGTGATGGAATAACATTTACTGAAGTACAACTCTGAGCTACTTCTGCTTTACTTGAGTATTTCCATTTCCTGCTGCTTTATTCTTCCACTGTTGATGTTTTTATTTAGTTTTTTAAACAACTTGGTTTGAATGGAAATAACAAAAAACAATGATGTGTATTTGATATAATAATAATAATAATAATAATAATAATAATAATAATGATAATGATAAAGATATACATTTTAGAGATGAATATCTTTACTCTCAAAATATTCATACTTCTGTTTGAAAAACAAAATGAAACAAAAGTTTTTCAAAAATAACTTAAAAAATTCAGTGAAAGCAGGTGAACATGTTGGAATGGAATAAAAACAACAACTTACTCAAGTACTGTAACTTTACTTATAGATAAGCTGCAGATAGTTTTACTACACTAGATATATCTTTAGTTACAAGTTACTTTGGAGGACTGAAAGTGCCAAAATCATAAACAGAGAAAGAAAGAAAGAAAGAAAGAAAGAAAGAAAGAAAGAAAGAAAGAAAGAAAGAAAGGGCTCATAGTATACATTAGATATGGGAGACTTCCACTTTTACCAAAGTAATATTGTCACTGTAACTTTACTTTTACTGGGGTTTGAGACTTTGTCCCTCAGTGATAGAGAACATGAGAGCACTTTGTGTGAAAGTTAAAGAGACAGTTGTGTGTTTTCTTATAAAATATCTTTATTTCAGCGCAGTGCTTCAAGAATTCATTCAGGTCAGGATTTATCTTTTTGTCAAGCAGTTTTTAACGACTATTTACAAAAAGCTGAGATGTGATTGGCTGACAGAATCATACAGGAGAGACAAAGACCTTCCTGACAAACAGACAAACTACAGACATGCACACAGAGAGTTTCCTGCCGACCTCTGACCTCTCCTGGTCTACAGCAGCTGATCTAAGGACTGAAGCTCGCTCTCGTCCAGCTCAGCGAGTCTGTCTGACACGTGTTCTCGGCCGTTATCGCTCAGACAGAAACATGCTGAGCTGTTGCTGTGACGTAGAGGAACAGACATGATGCTTCTTATTTAATATATAATACATTATAATTACAAAGTTTACACATGAAATATTTACTAGAACATTTTCTCTCTCTCTCTTCTGGATCGTCCTGAAGCTCCGCTCGTCTCCGCTGGTCCTTCACTTTCTCCTCAGGTTGTAATATTTTAATGACTTTGGAGGAAAATCTTGCTCATTAAGCATGAAGATCATCAACTCATCAGAGAATGAACCGTCAACATTCAGTGTTTGTTTTCTTCTTCTACATGTCTGGACGTAAAAATCAATCTGACTTTGAGGAACAACATTTTAAACGTATCTACATTTTGTAAACCAGATTTTTTGCTCTACAGTCAAACACGCCGTCCTCTCCCTCCTGCTGCTCTGAGCTTTACTTCCTCTCTTCTTCTTCGTTGGTTGTCTGGGTCTAAGACGTTGGAGCGGCGTCGCCCGGCTGGTCGGCTCGCGGCGGCGGCACCAGCTTCCTCTCCAGCCTGTTGACTCGGTGTTTCAGTTTGCTGTGCGTGGCTTCGTGTTCGGCCAGCAGCCGAGCGTATCGCGTCTGCAGGACGTCCAGCGTGCTCGTCATGCGCTCCACCTTCTCCTCGATCTCTTTGGGGTCGGGGCCCTGCGCTGCCACCTACAGGACGACATCAGCTGTTACTTTAAGCCTCTCCGAGCATCTTTGCAGTGTGTTTCTGTCATGTGATTGTGTGACTGTACCTCCAGGTCCAGAAGCCCGTCCTTCATCAGAATCTGACGTCCCTTCTCCTCCAGCAGAGCTTTAGCATCGGGATATTCTGTCAGCGCCTCCATCAGGTCGTCTTTGGAAAGACAGAAGAGGTCGGAGTAGCCGATGCTCCTGATGTTGGCCGTCCTCCTGTTTCCTGCCTTACTACCTGTTGAGGAACAACACGGACCGTTAGGGAACCAGAACAACCTCAGGTTCTGAGTTACATTCAATCTCAGACAGTATCTTAATCACTTTGTGCTGAAAGTAAACAACAAGAAACGAACATTTTACTTCCAGGGGGAATCTGTTGATTGAGTCTCGACTGAGGTGGAGTTTAACAAGTTGGTAACAAGTCAGCCTCTTTTTTTGAATTATTGTCCAGATTCAGTCACCAAAGAACAACACATTATGCAAAAACATGGAGACTTTAAATAAAAATAAACAAACCTGCAACACATTTAACTTGAACTTGAATTTGAGGACATGTAGCTCAGCATACGCAACATTTCAAACTGATCTGCCGTCTAAATACAGCATCTTACGACTCGTCGACTGTCGTTTTGGGTGCACGATCACCGTCAGATCGAACTTTATGACCAAACACAGCATTTCCTGTAACTGCTTCAAAATAAAAGCAGCTTGTGTTTCACCAGTCGAATGTTTTCAGGAGAGAACGGACTCCACCACTAACCCATGAAAACTACTTAGTTAAGAAAGGTTCATTGAGAAGTGAGACACTTTCAGTCCAGATTTTGTGACTATCTCCAAACAACCCAGAATAACTAAAGAACGCCTGTGTGACTCACATAAGAACCAGCATCAGGTTACCTTTAATAGCCAGGATGCTGATCTCGCCGAAGTAGCTTCCATCGCTCAGGACAACAAACTGTTTGATGCCGTCGTCGGCCACCACGGCCAGTTTCCCCTCCTTGATGATGTACATCTCTCGCCCAATGTCGCCCTTCTTACAGATGTAGTCTCCTGGACTGTAGACCTGAGGCTGCAGCTTCAGCACCAGCTCCACCAACAGACCGGCCTCGCAGTCCGCAAAGATACGAACCTGCACAACACCACAGAAGAAGAAACCTGCTGTCTCCTCGTTCGCTTCAACGATTCTATTTGTTTTATCTGTTGGAGGTGTTCTGACCTTCTTGAGCGTGTCCAGGTGGACGTTGATGGCAATCTCAGCTCTCAGCTTGTCAGGCAGGTACTTCAACACCTCCCGCTCGTCCACTGCTTTCTTATTGGTCCACAGGAAGTCAAACCACTTGATGACGCGCTTCTCCAGGTCCTTTGTTACCTGGAGGGGGCAGGAAGGTGAAGAAGGGGTTAAAGGTCAGTTGTACCCTGGAAAGCTGCAGTTTAATGTTGAGATGGACCACAGCTGCTGACTAGCATTCATATATCAGTGCTTTGTCCGCATGTTACAGGCGTTTCAATGTTAGATTCTTAGTCAAAAAAGAAAAAAAAATGTGTTCCACATTAACAGAAACTCCTGAGAACAGCTGAGGCCAGTTTGACAACAGGAGTCCAGTACCAAGGTGGTTAACAGAGTTCAGCGGCTTTAGACTGTTAGCTTGCTACTCAGCCATGCAGATTACATTAGTGGTCCTATTAACAATCCTGGATCCATTCCTTTATCAAGATCTGAACCAAAAGTGAATGGGTTCTATTCTGGATGGAGACACTCCATCCGATCCTGCTGAAAAACCAACCAACAAACTTACAAATTAGGCATGACAAAACCACCGTCCTCACTAAATGGACAGAGACAGAAGTAACAAACCTTTCGGAAGCTCATGTACTGTTTGATGGCGTCGATGCGAGCCTGGAAGTCAGCTCTGGCAGCGTTCATGTTGGTGATCATCGAGCCGACGTTACCGACGATGGTGGCAAAGATCAACACGCCCACCTGGAGGAGGACAGAACATGAACGGGTCACGTAGAATATTAAGAACATCCTTAAATTCAATGTAAATGTTCAGATAGTTCACAGCAGGATGTTGTGACTTAAATTCTTTAAGCCACACCCACCAGGAAGTCAGTGACAACAAAGAGGTACTCAGAGTTCTCCACGGGGGGCGGCGTTTCTCCGATGGTGGTGAGCGTCAGCGTGGACCAGTACATACTGTAGGCGTACTTCCTCACCAGACGACCAAACTCTGGATCTATCGGGTCGGGATACACAAACCTGTCAGCACCGAAACCTGCAGGGACGAGAAAGAACAAACTGTCAGAGGCTTTTATACAGAAACCACAGACAAAACAACCGGAGTCAGGATTTAAACCCACCAATGGCCTTGGAGAAGGAGTAGTAGAGGCAGGCGTTCCAGTGGATGATGATGACGATGTACATGACGAGGTTGGAGATACGGAGGGCGTTGGGGTAGTTGGTCCTGGTCTCCGTCCTCTGGAAGAACTCCAGCATCCTGAAACACACAGAATTTTGTCTATGTGACTTTCGCAGGCTTTTCCTGGAAGTATAAGAAAGGAGCTGAGAATCCTGATGACTCCGATGATTTAGCACTTTAGCGTAGCGTGGCTTTTCGTCTACCTGTTGAACCTGAAAAGCTTGTTGAGGCGGATCTCGGGGTACTTGAAGCCAACGATGAAGTACAGCAGGTCAGTGGGGATCATGGAGATCAGGTCCAGTTTGTACTGGAAGCTGTTTTTGTAGCGGTCACGCAGCTTCTGCTGGTCATTCACGAGTAGACCCTGCTCCAGGTAACCTGAAACCACACGGGCGCGTTACTACGTCAGACTGACGGTTGATTGCAAATAAAATGTTGGATTCATGTTGAGCTGTTTTTTTGTAAAGATCTACTGTGTGTGTGTTCTGACCAGTCCTCGTTCTGAAGATCATGTCAGCAATGTAGAAGAGGTCACAGGTTAAATCGATGAAAAACCAGTAGTACAGGTAGTCGGACTGCAGCTCCTCGAAACACGCCCTGAAACACACATCACAACACAAACACATACAACTCACCAAGCAGCATGTGTCACTGAGGCAGAACCATGGTAATAAAACTGACAGAGATGGAGCCCAGATTGAGCATTGTTGGGGTCCAAAACACTCTGAGAGTCCACACTGACATCTTGGAGACGCATTTGTAGATTAATGAGAGTTTGGGGCCCAAATCCTGATTCCCAACATCACTGGGATCCAGAGGCTGGTAGCCAGCTGATATATTTGGGACCCAAACCCGCTCGCTTTCTCACAGTAAGACGTTTGGGATCCAGAACCTGTTAGCCTAAACCAGAAATCTCACCAAAGTTTTGGAGACAAACTGGTACTCAATAGCCAACAGACATAATACGGACACAAAACCTGACAGCTTACTGATGTTGTGGGGACACACTGCTAGTTTATGGACATTGTGGGGACACACTGCTAGTTCATGAACATTGTGGGGACACACTGCTAGTTTATGGACATTGTGGGGACACACTGCTAGTTCATGAACATTGTGGGGACACACTGCTAGTTTATGGACATTGTGGGGACACAATACTAGTTTATGGACATTGTGGGGACGCACTGCTAGTTTATGGACATTGTGGGGACGCACTGCTAGTTTATGGACATTGTGGGGACACACTGCTAGTTTATGGACATTGAGGGGACACACTGCTAGTTTATGGACATTGTGGGGACACACTGCTAGTTCATGGACATTGTGGGGACACGCTGCTAGTTTATGGACATTGTGGAGACACACATGACAGACAAACATTCAGGGACCTGAAGACATTGTTGGGACACAAACCTCGTACTGTTTGAATCCAACCTGACAGCTTCCTCACATTGTGAGAACCAGAACTGTTACCTGGCTATGATGAAGGTCCAGTTGTACATGACGGGGATGGTGATGATGGCCAGCCAGTAGTAGTAGGTGTTACCTGCCGGATCAATCACTTTGATCTCCTTCGGACTGAACACACACACACACGGTAACAAATCAAGATTATTTTCCACACGAAGACAAATGATTTACAAAACATCAGACTGAGTCCAAATAAACCAAACGTACGCTTGTTCTTTGGCTTTCTCTTTCTCCTTCTCCTTTTCCTTCTCTTTCTCCTTCTCCTCCTTCTCCTTCTGTTTTTTCTCCTTCCTCTCCTTCTTCTCCTGCTTCTCCTTCCTGGGAGAGAAGACGACAGACTGATGAATCAAAACTGAATTCAGCCGAACTGTTTGATTTAAAGATCAGGATTTCTCTCACTCCTTCTTTTCTTTTCTCTCCTTCTTCTCCTTCTTTTCTTTCTTCTTCTTCTTCTTTTCTTCTCTGGAAGACAACAGGAAACGCATCACACAAACAACCAGCAGTGTGTTGGTGTTGCACCTGAGCGTGAGTGTGTGTGTGTGTGTGTGTCGTACTCGTCATCGTCGTTGTTGTTGCTGTTGTTGACGTTGAACAGAACTCCAGGTCGACCTCTCTGATCCGCTCTGAAACAAACAACACAATCAGACGACACGTTTACTGTTGACTATGTTTAAACCACCAGTTCACCTCAAGGACACTGAAATCTCAGTGACCCCTCAAATGTCTTCAAGGACAACTGGAACCTCTTCAAAAAACCCTTGAGTCCACAGTCCGGCCTCATGAACCCCTTAAACTTCTTCAAGGATAAATCCAATTTTCTCAAGGAACCGTGGATCATTGAAAGTGTCCCTAGAATCAACAAAACATTTGTAGGAAAGATTAGATCTCAGATTCTTTACTGACCCTTTGAACCTTCTCTAGGACCAATATTATAGGACCTCAAGAATCCACAGAATTGCCTCAAGAACTCTTTAAACTTCCACATTGACCAGTGAAACAGTACGAAGCCCACAAAACATTTGAAAGATGTATCAAACAGCCTCAGAGATCCCTGGATCTTTGAGGACCTCTAGAAAGTTTTCTTACATAACCCTGCCTCGTGAACCCCATGAACTTCCTCAATGACCTGTATAACCTTATAAAGCAGCTCTGGAAACTCTTCCAAGGCGCATCAAACTCCTGCTGGGACCCCTGGATCCATCAGTATCCACAAAACCTCCTCAAGGACCCATATAACTTATTCTAGGAGAAGGAAAATTCACAAAACTGTCCCAAAACTTCATAAACATCCGTGTTGACCCATCGTGGTCCTCCCTTGAACCTCTCAAAAGATGCACTTAACTTCTCAAGGACCATTGGATCCTTCAGCATCCATGAACCCATTAAACCTGCTGATGGACACTTAAAACACCTTCAAGGGGCGTTTAGACCTTCTTGAACCTCTTCAAGGATGCATCAACCTACCGCTAGCAGACCTGGTTCCTTTAAAATTAACAGAACTTTCTCATCGACGCCTAGAGCCTTTAAAGGACCCCATGACTTTTTCAAGGACCTGTTTACCCTCATAAAGTATCCCAGAACCTCTTCAGGTACCCATATAACTCACCTGTCTTCATCTGACTCCTCCTCCATGTCTTGTAGAACGATGGTGGGCGGAGTTAACCTGGAGACGGGGGAGGGGACTGAAGGAGCTACTTTGGCCATGGAGGTTCTGTGTTTCTGACTTCCTGTTCAGAGAGATGACAGGAAATGGAGGGAAATAGGGAAAAACAACATGTTACTGAACTGGATCAGATCCGATGTTGTGGTTTTTGGATGGGTCAGGCTCTTCTCAGCATAAGATCTCAGGGCTCCTGGAGACTCAGGTTACACCAGTAACATTACATATACTGTAAAGTAAAGGTAACGTTAGCATGAGAGGATAACGTTAGCATTAAAAAGATTGGTTAAAGCTTTGTAAAGCTATGTTTGCATATAAAGTAGCATCAGCACTTAAAACATTCGGTTAGCATTTTATAAAGTAACATTAGCATTAGATAAGTATAGTTAGCATTCAAAAAGGGCAGCATTTAAACATTGCTAGCATAAAACACACAAGCAATTTAACACTGGAGATAAAGTTTGACAGGAAACAGAATCTGCTGCTCAGCTGTAGATCGAACCAGCCAACAGAAAATAAGAAGTTGTAATGATTATAACTTACATAACATCTACACGGAACAGATTACTGCAACATGAGCACTTTTACTTTGAGTACATTCTGCTGATATCGACGTACGATCACATCTTTATTTTAATTAATTTAACTTGTACGTTGTATAATAATTCCCTCCGTTATCTCCTTACTCACCTGTCAGATGATAAGCTGTCGCCCTTGGTTACGTGGCCTAGATTCACCGACAGCCCTTCAAACTCATCGCCATGGAAACAGGACTATCCCCTCCCTACACACACGCACACACACACACACACACACACACCTGTGAAGTTTGGAGCGATGACAGAAAAGAGGATAGAAGAGGAGAAACGGAGGGATGGAGAGGTGGAGGAGTGTTCGTAGGGTCCAGCAGAGGAGAATCAGCCTCAGTCACCCTGACCAGGATAAAGAGATTATAGGAGGGATGATACGTCTGTCGCACACACACACACACACACACACACACACCTGAGTTAACACAGAGCCACACTCAGGTAGAGACGTGTTCACCTGCAGACATCCGTCCTGCTCAGGTAAAGTCTGAGGGGAGGAAGAAATGTATTCTGGTGGAAGTGATGAAGACTCTGCTCAGGTGGACGAGGGAGGAGAGGAAGAGGGAGGTGACGAGGAGAGAGGGAACAGAGGGAAGGAAGGAAGGAGAGAGGAGGCAGTGAAAAGTGAGCAGAGGCAGATTAAACGCTCTGATCCTCCTGAGTCAGCAGAGTAACCTGCAGGGTAACAGGCAGCTTTGATAGGCTTACTAGGAATTACACTGTGTGTGTGTGTGTGTGTGTGTGTGTGTGTTAGAGCACCATGATTGAGACACATGCTCGACTATGAATCAATAAAATCACTTCACATTACTGAAATAATTCATGTTAAATAGTTGAAGATATTTTCACAAAAATCTTTGACAACAACCATCTTTAAAAAATGATCTCCAAACTAATTATTCATTTATTAATAAGCCGTTTACTGTCATCTTTATTTATTTCACACCTTTGACTTGAGCTGTTTAACCCAGAAATCAGTTATTAGTTGATTCCTAAGAAATCAGCGACAAACCGCTTTATTACTGTTGTAACTGTCGTTCTGCTTCCTTACACAGTTTCATTTTTGGGTTGATGTTCATCTTTATATGGCGAGAAAATTCTTCAGATCAATAAACTCTGATCAGCTGGACAATATATCTGTGTCATCACAGGTGAATATTGGCAACATTAGCATACAAAGTAAGGTTAGCATTATAAAATGTCACATGACCATCAGAAAGTTTGGCATAAAAAATAATGTAAAGTCAGAATCAGAATCAAAACAAATCGGTTCAGTCATTTTTCTTTTGAGTTTCTGTTTAATCTGTTAAATTCTGAGTGAGGTTTGGTTGGAGACTCGACCACTGACTTGTACACAATAATGAATTCAGAATCAGACTCTGACCCTCAACATGAAAATGAACAGACGTGGTAACCATAGCAACACAGGAGTCGTCATCAGTCGTCCTGTATCTTTATTGGAAAGTGGAATCAGATCAACTTCACTAATTACATCAACGTTGGTCCTGCTGACTGACACACACACACACGCACGCACACATACACACCTAACTAAAAAAAAAAAGACAAACAGACGGTGAAAGGAATCATGGGAAACGTAGGAATAAAAAAGGTTTTTTTAAAAAAAACATCCTGCTGCTTCACGTCGCCGTCGTGTTTAAAAGAAGTCGAGGTCGTCGGGAGCGTCCAGGTCTCTGTACTCGATGATCGACCGCGGGTCCCCTCGCACGCCCCTGCACACAGAGAGAGAGAGAGGGGGTTACGTAACATCTATACATAATCAATAATCACTGTGTGATGTCATCAGTCCGACTGTGATCTACCTGCTGTTCCGCTGCTTCCCAGGAAACCCTGCTCCTCCTCCTCCACCTCCTCCGCCTCCTAAATGACCTCTGAAGTTGTCATAGTTACCACGACCCGCCCCGAACTGGTTGTGAGGGTAGGGAGGTCCTCCGCCTGCAACACACACACACACACACACACACACACACACACAGAGACAGAATTTAAACTTCCTGTTCATGTAGCAGCTGATGAAATGTAAATTTAATGTACTTAAATACAATCTAAAGGCTCTGCTGCTTGTGTCTGAGCATTTCTATCTCATGTGTGTGTGTGTGTGTGAGAGAGCTGTACCAGGGAAGCCGGGCATCGGAGGTCTGACTCCAGGTGGATATCCCAGAAGGCTTTGCTGCTGTGGCGACTGACCAGGGAACCCCGGTATACCAGGAGGAGTGGCTAGAAGAGAGAGAGAGAGAGAGATCAGTACTTTGTGTGTTCATCAGTCTGTGGGCTCCTACATTTCCCAGAATGCCTGAGTGTGTTTGTCATTCACCTTGTGCTGGTGGTGGGAGGGGCTTGTTCTCAGGTAGAGCTGGTCTCTTGGTGTCCAGCAGGAAGTTGTTGAAGAACTGGACTTCCTGTCTGACGGCGGACACTTTGTCTCCGTGTTTGTTCAGGATGTGTTTACGCACAAACTCTGGAGCCTGAACAACAACAACAACAACAACGTGTCACCATGGTAACCACCGAGCAGACCCAAACACACACAAACAGGAAGCTCCGCTCACCTTGAACTTCTTCCCGCTCAGAGGACAGAGCCACTTGTCTTTACTGAGCTCCTGAGTGTTGGCTGCCAGGAACTTCTCCACCTGGACACACACCTGTGTTATCATCACTTGTGGGGACATTACATAGACACAGACAGACAGACAGACAAACAGAGAGACAGACAGACAGACAGACAGAGAGACAGACCGACAGACAGACAGACAGACAGAGAGACAGACCGACCGACAGACAGACAGAGAGACAGAGAGAGAGACAGACAGAGAAACAGAGACACAGACAGACAGACAGACAGACAGAGAGACAGAGAGAGAGACAGACAGGCAGACAGACGGGCGTCTCACCTCCTGTTCCGGCTCCTTCTTTCCCAGCTTGGTGGCGTCTTCATCACTCAGAGTCTCTGACAGTGAGAGCAAAGGAGCCAGACGCTCCTCACACATCTTCTGATGCTCACTCACTGTCCAATCAGAACACAGAGCTGGATCAGACCCACGGGCTCACACACACACACACACACACACTGACACCATCAACACATTTCAAACTGGAAGTGTGTGTGTGAACATACAGAATAGTACAGCTGTAGTTTGAGCTCAATGCTAACATGCTAACAAGAACAGTGCTAGTGTGTGTGTGTGTGTGTGTGTGTGTGTGCAGGTGTGTGCTTGTACCCTCGGCTGCAGTGATCTTGGCCACAGGTAGGGGTCCTCGTACGTGGATGAGTCCGCAGCGATGAGGCATCTCGTCCTCCGCAGGATATTCACAGAAGTTATAATAATCTACAGAGTGAACCAGGCGCAGGTAGAGCAGCAGCCGGTCCAGCACCTGCACACACACACACACACACAGCAGAGAAAAGACACAATAAATGTAGGAACTGAGACCATCAGAGGTAAACCAGAGACTGACAGATGGACGAGGCTCCTCCCACCTTCAGCAGCTTGTCGTCGGTCTCCACGGTAACCTCAGAGGAGGAGGCGGGGTCTTTGGCGTCCCCTGTGTCGTCGTTGCCACCCGAGGCTCCAGTGAGCTCCTCCTCCTCCGCGCTCACCTCCTCTATCAGGTAGTCTGTGATGTTCTTCAGGACGGGGTTGGTCTCCATCTGCAGCACACACACACACACACACTTATAGATCTCTTCACCTCCCTCCAGGTGACACACACAGATGCTGAGCTGAAGAAGGAGAGGTGTGCGGTACCTGTCCGGCCCACAGCTCCCCCTTCTGGTCCAGACTGTGGACGAGCCGGGCCGACAGCCGGATGTCGTTCCTCACCACCGGCCTGTGGTGAGTCAGTCCGTTCACGGTGCGGACGCGTCGACACAGATCTCTGTTGACCACCGGAGCCAGTTCACAGTCTCTGAGCTGAGAGACCAGAGACCCATTAGACCCAGAGAGAGAGAGTGTGTGTGTGTGTGTGTGTGTGAGAGAGTATGTGTGTGTGAGAGTGTGTGTGTGTGTGTGTGTGTGTGAGAGAGAGTGTGTCTGTGTGAGTGTGAGTGTTTGTGAGTGTGTGTACCCTGATGTTCTGCAGGTTCCAACACGTCTCCTTGATGTTCACACTGCGGTCAAACGTCACCCAGCAGCGCCTGAAGAACCTGAAACACACAAACGTTCACATCAGCACACACTTCACATCCTTCTTCAGGCTGAGACGGGTCGTGTGTTCTGGTGTCGGCCCGGAAAAAACACGATGTCACCACAAAAAAAAAAAAAGACAAGATAGCCAAAATGTACATCAGGTTGTCTCACCTCCTCTCAGGCTGAGGGTCCGACAGCGCCACCCGCAGGAAGCCCGGGTACCTGCGACACAACTGCAGACATCAACCATGTCAGTACGGCGGCATACAGGTGTGTGTACAGGTGTGTGTGAGTGTGTGTACAGGTGTGTGTGTGTATACAAGTGTGTGTGTGTGTTCTCACAGCTGTGATCTCCTCCTTGGACACCTCTGGCGGGATGCTCCTGATGAACAGGGAGGTGGTGAGGTGGAGGGGGCGGGGCTTGGCTGGAGCCTCCTTCTCTCTCTCCTTCCCTCGCTCTTTACGGCGCTCTGACACACACACACACACACACACACACACACACACACGTTAAAATACGCACATTTATCTGTGTGTTCAACAGGAAGTAAAAACACGTGTTGTCTGTACCGTCTTCTCTGTCCTCCTCCTCTTCCTCCTTCTCATCCTCTTCCTCCTTCTCTCCCTCAGAGTGGGAGGAGTCAGAGTCGGAGGCGCTGCCCTCGCCGCTGTCAGCTGACACGCTGCGCTTCCTCTTCCTGCCCTGAGAGGAAGGGGCGGGGTTAAAACCAGCGGCATCATCAGAGCATCATCATTAACAGCAGGAAGCAGAGAACACACTCACTTTCTTTGTCGTCTTCTCCTCCTCTTCCTCCTTCTTCTCGTCCTCATCATCTTCCTCCCCCTCCTCTTCATCGTCCTCCTTCTCCTCCCCGTTCTGTTTGGCCTCCTCTTCAGCGTCCTGACGGAGGACAGAGACATCATCAGTGTTTCATGATCTAAAGCTCATCAGAGATCTGAAGGAGGACAGCTCGTCTCACCTTGACGGACTCTTTAGTCTCTGTCGTCTCCCTGCTGGTCGCCTCCTCTGTCCGACTTCCTGTCGTCTCTGAGACCGGCTGAGCACTCTGACTGCTGGGATCACCTGGAGTCTTCTCCCCACCGCCTCCTCCACCTCCTGGTGCTGCTCCTCCTGCTGCTCCTCCTCCTGCTGCTGCTCCTCCTGCCCCGGTGCTGCAGCTCGCCGTCTCCCCACCAGCTGCTGCAGAAGCAGACGGTACTTCCAGGACCTGCAGGTCCAAGTCTGTCCCTCCCTCCATCTTTATCACAGCTGCAGAGAGAGAGAGAGAGAGAGAGTTAAAGGACTTCATTACCCAGAATCCCCTGCACGCTGACAGCAGGACGCCTCAGCCCGTCTCTACCTGCATCCAGCAGTTTGATGATGGCGGGGGCGTGCTCCATGTCCAGAGACACGTTGTCCAGCCAGTTGGTGTCCAACAGGAAGAGGAAGACGCCCAGCCGCGTTTTGAGGGCGGCCAGAGACTCCGCCTTCCTGGCTGTGATGTCATCGGGGTGGTACTTGGACCGGAACCACTCCTGGTCTTTGTGCTGGAGGAAGAAGTCCTGCAGCTGCTGCCGCCTGAAGTCCAGCTTGTACTGATTGTAGCGCTTCACCGACTCTGTCTCGTCCACGCTGTCCTCCATGTTCAACAGGAACTCCTGCACGCACACACACACACACACACGCACACGCACACACACGCACACACGGATATCAGATTCCACAGCGAGGTAAAATGGCCGCCGACTGATGGTAAAGTGGGTTTGTTTGTTTCACTCACCTTGAAGCTCCTCATGGTGGGGGGACCAGGAGGAGGGAGGTCTGGATCCACCATCCCCAACCTGACAGACGGAATCATTCAAACAGATGTTTATTACCTCACAGAACATCTGTCCACACTTTATCTGCCTCATGTTTGTCAGACAAATATATAAAAACATCACAGCTGCTGTTCAACAGGAAACAAACGTGAGCAGGTTTGTGATTTATAAATCATATTTTCTGTCCTGTTCATCAACAGGTGACGCTCGGCTCACCTGCCCTGCAGCGGGTGACCTCCGTGATGTGGGTGCAGGTGGGGCAGGTCGGGGTGCCAACCCTGAGGCCCCGCCCCCGGAAACGGACCGCCGCCTCCTCCGTACGGCATGTCGTAGCGGTACGGCTCCCCCCGGTGGTCGTCCCTGGAAACACAGCCTGAAGTCTTCACATGGCCAATCACTGAGCTCCTTCAAAGAGCCTCTACAGGTCTCAGATCAGCTCTACTTCTTTAGTGAACTGCTCCTTTAAAGAGCCTCTACAGGTCTCAGATCAGCTCTACTTCTTTAGTGAACTGCTCCTTCAAAGAGCCTCTACAGGTCTCAGATCAGCTCTACTTCTTTAGTGACCTGCTCCTTTAAAGAGCCTCTACAGGTCTCAGATCAGCTCTACTTCTTTAGTGACCTGCTCCTTTAAAGAGCCTCTACAGGTCTCAGATCAGTTTACTTCTTTAGTGACCTGCTCCTTTAAAGAGCCTCTACAGGTCTCAGATCAGTTTACTTCTTTAGTGACCTGCTCCTTTAAAGAGCCTCTACAGGTCTCAGATCAGCTCGACTTCTTTAGTGACCTGCTCCTTTAAAGAAGCATTTCATCGGTGGAAACATTAATCTTTATTGAAAGAGGGTCATATTTGTAGTCAAAATGTAACATCATTTTTGAATTTTGTGCTTATTTGACTGAGAAAAGGCAGAAAGTGACTTTAGGGCGCATTTGTATGAAAGACAACAACTCCCACAATGCACCACAATGCACAGCTCTGTAAGCCACTCCCACTAATCCGGCACACCACACATATCTCCGTCCGCTGTAGATATTTCCTCGCGAAGAAACTGGCATGTCTGGAATTCACTGAAGCAGACAGAGTCCAGTTCGGTGTCCATAGGCGCACAGCGAGAGCACCGGCACCGCCAGTCCGCCCCTGCTCGAGCCAGTCCGGGCTCCTCGTCCGGGACAGGCAGGTCTTCTGCCTCGGCTGCAGCAGCCGCCGCAGCCGAGGCAGAAGGCCTGCCGCCTCCATCTCCCTCAGCTGCTCGTCGCTGTATTGTGGCTCGTACAGGTAGCCGCGAACATCTGACTCGAGCATCACGCTCTCGAAATCACTCTTCGTTGTCTGAAATATCATATTGCATATCTTCTGCCATCGTGGGTCAAACCTGGCTCCACAGCGTCTGTTCGCTTAGCGGCCAACAAAGATGGCGGCTATGTATTTTCGTTCTGCAAGTGAAGTCCCGCCCATTGGTCTGTGATAGGTCTGTAGCGTGAGTGGGTCCCACCTCTAGCCCCCACCCTTGGAAAAATGAGCGAAGCGTTTGTAGTCTTCCCTCTCAACACAGATATAGGACTTCCTGCTTTCAATGACGTAAAATGACGATTTTTACATCATTGAAAGCAGGAAGTCCAACACTGAAATCTCTAGTTCTCCTGTCTCAGGGCAAACTGAGGGAATGATGCACGACCATTCAAAAACATGACTGTTTTCCTGAAGATACAAAGCTCAATGCAAATCGGTGAAGTGTCCCTTTAAAGAGCCTCTACAGGTCTCAGATCAGCTCTACTTCTTTAGTGACCTGCTCCTTTAAAGAGCCTCTACAGGTCTCAGATCAGCTCCACTTCTTTAGTGCCCTGCTCCTTTAAAGAGCCTCTACAGGTCTCAGATCAGCTCTACTTCTTTAGTGAACTGCTCCTTTAAAGAGCCTCTACAGGTCTCAGATCAGCTCGGCTTCTTTAGTGACCTGCTCCTTTAAAGAGCCTCTACAGGTCTCAGATCAGCTCGACTTCTTTAGTGAACTGCTCCTTTAAAGAGCCTCTACAGGTCTCAGATCAGCTCTACTTCTTTAGTGCCCTGCTCCTTTAAAGAGCCTCTACAGGTCTCAGATCAGCTTGTCACACTCACCAGTCTCTCCTCATGCGTTTGTGCTGAGGGCTGATGTGTCGGGGGGGAGAAAACCGCTCTCTGCGCCCGCGATCGTAGTCCCGCCTCCTCTCCCTGCCGCGGTCCCAGTCCCTGACAACACAACACACAACATCAACACTAAAACACACAACACCAACACAACCTCACACTGTCACTACGTGTCACAGGTGTTCAGGTGTGTTCAGGTGAGCTCACCTGTCGGGCCAGTCGTCCCTCCTCCTCTCCTCTCTCTCTCTCGACCGCTCCATGTCACTCCTCTCTCTCCTGAACTTGTCCCGCCTCCTCCTGTCGAACTCGTCATCGCTGTCTCCCATTGGACTGAAATAAACACACACACACAGAATTGAAACCGGTGACCAACAACACGAACTGTGTGTGTGTGAACATGTGAACAGGACCTTCAGTGAAGCAACAGTCCAAATGTCAGTCACATGTTTCCTAAATAAAATCATTTAAAGCTGCAAAAAGGCGAGAAAATGTTTTTAATTCATATTGTTCATGGTTTGAATTTGAAACATCCCGTTATGTGACCGTTACCACGGGGACAAAACTGGCAGAGCAGATATTTCTTATTATCGTGTTAAAAGACAACTAATGCGCTCAGCCGACACTTGACACTCTCGTCTAAAACAGAACATTTCAATCTATTCTATGTTATCCAACAGGAAAAGGCCGAGATGGCACCGTAGAGACGACATGTGACAGCGCCACAGATTTCTTTAAAAACAAGTTATTAATCATCTTGATAAGTCATTTTATTTGTTGTATTTGTGGCTTGGTTGATCAGCAAGTTGTGTAGTTGTGTCCATTTTCTTTCTTTACTTCTCGTGTCGGCTTTGTTCTGTAAAGTTAAAGTGAAGAATCTCTGACTAACCAGTAACAACATCACCAGACTCCATTAACAAATGTAGCGATTTAAGGAGTTGTTGAGTTAAAACAAACTTTACCAACTCTGTGAAACTCTGTCTTTGACTTATTATCCATTATTGGAGCCTTCTTGTAAATTCAGCAAATGTTCTACATGAAATTCTTTCTTCACACATGATTGCTTTTATATATTTTTGTGCTGTTTTGCTTTGTTTTACACTCAATAAGATCAACTACACACTCTTGTTACTTTACAGTGTGTAGCTATAATTGTGTCTCATCTACATTAACGTATAGATAACATACATACACCTCTGCATACTCTGTTTTTGTTTACATTACATACATTATTATTATTCTATACAATTTATTGATCAATCATTATCGAGTTAATTCCTGCAGAAGAGTCTCACTGTTCAACCTGATCAATGTTCAACATTCAACTCTAGTTTTAATCCGCTCGAGTCCTCTGATGATGAAATTCTTTCTTTCTTGTTGTATTTAAAAACAAAGATCAAACAGTGACTCGGTTCTGTTGGTTCTGTTGTTGAACCCGATCAGAACATTCTGTCACAAACCACCAGGTGTCGCCATGTTTGCTGCTCTCAAGCTTCAAACGTTTCAAGGCTCAGATAAAAAGAAAAGTCCAGAACTTCTCTTCAGTCTCTGCTTTATGAAACCGACACCGAACCAGAACCAGAACCAGAACTTCCTCCAGAGAGAGATGTTACAGGAGAACAGAAGCTACAGTGAATCCATAAACACTGAAACACAAACACCTCGACATTAGCTGCTAGGTAGCCTGTTAGCTTCATCGCCTGCTGCAGCTCTACTGTCTCTAAAACAAAGTGTCAGTGGACCAACAGAACCGAACATTAACGTTATCAGTGAGCAAAAGCTAAAACTCAAGCTAACATTAGGTGTTACATGAAGCTAATAGCGGCTAATTAGCTAGTTAGCATCGCAGCTAGCCCAGCGTGCTAACGCCGGCGCAGTTCGCTTCAGTTCGTGTTCAGTTCGTGTTCAGTTCGTGTTCGGGCTGATCCACACATGGACCGAACATTACCAAGGTGTTCTCACGGGTCCTCACCTGCAGCTCCGCCGCGGTACGACACTGAGAACAAAGCTGGGCAGCTAACAACAGAACTGTCCCGCCGCCAGTCCGGGATCACGAAGAACCGACGACACTTCCGGTCCTCTTTAGTTCCGGTCCGGTTCTTCAGGTCACAGTGAGGTGACGTCTCCTCCTGGAGGTGAGGAGGGAAACAACATGTCCAGATGATCTCACCTCCACCTGATAATCTGACAGATAGATCCATTCTTCAACAGCTGGTTCGATCAACACACAGCAGCACCAGGCTCCATTAACAAATGTAGTGATTTTAAGATTTGTTGAGTTAAAACTAACTTTATAACGTAGTGAAACTGCGTAACAGATTCTAACTCATTGTGTTGTTCTTGTAAATTCAGCATTAAATCAGAACCTGAAGTTGTTTGTCTCCTTGTATATTATAAAACCGACTCTACTCAAGACTTTAAACTTTAAATCCCTCTTCAGCCTTCACAAAATGATCACTGTAAAAAAGAATAAATAAAAGAAATTAAGAAATAATAAGTTTAGTTAAGATATTTATCCCTAGCTGATGCAGTGAGGGGCTTCTCATTTCAACAACCTGTCAGAGGATGTATCCTGTGGTTGTGTAAAAGATGCTAGTCTGTTTCAGAAGGGTCAAATTATTGGCCTGCATCAAGGAAAGAATAAGGAGATGCTGAAACTATTAAATTGGATAATGGTGAACCTTCATCTTCTAGGAAGAAATGTGGTCGGTAAAAATCTTGAATGATCATGAGCGGAGATCACTTAAACCTTTAGTGAGATCAAATTGTAAAAAAACAACAGGAGAACCCATGACTGTGTTCAATAGTGGTTTGGTTTGCTTCCCATTTCCCTCTGTACTGCTGTGTTACTTGCAAATTTCTCCCAAGGGGGATCGATAAAGGAACATCTTAATCTTAATCTAGTGAAAGTAAGAGCATTTCCACACGCACAATGTGAAGAGAACACAAGGGATCGGGGCTAAATTGCTGTGTAGTCTCAGAACCACTGATCAGTGAGGCTAATTTAAAGAAAATGCTTCAGTGTGCTGGGGAGCATAAATATCTGACTCTGGAGTGATGAAGAAAGGTCCTGTGGTTTGATGAGACCAGATTTACCCTGTTTCAGACTGATGGGCCCACCAGGGTCAGAAGAGAGGATGAAGTGATGCACCCATCCTGCCTAGTACCTACAGTACAAGCCTGTGGGGGCAGTGCTATGATCTGGGGTTGATTCAGTTGGTCAGGTCAGCAGACTACCTGAATAGACTGAATAACCATCAATGGAGTTTTTCTTCCATGAGAACACGGACATATTTCAAGACAACAACGCCACGAGTCATCGGGCTGTCACACTCAGATTGGCCACCACAGAGCCCAGACCTGAACCCCATTGAGAACATTGGGATTTACTTAGCAGCCCGACTCTCCCATCAACAATACAAGATCTTAAATAAATGTAATGTAACTCTGGACGGAAATAAATGTTGTGACGTTGCATAAACTTGTCAAAATGGTGCCAAGAAGAATGCATGCCATACCACAAAGTATTAGAGTGTATGACTTTGTTATAGAACTGCCCTGTGGTGCTGAAGGTGCTGGAAAGATTCCCACAACATCAGCCAGTTCAGAGGCATCACCCTGTTGAATGTCGAAGGGAAAATCTTCCTATCAGTGGTGGCCAAACAACTGACCAGCTGCCTCGTGGACAACAATTATATAAGCGCCAGCTTCCAGAAGGCCGTCGTCCCCGGGTTAGGGGACTGTAACACTGAACCATGATGTGGGAACAGATTCAGAGGCCATGAAAAATGGGTATTGCTCTGTCCCCCATCAGCTTAATATCCAAACCTGTATTCCAGAACTACCAGTAGTATTCAGCTACTTTGACAGTTACCACGTCTGCTCAACACAGGAGGCTACAACCGGTCTACATCAGCTTGAGAAAGGCACAGTGATAGGCTGCTCAATCTCTCCCATCCTTTTCACAGCAGCCTTCAAAATCATCCTGATCGGTGGGAGACAGATGGTTCGAGGAGTCAGATCATATTCAGGCCAATGACTGCAGGCCTTAGGAAGTTGGGACTGAAAAAGGATCCTGTTACTGGTGGAACAACCTGTCCGAAGTCTTGGGAAACTGTCTGACAAATACATGGCTGCCACCATCATGAAACAGCTCTCCGAAAGCCTTGTAAGGATCGACAGAAGGGGTCTGCCTGTAAAGTTCAAGGTCTTGTGCTACCAGTTCATCATACAATCATCTGATGTGGCGTGGCCTCAAAAATGTGTGAAATCACCATGTCAGGGACCGAGCCAGCAGGCACGAGAATACACAGTGTAATTTTCAAAACATGAGTTTTATTAACAACCGAATAAAAATAATTAATCAACAAAAATATTGAATAAAGTTCTGGGCCACTAAAGTAGGTCAACTAACCAGAACTAAACCTAAACCAAAGATACCCCAGCTCAGGACAGATTAACAGCCACCGATTAAGACAAAGGGGTTCACATATATACTGGCTTATCAGGCCATTTTAGACACACTGGGGGAAAGACAAAGACATAACCACTACCAAGAAACTACAAAGACACACAAATCACCACTAATTAGTCTGCCTGATCTTTAGGGAAGAAAATTAATAATCATTCATATAATAATAATAATAATAATAATAATAATAATAACAATATTCACTGAAACAATAAAACAATCAAGGCATGAAGCAGGGCCCTTCCCCCTGATGCCGGAGGCCCATGGTACAGTCCACTTAGCAAGCCAGCCCTATTTAAGGCCAGCTGATGCAGATTGGCCTCCTTTTGTTGGTCAGCCAGGAACTCCACTGCAACTCCCAGGAACTGGTAACTCAAAGAATCTCATATTAACTTTCTATGTGTAACCGATGTATAATTATAATGTTGTTTATATTTCACCAAAACCCTTTTTTAGTGATGGCGAGATGAAGCTTCATGAAGCATTGAAGCTTTCCATCCGATTGTGTCACACATGGGCCGAAGCTTCATGGTGCTTCATTTGCTCTACTGTGCCATCAAGTGGACAATGAATATAAAACAGACAGAGTGACTATAATGACACGAGGGCTTTGGTGCATGAAGCTTTGACTTGAATTGTGCTTAGATGATAATGCAAATAAACAAATAATATACTCATTATTATAGCGTTTGTTTTTCTGATAGAATGATGACAGAGGGGAAAGTTTAAACTAATTGGGGGGAGGGTTGATGTGGATGTGTTACTTGGGACAAAATGTAACACAATGAGGAAATTATATTTTTCATTTAAACACAACTTTTCCACTGTGCTGGGCTTCAGGCAGTTTCTTTCTTTCTTTTTTTTGTAAAGATTTTTTCCAGTCATAGACACCTTTATTTATGACAGAGGATATATTGGAAAAATATAAAAGAGGTGTGATATGCAGCGAAGGTGCTGCAGCCGGGATTCGAACTGGGGTCCGCTTCATTTGTGACACGCGCTCTAACCACTCAACCACCTGTGCGCACAGTTCAGTTTTTTAAAGGATGGCCTTGAGCTGATCGGGGACCTCCATTGTGTTTCGTTGCCCCTCATATTTCGAATTACACGCCAAAGCCACAAACCTGAATCAGTCACGTGGTACAGCCGGCTCGCGAGGCTTCGAACGTCACTACATACGTCATCGACACAAGCCTCGATACGCGCTTCACGAAAATCTTCCTGGATTACTCGACACACGCTTCGAAGCCTCGGCACGGAAGACACATCACTACCCTTTTTCATGTTTTGCTGTTCTTATTTGTGTGTATTCACAGCTAATTCTGTGTTTATTTTTGGGAGCTTTTATTTTGGTAATTTAATTTATTTTGGTAGGTTTCATTTTACTGTGTGACCTTTGACATCTGTGATGTCACCTCCTGCGAATTCGCGCTGTTCTCCTCACTCGGTTTCCGGACCCCGTGAGGAGAGGTAAGAGTTACGAGTGTTCCCACCTGAAGTGTGTTAAAATGTTGTAAAAAACACTAAACAGACGTGCAAATGTTTCTCGGTAAATGTCACACATTTATCACTATCATTCCGGTGTGTGCAGCGCTTTTCTGTAGCAAGCTAAGTTAAGCTAAAGTAGCCTCGC
>CAEMYA010001113.1:10589-34209 GCA_903131615.1 Diplodus sargus
ATTTATATGTTATATATCAGTTATATCATCTGTCATGATTTCACCTGAAAGAATTCAACATGACCTACCTGGTGTCCTGGATGGTCAGACATTAACTAATGTAGATGTGGGAATTATACACATAGTAACTGACGCCTTTGCATTAAAGCTTCAACACCTGTAACTGGGAGAAACTTCCAATACAGTTCAACAGCACCACAAACTGTGGCCCCCAAAATAAACGTACAACTCAACACGTGTCTGAAACAGCAAAGAGGATTTATTTCAGGACGGTTTAGACTGCATTCATTTTATGTTTTTATCTCTTTTCAATGTGGATTTTCAGGTTTGTATCAAATGTTTGTCAGTTAAACCAAATCGACAGCTGAGAGCTCACAACAAGACTTTTCTTTTCAGAAGATGAGAAACAGAAAAAATAATTTGCATATCTGTCATGAAGCAGGTGAGCAGGAGAGAGATGAGTCAGGAAGTCCACAATGTTTCATTGTTTGACTGCTTATCAACAAAAGACATTTTTGATTCTGCTGGAATCAAAGTAACATCACGGTTTATTTAAAAACCCTGCTGAGGGTCAAAGCCTACAATCTGGGTTCTGACTGGGTTTGCAGAACACACATTAATTTGACATCATGTGAACAGAGATGAGGACATGCTGTATATCTTTCAGTTTCAAAGAACTGGTGACAGTTCTTGTAAATGCTGATGGAGGAGTGAACAGTGAGACGTGTCCTCAGTTAACAGGAGGAACCATGAAAATGCAGGAGGACCAGATACTCAAGCTGCACTGGAGTTAAAAATCAAATGAAGCTCTTGAAAGAGAATTAGAGGGAAGACAAAAAGTGAAAGACATGCAGGAATGGGAGGCTAGACGGGAAGCTGAGAACAGTGATCGAATACTTAACCTTAATAAAAGACTTCTTTAAAATAGTTGCAGCAGTTGTGGTGAACAAGGTGGCATCGATGATAACGGGGAGAAACAACTGAAGAAAGCTCATGAAAGAGAATTAGAGGAGGAGAGAATAAAACTGAAAAAAGAGTGGGAAGAAATATTAGACGCAAAGCTGAAAACAGTCAAAGCATACTTAACCTGTTAAAATACTTTTTTTAAAAAGTGTATCAGGTGGCAGCCATGATAATGAGATAAATACTGAGCTGCTTTGTGTGAGAAATTCTGACTTTGTGCAGCAGATTTATCAAACTTGAAATCGCTACACTCCTCTTGTTTCTGATTTTCTTGTTGGATGTGATCTATAATGATAACCGGTAGTTCATGGCTGTTTATAATAAACCTGTGTGAAATAAACATGAACAAGTCTTTTCTGAAGTCATTCTATTATTATATTTTTACTCACATATGCATTTAAATAGTTATTGTCCCAGTAATAATTTCTGCAGGATCACACTTCCAAGTCCAAGAGTCCAAGAAATCCCTTATAAAGTGACAAAATCCACCATCCTTGATTCATGCAAAAGTTACATTTGAGCATTCAAGTAAAGTAACTGTGAAGCTTCAACAGAATTAGTTTATTTTTTAAGGAAAACAAAAATGAAAAAGTCATGAATTAAACTGAACGAGGTATTTGATTATTTCTATTTATTTCCTGGGCTACAATTTTGTCATAATGTTGCTCCAGAATCAGCAGCAGCCAGTTTGATCAGCTGATGGAGCATTAAAGAGATTTGTTGGGTAACATTTGTTGGTGGAAGCTATTTTCACAACATGTTTAACAAGTTAAGCTTTTAAAAAAAGTGATGGGGAAATTTCATAGTTTATCAATACGCTGAATCATTTAAAAGCTCTGCAGACTTAAAGCTTCAAATCTTAAAAAAGTGCAGTAGCATCTGAACACATGTTCATCTGACATCATGTGAACAGACACAACTGAACTGGTGTTTCCTGTAAATGCTGAAGGAGGCATGAACACAGTTTCTGTTTGTGGTTAACAAAGAACACGACAGAGATGCTGAAGGACTGGATATTCAAGCTGTGTGGGAGTTTAAAAATAAAATGGGACAATCAACCATGTGAAACACTTCAATCAACAAATCATCTAGTTTATAGTGTCATAGAACCTTCACAGGTTTTAATAAATGTTAAACAAACTTGAAAAATATGTGTAGCGGACCCTTGGTGTCAACAAATGAGGCGGAGAGATTCATAACGGGTGCTTAAATTTTATTGTTGCTGTAGCACAGTGAAAACTACGGAAAAGAAATACAGAAAGAAAAAGAAAGAGATTAGACAAAATACATGAACAATTCACTCACAATTTCTAAACCCACTTTCAATAGAAAAATAAAAAATACATTCATTGAAAAACGCTTACAATCATTATTAAACTCGGGGATAAAATAAAAGCCCAAATTTGAGTTACACATACCTCGTTCCATTAAACCAAGGGAGCTAATCGTATGTTACACTCAAAAAAATGATTCTTGCCCCCAATAAACATAAAGCAATAAGTTTAATTAAAATGTTACTGAAATATGAAAATGTTTAGTAAAGTTTATCTATTCAAACAAATAAACATGAAGTTATAATGGTTAGTTTAAACTGAATGTTAACAAATTGAGTAAACTTTATTTGACTTGATCACGGATGTATGGACTTGATCCCAAAAGGCGGCTATGCGCATGTGCGAGAGTAAAAGGAAACGTCATTTCGTCACAGTAGTCAACCGATGTGAAGGCTACTCTGAGTCTGAACCCTGACCCCGGACTTGGCATACTGAGCAAGACCAGCACACTTTCAGCACGTCTGAGCGGGACACATGTGGAGTGAAAGCTAGAAGGTAAGTAATGTTATTTATGAAGTATGCTAAATTTAAATGTGATGAAGACGAAGCTAGCAGCACTGCGTCGACACCGGTGAACTTAATGTTAGTCATACTAGTTGTGAAATGTGCCAATAGCTACATCAGCATTAGATAGCAACACAGCAAAAAACAACGTTGGTTGTGGTACTCTCAGCTCTCGTGGCGTCCGGGACTACGTCTCATGTTACCGTGGTTAGCATTCAGTTTCAACTAAGCAATTAAAAGTTATGCTTATTTGTTTGAAGTACTGTTAACGTCAGGCTAATGGCTGCTGCCGCTCAGGCTGCATCATATGCCAATACAGGCCGATGCACCTTATATACATCTTAGTCGTTTGTTGGCACCTGCTGCTCAGGCTCAGCAGTTGGCACTAACGTTAGCAGGGTAACGTTAGCAGGGTAACGTTACCCGCGGGGACTTATAGCACTGATGTATTAATGTGTTTATCGCGTTAATGTTGCAGCTGGTAAATGTGGAGCTAATTAGAATTTAATTTATATATGTATGTATATATATATATATATATATATATATATATATATATATATATATATATAGATAAATTAAATTCAGTAATCTATTCAAATAAAGAACAGTAGAAGTATGAAGTAGCAGACATTAAGTATATAAATATGTACAAGTACCTCAAATTTGTATTTAAGTACAATACTAGAGTAAATGTACTTCACTTGCTGGCTTGTTCTGCAGCAGGCAAGCCAAACTACGTCCAGACTATGACAACGTTAGAATTTCTTTAATATAGTAAATGTCAGAACTTAATGTTAACTTAAGATCATATTAAGACAGTTACACAATCACACACACATCCCTATTTCTCATCCTGGTTGGAAACTAACCTTGTAATATATTTCCATTACTTCCAGGTACAACATCATAGGGCCAAATCAACAAAGTAGCGCACGTCTTGTATGGAGCAATCTTTAGTGAAGTGTCAATAGAGTAACTACATGGATGAAAATAAGAGGGCTATGAACAATGTCCTGGAAAATGCTTTGAAAAGTGGAGACTTGTTATATTATGCCTTCTTTTGCAGAGTGAGGACACTGACCTCAAGAGAGACTGTATCCTTAGAGGTCTGTGTGTCTACCTCAATGAAGACAGCGACACTGTCATTAAAGAGTACTTGGTTAGTAATGGCATTTTACTGTGGCTTTCAGTAATTAACTTGTAACGTTTTTAATCTCAAACTGGTAAAAATATTTTTCACCATTAGAATGCCAATCATGAGGAAGCTGAGAGAGGGATTGCACAGACCACCATGGGGCTTTATGTGATTAGCAAAGATGGTGCTGATGCAGTGGACAAGCCCGAGGATGTTGGAATGGTCATTGAGGGTGTGGAACTGCTACGCAACCTGCAAAGTGTCTCTTTTGGATGTGCCATGCTTTTCAGCTTGATCTACACACTCAACCTAAGCTATCCGCAAAAACTCAGAGTTCTTCTCTTTCTTTGAGCACTTCCAGAAAGTGTTGATGAACATGGATGGCAAGAAACTGTCCCCAAAGGTCCAAAGACTTAAAATTAAGATGCTTCAGTGACCTCACCAGTACAGTGCCGGAGCACATTTTGGCTTAGTGTCCTTTACTATTCACTATTTATGTGGTTTGAGAAGAAAACCCAACAAACAAACACTGGAAATGGATTTTGTATTTTTTGGCATTGTCTATTGCCACTTTCATTATGTGTGAACTTGCGGATTCTTCTTAAGAGCTGCTGTTGGAGGGATGGAGCATTTGGTGGAGGAAACTGCTCTTGGACCTTGTGGCCATTTTTTTGCATTAAAATTGCATAGCATTATCTTTGTTGCATATGTCAATGGAGAGTAATGAGCAAAACCACTCATATAACAGCTTTCATGAACTGAGTGGTAACAGATAAATCACTGTATTTTGTTCCGCAGTGACAGAAAGCAGTGACGGGACATTTCTATGAAAATGTTTACTACTGGCAAAAGGGCTTGTTTTCTTATTAGGTCTGACCTTTTTCCAATAAGTTTTGTGGAGGAAAGAGCAACCCCTAATACTGATGATGGGATATATTTTTTGGTTGAATCCTTCATGTAATTATGCAGGTTGTCATTCTCATCTGTGGTATTAATACCCTGGAAGCCTTGTCTTTACGTATGATGTTTTTGCTAGAGTACATAACTGAGCCTTTTGCCTTTTAAGGTATTGTCAGATATATTTTACTAGAAAGCCTTTTAAATATTTCCCAATTGTTATTAATGTTCCTAAAATTTGTAAGGTGTTTTTATTTTCATTGTTAAAATATTTCTCAGATAAAAATACAAATCGATTTTAAGTTACTGCATTGTGGAAAGCCTTGCTGCTTTTAATCTAGTACTGTAATGGAAAACGTTGTACACTTTGCAGTCTGGATTGTGTTTTAATTTTACCATTGAAGGAAAGAATCAGCAAAAGATCCACACACTCTTAATAGCTCCCAGCAATATAAATTGAGCAATGTTTCGATCTAACAGATCTTCGTCAGGCATTGTGAAATTTGACTTCGACGTGTGAGAGTTCATGACCTTTAAGAGATTTTACACTTCCGGGTTGACCGAAGCGTGAAGAAGAAGAAAAAGCAGAGCGTTAATGGCGTGTAGCAGCTAACAGTGGACTGTGTGTGTCGTCAGTGTCGTGTTTTATCACTAACAGACTGTGAACTGTTGTCGGACGACATGCTGTGAGTGTGTGAGTTGGACTCTCCATCGCAGTCGAAGTGTATGGCGGGTGGATAGTGCCACAGTAACCCTACCGCAGGAGACAGTGTGACTTCAACGTCTGAACTGGCTGACGTTACCCTGTCGCCAGTGAAAGTCGTCGTTGATAAGTACGTCGCCACACCTACGCTGTCATACCCCCCCATGAATTGAATTCACTCAATTAAGTTTTAACTTTTTTTTTCTTCCAACTTTATTGAAAGTTGCAATAACAACAAACAATCCAGTCATTCCAGCTCACGTTTATGACAGCATAACAAGAGTTAAACAAAAGAGAGAACAATCGAATTAACAATAAAAAATAAATAAATTTCTTGGTGACAGACCTCCTAATCCCATGAGAATTGTAATTATAACTGTTGTGACAGATTATTGGTTGAAAATTTCTGAGTGTATAGGCCTATTCATTATTGATATACATTTTTTTATTTGTAATTAACTTAAGACAAGGGGACGTACTTTGGTGACGACGTACTTTGTAGACGACGTACTTAGTGACGACATATGTTATGATTCTAACATACGCCGTCGTCACGTCGCCGTCGATACACGTTCTTTCAATGCACTCGCCGTGAGGTCGCCGCAGGTCTCTCATCTGCTATCTCATTCACTCCCATTCAAGATCCACACGGTCAGGCGGTGACGGATAGGGGAGGTTGCTCCTTCTCCTTCTCCTGGTAATCCTTGCATTGGCACTATCCACCCGCCATAGAAGTGTTTGTGTTTTATTGGACACAAAGCAAGTTCGGCTAAGCTAGCTAGCAGGAACTAGCAGCTAGGCTAGCGGCCCGGCCATTTCCGAGAGGAGGCCTGCGCTGACGGGAGGAGCTTTGCCGGGTCGCCACGGAGAGTGTCGCCAAGGAAGGGCGCTTCGCTGCCGCAGAGGGACACGGAGGTTTATCGCTGCAAGCATTTTGTTTTCACAGACTAACGTTAACCTCGCATCATAACGAGGCCGTGACCTCCTATTAGCTCGGAGCTATGTCTGCAAGTCCAGATTTACATGATGCCGATAATGACGCCATTGTGTGTAACTTTTACTGTTTTCTCCTTCCTTGTTTCATTTTACTGTGACTTACGTTTTTTTTTATATATACATATACACCTTTCTTATTTAATTGTTTTCCAGCTGCCTGTAAGACATTACGAGACATTACGCAGGAGCTTCAGGTACATACAACCAGATCGTGCATCACAGGCGGAAGCTGTGAAGAGTTCAGCTCGGAGTCGATCGAGATATATGTATATATATATGTGTGTATATATATATATATATGTATATATGTATATATATATGTATATATGTATATATATACACATGTATATATATATATATACATATATATATACATATGCATATATATATATATATATATATATATATATATATATATATATACACATAAATATATGCATTTGCATTGCGTGCTTGTATGTGTAGAATAACCAATTTGGAATACATCAATTTTATGTATAAGTTCCCCTTAATGGTAACTGAATAAACACATAAGGTTTATGTGTCAGTTTGCATTAATTTAATTTAATCAAATCTCACTAAGTTATTTAATTTATTCACATTAACTCAATGTGATATAAAAACATTGCATTTAATGCAACCCTTTACACTGAACTTATGTAATAGAATTAGATGGAAAATTTACATGTAATTAAAATACATAAAGTCAACGTTTTAGACTTGATTATTTTTTTGAGTGTATGTTGAAGGTGCCTTCTGGATAACCATATTCCTCCTAATAAAACCAACTTAAGGCAGATTGCAGTAACCTAATCAATATAAAGATGGTACGTGATTACATTAAATAGTTCAAAGGCAAACTTACATAGAGATCCACACATTTTCCAAACAAAAGAACAACTCAGCAGCACAGATGCCGCGCCAACCCAGCGGAAACAAAGGAGACAGTGATGGAGATGCGCACAGGTGAGGAGATGCACAGATGAGCTTACAGGGCTCATAGTCTCCTCCATTTTATAACCTGCTACCCTCGCCAAGACTGGCCAATGGCAGTACAGGGCCATCCACTTGCTCAAACAGACAGAACACAGAAAGAGGACGAGGTGACAGCCCAAAACAATCTACTGTTCCTTACATATATGTATATATAGCCTACATATATGTGTGTGTCTCCTCCATTATCTATGTGTATCTGTGTTGTGCATCTGTGTCATGCTAAGCATGACGCGAGACCTGCCTACTTCCTGGTTCCGCCGGTGATCTGATTGGTGCAGCGTCTGGCCATCTCCTCCAACCACCTACCACCTTCCAGACCATCCCTCTGCTTAAATAGTTGCCCTCAGTGTGATATTGGCCCCTTTTGACCAACTGGCCTTGTGTGTGTGTTGTGCTCTTTGTGTGTTTCCTGTGTTATCACAACCTGTGAACAATGGTAAGGAAATTGGGCAAGGATTTTAGTGGGGGTTTACTGACACCATCCTGACACCTGTAGGTTTTTGTTGTTAGACACACTAGGTTTAGAGGGTGCTGCTTATTTTGTATTTTTTGATTATTGTTGACACTGATTAATTGTTTTGGAAGTAGATCGTAGCCATCTCTCATTTTGGAGAGACCGCTTTAAGTTATATTTATTTCTTTGACTTAGTTTAGCAGCATCCAACAGCCCTCTTTCCCATTCCCTTTGTGAATACTGCAAATAAATAACTTGTAAATTTACCAAAAACATTCTGGTTCATGTTGCTTCCCTTTTCTCCACGAGCAGGGTTGTAACATACATGGAGGCTCGTCGTGGATTTAAGTGGACCGTGAGGAGTATGACCGAACACAAGCTCTGCGGGGCTAAAACCCAAAGACTCCTGAACGGCTTCACGGGCAGCAAACAACACAAATGGGATCCCCTCATCCCACTCTCTCTTGTTTTCTACACAGTATTTGCGCAGCATCGACTTTAACGTCTGGTGCCATCTCTCTAATGCACCTTGGGACTCAGGGTGGTATGCCGAAGAAACTGCATGTCGCACATCCAGGGTTCTAAGAACCTGATTAAATAGTCTAGTCTGGAAATTGGAGCCTTGGTCGGTTTGAATCACCCAGGGAAGACCAAAAGTGGAAAATAACTTGGTCAATGCTTTCACGATAGCCCCAGCTGTGATTTTACGTAGTGGGATGGCTTCGGGAAAGCGAGTGGCAGCGCACATGACTGTAAGTAAAAATTGATTTCCTCTTTTAGTTCTTGGCAAGGGTCCGACACAGTCTATTATTACACGTTCAAAAGGTTCCCCTATCACAGGTATCGGATGCAATGGTGCAGGAGGAATAGGCTGATTTGGTTTACCTGCAAGTTGGCACACATGACAGCCACGGCAGAATTTAGCTACATCTGATTTCAATCCGGGCCAAAAGAAATGTTTGAGAATGAGCCGGTTTTTGTCACTCCCAAATGTCCAGACCATTGGCTTTCATGTGCTACTGTCAAAACATGCTGTCTATTTTCAGAAGGTACAACTACCCGATAGACAGCATCCCAATCAGAATCAGTAGAAGTTAAAGGGGACCACTTACGAACTAGGACATCCTTATCTAACAGATAAGTTACTTTTTCACCGCGTGCTTTACCGTTACTCACCACACTTGAGAAGCATTTCTGCAATGTTGGGTCAGCCCTCTGCGCAGCGATCAGGAGATCTTGGGTGACTGGGAGTGCCCCATCACTGGGTGATGCTGAGCCTGGGCTGGGAAGGCATTTCAGCACAGCAATCTGATCCTGAGATGTGGCAGACTTCACCACCTCTTTCTCCGCCTCAGCTTCATCTGAAACAGCTGACATAAACACACTGTCAGCTAACAGGAAATCAGAGACATCGAGTGGAAGTGATGTCTCCGAGCACGTGTAATGGCACAGATGGGAAACACAGTGGACTGTAGCTGAGCTATTGGAGATGATTCGTCACCCACCGGTGAATCTAACACTTCCAGTGCAGGGTGGACTTTACCTCCAGCAAGGTCATTACCCATCAATAGAACGATACCCTGGATTGGCAACTCGGAACAGACTGCAACAGGAAAAAGTCCAGTAACTAATTTAGACTGGATGTGGACACTCTGCACTGCTCGAGGAACATATCCTTTCTCAAAGCCGCGTAATATTGAGCCATAACCGCAGGCTGATTTTTCAGCATGGCCAGAATAACGGACTGAGAGCAACCTGTGTCTCTCAGGACACGCACAGAGCGCTGGTCAGCAGGCTCCCCTGTGAGAGAAACAAGTGCATCAAAAACAAACGGCTTAAAACAAACGTCAATATCTTCCTGCTTGTCACACTCAGAGATTACACAAGACTCAGCTTTAACCAACCCTACACCTTCAGGCTAGGAAACACGTGCATTTTGCTCCTTATTTTTAAGGACCAAACAGTTAGCGATTATGTGACCTGTCTGGTGACAGTAGAAACACTTCCGCTCTGCACTCTGCAATCTGGGAGTACTGGGAGATGAAGAAGCAGAAACAAGATTAGGAGATGAAGGAGCGGAAACGGGGTTACGGTGTTTGTTACGGCGTGACCCCTCCACAGAACTTGAGGAGAAACTAGCCTTGTGCGTTAACACATACTCATCCACTAGGACTGCTGCCTCGGACAAGGCACTTACTTTCTGCTCATTGAGATACACTACGATGCGCTCGGGCAAACATTTCTTAAAGTCCTCTACCAGAATGAACTCCCTCAATGAGTTAAAGTCATGAACTTTACAAGTAGTGCTCCATTTATCAAAAAGAACTCCTTTCTCTCTACCAAACTTGATATAAGTTTGACTCTGAGCTTTCCTGTGATCTCAAAATTTTTGCCTATACACTTCGGGGACTAACTCGTAAACTCGCAGAATTGCAGACTTCACAGCATCATAACTCAAACTGTCTGCTAAGGAGAGGGCAGCAATGGCATCTTGGGCGTTTCTATGAATTTTGCACTGAAGTAAGAGTGACCATACCTCAGCCGGTCACTGCAATGCAGCCGCAATATGCTCAAACACACCAAAATAGGAGTCCACTTCAGTCTCACGAAACGCAGGCACTAAAGCAATATGCTTACTAACATTAAATGCGGTTTTACCAACATTAGTGGAGATGGTGGAAGAAGGTGTCATGCCTGAGTCAGCAGGTGCACCTTGCACTTGCCCTGCTGTCTGAGTCTCAAGCTCAAGCTTCTGCAGTCTCACAGCTTTGTCGGCCACAATCTCCAACTTTTTTACTTCCAGCTGAAGATGGAACTGTGCCTGCCTCTCACGATCCTTTTCCTGGGCTTCCAGCTTGAGACGGGCAAGGCGGACCTTCAGTCGGGCCTCGTCTCTGGAGCCAGTACTGATCGAAGGGGATGGATCATAGCGAGGAAGCGTGAACGGTGTTTTCACCCGCCCACCTGCCTCGACTTCCACTCTGGAGGCTGTTTGTGCCTCAAGGCTTTGGCCCTCCTCGGCTGGGGCTGGTATGCCAACAGCAGTGGCAGCAGACTCAGTTTGCTCAGGTCCTACAGTCACTCCTTGTTCCACCAACTTAGCAATTACTAGAGCTTTGAGCTCCCTTTTCAACAGGTGTTTAGCGAAAGTCATTCCGAAGTGGACTGCAATTTGGCCTAACTCATCCTTCCGACAGCCATCTATTTGATTCAAGGTAGGATTGGCTACAAAGTACTCCAAATCAAATCGCTCAGCCATGGTGCCCACTTACCAAGCCTGCGCTCCCTCACAAATTGTCAGATAATCAAAGTCAATGCGCTGCCAACAAATGACTTGCACTGGGACCTCAGTTAAGAGTGATCCCGGACGAGCCCCCAATTGTTACGACCAGGGCCTAGGGGAAACACTGGCGCAACAAGAAATTGAGACTCCCCTCTTCCCATCCTCCAAGCACCAAGGGGGGGCTGTCACTGTGCAGTGTGACTTCATTCATGATGCATTGGAGCTGAATTCCTGCATGAGCACAGATATGGTACAACAGCTCCCTCAGCTGGCCATGAGTGTGACTGGTACAGCAGGAGAGAAATTAACAGAGGACTAAATAACAATAAGTAAAATGTAAAGGCTTGAAAAAACATTCATTTATGTATAATCCAAATTCAAAATAGCACAAGAAGCCTACAGGCTTATGTTTACATTACCCAAAAATAATTATGTAATATCGTGAAGACTGGACTGATTACCAGGCAGCAGAGCCAAAGCTTAATGTTATATCTTACATACTGCACAATGAGTAGCCTACTTTTACTTCAGGGATTTGATATCTGAATGCTAACACAGTATTTCTGCACTGTGGGGTCAGTTCTTCCCCTTTGGATGAAATATCTGAACTGGAAACTGAACCTGTCTGCATTGGATTCAGAACATTTGAAAGTAACAGCTTGATCTGTTGCAGTCTATGGACAAAAATGTCATCTTGGCTCAGAAGCTCAAGACACATTTCACAATTTCAAACTTGAAATCAACTCTATCAGTGTAAACTTTATGACAGTTGGTTTCTCCTCTAGGCATTCCAAATCCAGCACGACTCCATGATCTCACCATCACATCAATCTTCTTAATGATGAACTGAATTATGAGTCCATGTGGCAACAATCTGCCCTAAACTGGTTAAGGTGCGACTTGCTTCCCGTTTTCTAATGCCACTCAAGGAACTGAACCCCAAACTGCTCCTGATGTGCTGATCAGCACCTTGGTGTATGAATATATATATGAATTACTGTAAGTCACTTTAGACAAAAGCTTCTGATAAATGCCCTAAAATGTAAATGTAACAAAACCTGGTAAGCAACAATAAGTACACTGCCACTAATGTCCAGTAGGTGGCGTCTGATCCCCTTTATGGTTGAAAACTCCCATTCTGATATTTTGATGTACTGTTGCTGTTATGTGTGGTGTTATTGAGTGCTTTGAAAGGTGCCTTTAAATAACATGCATTATTATTATCTCCCATTATCTGTGACTGTAGACACTTCTTGTAAATGCTGATGGAGGAGTGAACAGTGAGACGTGTCCTCAGTTAACAGGAGGAACCATGAAAATGCAGGAGGACCAGATACTCAAGCGGGCTGGAGTTAAAAAAAAAAAGGGATAATCAAGGGTGTGAATCACATTTAATGTTAAAATTAAAACATGTGAGAGGTAAAAAACTTAGTGGGTAAAAGAATCTACATCGTATTCATGCAGTTTATATCCGTCTGTGTCTGATAATTCAAGATTTCCTGCACTGGACACTAAAGCAGGAACCTGTAGCTTTTCAAATCAGCACAAATCTTTGTTGTTATTAGCGTTTTACTAACGTCTGGTGAGTCCTTAAACTCTAATCTAACTGTCAATTCAATGCAACAATTAGAACAGAATAGATTGTTATTATTGTCATTGTTTCAGAAAAAAACAGCAAAACACAGGAAGCAGCTCTTTGTCTTTGACAAATACATAGAATAAATAAATATAAAAATATGGACAAGTATGAAAAACAATACAACACTATTTACAACAACAATAAAATATTTACAACAAGGTATTGTATTCATGCCGTTTATATCTGCACTTATTTTGTGCACTTGACACAAAAGCAGGAACCTGTAGCTTTTCAAATCAGCACAAATCTTTATTATCATTATCATTTTACTAACGTCTGGTGATTTCTTAAACTCTAATCCATCTGTGGCTCAGAGGCATCTCTGTCTCTCTCAACATTAGTTTTTGCAATTCCCTTCACACAAATTATCAAAACCATATTTACTATTGATAAAGAGGAATTTCTACGGCCTGAAAACAAAAAAGTCTGATTCTTATACAGAGTTAGCCTTTTGTGGCAGGTAATCCACATTTTTCAGCATTAATGTGCTGTATATTTAAAACACTTGAAAATAATGCGTAAAACACCAGATATTGAATCTAAAGGGTAATCAGGCTACAGTTTCACTTGTTCTGTGTATTAAGACAGTGCAGGTTTTTATACTTTAATAAATGTCACATACATGTTTAATTTGATCAATGAATCATCCAACTGCAGCACAAAGTTGAGACCAGTGCACTGTGATGTCAGCAGTGTTTTATAGGTGTGGTTTGTTGCTTCTATAAACAGCTGTTGATCCAGACAGACTTTATTTCCTCAGTCCAGCAGCAGACCAGCTTCTTCTCTACAGAACACAGCTATGGCCACCAACTTTGCCAAATACTGTAAGTCATAAACTGTATTAATGTTGTTTATAACTTAGATTTAATCATATAATAACTGTTCCAAATGGTGCAGTGCTAAAATGGAAAACCAGCATCTCCAACATTTTTGTGAGTTGGAGATCTCGACTCCCAAATGCACTTTGTGTTGCATTATATTGAACTGATTGATTAAATGAATTGGGAAGAACTTCCAATACAGTTCAACTGTGGCCCCCAAAATAAACATACAACTCAACATGTGTCTGAAACAGCAAAGAGGATTTATTTCAGGACGGTTGTATTTTAGACTGCGTTCATTTTCAGTTTTTATCTCTTTTCAAGATGGATTTTAAAGTTTTTATTGAATGTTTATCAGTTAAACCAAATAGACTTTCCTTTTCAGAAGATGCAAAAAAGAAAAAAAAAAGACAGTTTGCATATCTATGTCCTGAGGCAGGTGAGCAGGAGAGAGACGAGTCAATTTCAAGTTTCGATCAAAGTTGAAGTCAAACTCCTGCTCACTATCCAATGACCATTGAAGAAGAACAGAAATTGTGTCCGGGACACTTGCTTGATTTTACTTGATTTTAAGTGATTATTTTCTTTCACTTATTAGCATAGTTAAAACTGATTACTGGTAAGTAATTAACTGTGTGGGGGCTGGTGCCCTCACACTGTCTTTATAACACTTTATCTGTGGTAAAAAACTATACCATATATATGTATGCATGTATATACTATATACATCCTCCCCTGTTGCAAAAACCCCTGAATTCTAGTTGACTAAATATTTGCTAATTTTTCAGTCCTCTTATCAGAGCCAAGAATATACAACAATGAGGAGATCAGGATTGTGCTGGTGGGGAAGACTGGTTCTGGGAAAAGCGCCACAGGAAACACCATTCTGGGAGAAGAGAAGTTTAAATCAAAGTTCTCCTCCATCTCTTTGACTGAAAAATGCGCTAAGGTCTTTGGTGAGGTGGACGGACAGAAGGTTGCTGTTATCGACACTCCAGGTGTGTTTGACACCAGGATAGATGAAGAGAAAACAGTCAACGATATTGCCCGGAGCATTTGTTATGCTTCTCCTGGACCTCACATCTTCCTGATCGTCATCAGACTGGAGAGGTTCACAGAGGAAAGCAAGAAGACGGTGCAGATGATTCAGCAAATCTTTGGAGAGGAAGCAGACAAATACAGCATGGTTCTCTTCACCCATGGTGACCTGCTCGACGGACCCATTGAGGAGTTCTTAAAGGAAAGTAAAGACCTGCAGGAACTTGTGTCCAGATGTAATGGTCAGTATCACGTCTTCAGTAATAAGATAGAGGATCGTTCTCAGGTCAGTGAGCTACTGGACAAGATCAGAAATATAACAGAGAAGAAAAGAGGAACACACTACACCACTGAGATGTTTCAGAAGGCAGAGAGGGCGATTGAAGAGGAGAAACAACGAATCCTGATAGAGAATGAAGAGCAAAGGCTCAAAGAGCTGGAGGAGGAGGAGAAGGAAATAGAGAGGAAGTATGAGGAAAAAATGGGGAAGATGAAGGCTGACAGAGAGAAGGAGAAACAACTGAGAGAAGCTCATGAAAGAGAATTAGAGGAGGAAAGAAAAAAACTGAAAGAAACGCAGGAAAGGAAGGCTGGACAGGAAGCTGAGAACAGTGATCGCATACTGATCCTGATAAAAGGCTTCTTTAAAATAGTTGTAGAAGTTGTGGTGAATAAGGTGGCATCCATAATAATGGGGAAAAACAACTGAAGGAAGCTTGTGAAAGAGAATAAGAGGAGAGAATAAAACTGAAACAAGAGTGGGAAGAAATATTAGATGCAAAGCTGAAAACAGTGCTTTTTTGTATCAGATGGCAGCCATGACAATGAGATAAATACTGAGCTGAACTGAAATTTCTACACTCTTGTTTCTGATTTCCTTGTTAGATGTGGTCTATAATGATAACAGATAGTTCATGGCTGTTTATAACTGTTCAGCTGACCGCTAAATGTTTAAAAGTGTTACAGATTGTCAAGACAAAATGTAACTGTGAAGCTTCAACACAATGAGTTTATTTCTTAAGGAAAACAAAAATGAAAAAGTCATTAAACAAAGAATTAAACTGAACGAGGTATTTGATTATTTCTATTTATTTCCTGGGCCACAATTTTGTCATAATGTCACTTCAGAATCAGCAGCAGCCAGTTCGATCAGCTGATGGAGCATTAGAGAGATTTGTTGGGTAACATTTGTTGGTGGAAGCTATTTTTTAGAACATGTTTAACAAGTTATGCTTTTAAAAAAAGTGATGGCGAAATGTCATAGTTTATCAATACGCTGAATCGTTTAAAAGCTCTGCAGACTTAAAGCTTAACATCTTAAAAAAGTGCAGTAGCATCTGAACACATGTTCATCTGACATCATGTGAACAAGCAAAATTGAACTGGTGTTTCCTGTAAATTCTGAAGGAGGCGTGAACAAAGTTTCTGTTTGTGGTGAACAAAATACACCACAGAGATGCTGAAGGACTGGATATTCAAGCTGTGTGGGAGTTTAAAAATAAAATGGGACAATCAAACATGTGAAACACTTCAATCAACAAGTGCAAGTGAAATCTTAGTAGTAAAAAAAATAGTGATTAATTGAAGAGGAGGATTATCTCAAACACACAAATCCTGATGCAGAAATGTGTTGCACACAGCAACATGAAACAGCAACATATATTTGTATGTATATATATATATATATATATATATATATATATATATATATATAAATATATATATATATACAGTATATAAATGTATATATGTGACTTAATGTCATCTAGTTTATACTGTCATAGAAACTAAATTTTCACAGGTTTTAATAAATGTAAACAAACATTATCAATAAATGCTGAGTGGTGGAGCTGTTGTAGTTGTTCATTTCGTTCATGATGCATCTGAGCTGAATTCCTGGACGAGCACAGATATCGTACAACAGCTCCTCCACTGGCCAGAAGTGTGTGGTATAGCAGGAGAGAAAAAACGTGAATTTATGTATTATTCAAATTCAAAAGAGCACAACAAGCCTACAGGCTTATGTTTACGTTGTATGCCCAACTGTGTCTGATAATACAAGATGTTTTCAGTTAGTCCCATGTAGTCATTTTTTCATCATTGTGAGAAACCGAAAAAACACATAAATCAAAAGTCTGACTTCCCTGTTATGTTAATGCTTTTCTTCTTTTCTTCAATAATGGTTTATTTTAAAACAGATAACAAAATTATACTCCAGACAGTAAAAATAAAATATTCACATCTGAAAAATAATTCAATGATACAAAGTTACAGTAATTCCAGCGATCAGACTACACAACACCTCCACCACACTTCACTGTCGCAGACTGGCTGTATTTTGTTCCTGTTGTTATTTTTCATCTCAGGAACCCTGAACTCTGCACATTTTCATTGGAGCATTTATTACATATTACACAGCATGTACATACAAGGACAGTTACTGTATATAGTTTTTACATTTTTTATTCTAATAGTTTTTTTTTCTATATTATTTTCAAATTGTTATTTTTTTCTTTCCAGTATCTCTTAAAGAATTGAAGAAGGTGAAGACTGACAGAGAGAGGGAGAAACAACTGAAAGACATTTTCAAAATTTTCAAAAAATTGATGTCGGGATCAGTGATTTTAGCTTCCCTGACAATATTTTCCAAAAGATGAGCTTTGATTTAGTGATGCCTGACTACAGCAAATTAAAAGTATTTTTTCTCCAAAGTCTTTTCAATAGTCATTTGATTTTAAAAGTTATTATCCACACCCCTTTTTCAGCTGTTAACTTGACTGTAGCCGCTAAGCAAAAACTGTCAGCCCAGAGCCCATCTGAAGGTGGTGCACAAGTTCAAACCTGTTTTTTTTATCTCATCATATCTAAGGATATGATGACTGAATTTGACATTTTTGGCTGAACTGTTCTTTTAACTATCAGTCGTGACTTGCTGATATTTACAATAAAAGTTGAGTTGAGTTATAATGGAAGCAGCAGCAGGAAATGAAGGACAGTGAAGACTTTTTGCTTAAGTGCTCAAGACATGAATCTCAAATTTAAGCACTGTACAAATAATGCAGAAATTATCGTTGCATATTTATTTATGATTTTCAACACTACATTGTCTCACACGGGGTACCATTATGTGTCTCATGTTGGGTGCCTCACGTGGGGCACCGTCATCATGTACCCAGGGAACATTAACAGGGAGTTTTAGGTTATTTGGCTGTCAATTATAATGAATGATTATCAGGTACTATTATTTATTATGATAAATAATAAGATCCAATTCACATTAGATCACCTTGGAGCACCACCCTTGAATTCAATAATTCACTCTCATAAAACTGTTTGTAACTCTGATGAATAATCAACTTCAAACAACAACCAAATTACCATAAGCACCAAAAGTGTTTAATTTACTGCAAAGATGAAAACACACAATCAGACTAACATGCATGACGTGTGTGTGTGTGTGTTTGAAACTACCAATAACCAAGAACAAACACATAAATTGAACACATATGCATCACATCAACTAAAGTTTAAAGTCCTGTACTTTGCCATGCTATGCTATGCTATCTAAGCCCAGTTTAGCATTACCAGTCTTTGAACAAAGGTGCTGGTGGTTGCAGGAGTAGGGTGGGATTCCACTGTTGAATGCTGTTTTTGGTGTGCAAAGTCTGATGAAAGTCAGCAGAGGAGGAAATGGCTTGCTCTTTTCCTTTGCAGGGATAGCAGCCTGATGCTAACTGATCTGGAATACTGGCAAGACCCTGTGTTGCTGCAGTGAGGAGAAGTTCTGTGGGCCTGCTGCAAATGCAGCTTGCAGCTGTCTGCAACCATTTAGCCGAGAAGAACAGATCTTGAGGGCAGGCAGCCCCATGGGAGTGAGAAGGAGAGGACCCCTTGAGGATAACAAGTTGAAGGCGTAGAGGGCGTAGAGTAAGAGGGCAAGAGAGAGGAAGGTGCTGGAGATTTGACTGTCTGGTCAGAGGGGGATCTGTCACCCTGACCAATAGTAGCTCCATTCACACTGGCGTTTGGATATGGCTTTAGTACACAAATTCCCCGCCTGCATCTCAGTGTGAATCTCTTGGATGCGGCAAGGGGTGAAATTTTGCTCCGGCGCTGATCCACCTCTGGAGGTAGTATCTGGGCCGCATTATTGGTGAACAGAACCAGTATGAATAGATAAGCCGGCTTTGTGTATCGAGGGCGTGACAGGCGGACAGCCAGTTAACTGCACAGGTCCTCCACTCAACTAAATACAGAGAAATGTCCCACAAAGCAACGTTATATGACCACACACAAGTAACGTAGTAACTGTAACTGTCTTTGGCAACTCATATGAGGAAAAAACAAATACCACAGCAGTACAGAGAGAAGCATCGATCCTCCTGTCTGTCCTCCCGCCTGACCAATCGACTCTTTGTCACATTTCTGCAAGTATGAATGAAATTAGAAAAAACTGAAGAAAATAAAAGAAATGTAAATATTTATTCAAGAAATGCAAAATAATTCCTGCACTGGATTGTAAGACTGAACTGTTTTTTATTTAACATGAAGACAATTTGGTGCAAATCATAATGGAATTAGATTTTTGGTTTGTTCTTTTGACTGGATTGATGTTTTAATTTGAGCACAAGATGGCACCTCAAATGGGTATCATCTGTAACAGTACTGGTACAGGTGAAATATATGCCCAGCTGGAAAAAACAGACTAGACGAGCGCTATAACCAACACCAAAACACAACACATGCTGGTCTTGCTGGTGACTAGTCTTTGCTGTTTTTTTCCAGCAGGGTGAAGGCCTAAGGACTGAAGGGTGTCATTCTATTGGATGTCTGGTGATGTTTGAAAAAATAAATGTTTAAAGATGTTTCTAAGCCAATATTCCTGTTTGGCCCCTGCTAAAGATTTAAGTAGAAATGCTGACTTTGTTGAATGTTGGATAAATGAGAAAGTCTCTGTCTTCAAACAAATAACTGTATTTCATTTGTATTGTAATTATCCACTCAAATAAAAAGTGAAATCAATCATCACTTTCGACTTGTATTGTCTTTAATGATTCTTAGTATAACTGATGTTACAGGCAGAGTAGTTTTGTTGAGGACTTTAATTCTCTACAATGAGAACGGCTCTTAAAAAATATGTGACTGGCTTTTACAACAATTAGTGATTTAAAAATGGATGTTCTGTTAAAATAACCAGAGGTTCCTGGAGACTGTAATGGAACAGGAACCTCCATCATTGTGCTGATCTAGGTTGTAATGTTGCTCATTTGCTGGCACCTTTAAAGCAGTTTTATAAAATGTCAGGAAACTTGTTGCATTTCTATGTTTCATTTCAATTCGACCTTCAACCGTTATTATTATATTCCTGCACAGTCTGAATATCCAGTCCTCCTGCATCTCTATGGTTTATTGTATTAACGACAACCAGCAACACAGCATTTATAGGAAACAACACCATTTCAGTTGTCATATAAAGGGCTGTTGTTGCACACAGGTTTAACTTTACATCTTCACTTCAGCTGCAGTCCAGCTCTTCTTGGAATAATTTTTAGAGTGTTTTCATTATTTATTATGGTGACATTATTTATTATGGTGATCTTTTAGCATGTATAACTTATGTATAGTGTATGTATGTGTTATGTTATGGGATATGTGCAATACTGTTGGTGATGGTATGGCTGATGATGTATTGTTTGTTTGTCATTGTGGCTGTCAAGGCATTTATGGCGCAGCTGTTGAGTCCAAGACAATTTTCCCTGAACAGGACAAAAAAGTATATTGTATTGTATTGTATCATATTCTCTCCACAAGCCAACTATGGCCAGCAAATGTAATAAAAAGGGTAAGTCAATAAAATATATATATATATATATATATATATATATATATATATATATATATATGTATTCATAATGTTGATTACCATATTTTAAATTCTATGTTTACACTTTTTTCAAAAACAGTTAAAGAAGGGGCAGCGCTTAAATGAATGAACTTTTCTCAAATCTCCAGCATTACAGAGGTGTTCCTGTTATTCTGTCTACTGTCACTGATTGTAAGCGGGTAGAAAAAAAAATTAGTCTGAAACAGCTTCAACAGAAACTTCATAACCTTCATGAATGAAGGGAGGATTTCTTTCAGGATTGTTGTATTAGGCTGCTTTAGTGTTAGATGGACCTCATAAACTGGAAGCTGAGTGTGATTTTGATGCTTCTGCCTCAAGTTTGCAACATGAAAGTCTATTTAATTACATTTACTTTCTAAATGTATTATAATGTTCATATTTCATGATAAATAAATCAATTCACAGCAGATATCTGAGTAAGACTCAGGTTATTTTATTCACAGCTGTTTGTTGTTTGGCAGATGCATCATTGCTTTAATCAACATGTTTTCACTCCCAGCTGGTCAAACACGGCAGCTCAGTCAGAGGCCTTAAGGTCCTGACAAACTAGGAGACCAGTGAGCGTCTGTGGCAGCAGCAGTTTTGGTGATGTGTCGCAAACTGTTCTTACTAGTCAGTGTCATTTTGACCGACTGAATCGTCAGTGAGAGAACTCTTTCTGATTGGCTGCTCAGCTGAACAAATAAGTGCACAAGAAGAGAAACAGAAAAAGAGAGTGGAGCTCACTGAGCCTGTAACTGTAGTATTCTTTTGTGCAGTTTCTCCTCCACCTCCACCTTTTCACCAGTGACATGACATTTGCTGTATCTCAATTTAGGGTCTACATCCTTCAGAGGAGCATTTGAAGGCCAATTGCTCCTTCTTTTATCTCTTTTTGGAGGATGCACCGCTACTAACCTTTGTGGCCTGAAATATCCCAAGATTCTTTGCACGCCGGAAAAGAAGAAAGAAAGAAAGAAAATGTTGACATCTCGTGGTATATGTAGCCAGTAGTAAGTCTACTGTGGGCCTAGGCAGCATGAAGTAAGGGTAAAGGTAACGCAACAAGGAAATGCTCCTTTAAAGGTTTCTCCTAAGGACTTGCCTTCGAAGAACGCAAAGGCATGTCCTTTGAAGGATGCAGCCACTGAATTGGGACACAGCAATTGCTCTTGCTGTCCTGAGTCTTCCTGTTTTTGGATGACAAATATAGATTACTGCCACCTGGTGGTGTGGAAAGTTACTTCCTCTCACTAGTTAGTTGCTAGTTAGTAGAGCTAGTTGGCTATCGCCTGGAGACTTTGTGTAGATTGAGACAAGAACAGTCAGTGAAGTTTAGAAAAAGGTCATGTTTTCAGGGTAAAAGTAAGTTGTGTGTTTGTTTACTTGTGTAACCTATTTAAAGATGTAGTCATCACAATATTTCTCCTTTTTTCCCCATCAGGACTGACCATATTGTGACGGCCCACATCTTCTAGTGTCCTGTGTTGCTCTGTAGGATTCATGGTGGATCGTCTGGCAAATGGCTTCCACCTGAAGAGAGGAGGAGCCAAGCCCATAAAAGAGCAACTCACCCAGAGTGTGCCCTCTGGCTGGGCTGCCTCCACCTCTGTACAATGGTGGACATTCAGACTGGTTTACTCTTTTCCTAAAAGAGGTTATAAGTGAAAATAAAACCCTTTTGATTTTGGCACTAGTTGTGTGTGTGAGCTTCCTCTGTTGTTACAAGCCTGAGCCGAGTTGTAACAAATGGGGGCTCGTCCGGGGATCTTTTGTCCTTTAAAGAAGTTTTTGTTAGTATTTCTTCCTCAGTTGGCTCTTTTGGTAAGTAGATAAAGAGAAACGTATCTTTGTGTGTTTTGGGGTGCTTGCAGTGTTACAGGTAACAAATTTCGGTCAGCGTTTTGGTTAAGTGCCCCTGTAGTTGGTGTGGAAGGGAGCTCCACACACACACACTGGTTTTCATTTTTTTTGCCCAGCGTATGAGGTATAAAATAGGCAACATAAATAGGTGTGTTGATGCATGGTTGGAGTATCTTTCCCAATAGGCATAAGAAACATGGTTTGGGTGACTGGACACGTTTGTTTTTTTAGTTTGTTATTTTTGTGCATTAGTGTGGTTAGAGCAATTTGCTTGGGGACACTACCATGGCTGTCTAGGTGGGTCACCAGCCTGCTGGTTGCTTAACCGAGCCATTGGGCTCAGTGTTTAATCTACCCACCACAACTCTTGCATGAAGTCTAGGGGTTGAGTTAGTTATTTAGACACCCTGTTTAGGTAGTTAGCTAGGGGAAAGCATGCTCCTTCCTGAATTTTGGTTGTTTTGGTTGGCACACCTAGTTGGGATGTATTGCAGCTCATAGCCATTTCTGGTTCAAATTGCACAGAATAGTCATTTTGGGTGGCGAAGAATAGTTTTCATGTGGACATGGCTTCTGCAGCTGACTTTGTAGAGAATCCTAGTGAGGAGTTATTAAAGACCCTCAGTGAGGAACAGCTCTTAAAAGTTGCAGAACATTTTGATTTTGAGTGTTCAAATAAAACAAAAAAGGACATTATTTTGTGTAGTTTAAAGGCACACCTGATTGAGCAGGAGGTGTTGCCAAATGCAGATGTGTGCAGCACTGAGCAACTGTCCACTGAGTTAAGTGGTTCTCCAGAGCCAGTTAAAGTGGTTCCTCATGTAAGTGGTTTTGGACCTGGCTTAACCTTTGAGCAGCAGAAGGAGCTGTTAGTGTTGCAGCATCAGCAGGCCTTAGAGCGTGAGGAACGTGAAAAAGGGCATGCTTTTGAACTGGAGAGGTTAAAGTTAAATGCCCAGTTAAGAGAAGCTGAATTAAAGTAAAAGCAGGAGCAGCAGAGCTTAGAACGTTACCGCCTCGACCTAGTTAGAGATGGGAAATTTTCTGATTCCGTTCAAAGCAACCTATCAAGATCCAGTGACCACTTTGATGTTGCCACTAACCTGA
>CAEMYA010001113.1:38131-69343 GCA_903131615.1 Diplodus sargus
CCACCTGAAGAGAGGAGGAGCCAAGCCCATAAAAGAGCAAAGAGTAACAATATACAACAATGAGGAGATCAGGATTGTGCTGGTGGGGAAGACTGGAGCTGGGAAAAGCTCCACAGGAAACACCATCCTGGGTATACAGAACTTTGAATCAAAGTTCTCCTTTAACTCACTGACTGAAAAATGTGCTAAGGCCTTTGGTGAGGTAGATGGACAACAGGTTGCTGTTATCGACACTCCAGGTCTGTTTGACACTTGTGAAGATGAAGATAAAACCAAAGAACATATTGCTCAGTGCACTTCTTATGCTTCTCCTGGAACTCACATCTTCCTGGTCGTCATCAAACTGGGCAAATTCACAGAGGAAGAGAAGAAGACGGTGCACATGATTCAGGAAACCTTTGGAAATGAAGCAGACAAATACAGCATGGTTCTCTTCACCCATGGTGACCAGCTCGAAGAGGAACCCATTGAGGAGCTCTTAAAGGAAAATCAAGACCTGCAGGAACTTGTGTCCAGATGTAACGGTCAGTACCACGTCTTCAATAATAAGCTGAAGGATCGTTCTCAGGTCAGAGAGCTGCTGAACAAGATCAGAAATATAACAAAGAACAACGGAGGAAGACACTACACCACTGAAATGTTCCAGAAGGCAGAGAAGATGATTGAAGAGAAGAAACAAAGATTCCTGAAAGAGAATGAAAAGCAAACGCGCAAAGAGCTGGAGGAGCTGAAGAAGAAAATAGAGAAGAAGTATGAGGAAGAAATGAGGAAGATGAAGGCTGACAGAGAGAAGCAGAATAAGTTAATGGCTGAGCATGAAAGAGAAATACAAGAGGAATGTAGAAAACTACAAGAAAAACAAGAAAAGGAGGCTAGAAGCAAGGCAGAGGGAAGTAGTTCAGTAAGAGACGTTGTGATTGGAATTTTGATAGGGGCAGTGATAGCAACAGGGGCAGAAGTGGCAGCAGCAGGGGTTAGGGCAGTGGCAGAGACAGGGACACGGGCAACAGCAAGTCGTTGCTGTATTTCATAAAAAGCTTTGTGATTTTGTGATGTCAGACTGCAGCAGATTGGGCCTGAATTGTACTCATAGCATACTGAATAAAAATGGCTGTTGTTTTATATTTTAATGTGATTAAATGTTATGATTGGAAGAGGGACCCAAAGACAAAGTCATTATGAACAGTAACAGCTTGGAGGGGTTAGCAAGAAAAAAGCCGTGAAAATTAAAAAATGGCTTATTGGCAACTTTGGAGTTCTCTGTAATTCTTCTACTTTGTTTATTTGTTTTCTTTGATTTTATTGATGATTTAATGTGTTGGTTTGTTGTGTATGATGTCATTTAATCACCTGACACCTGCTCAATCAAGAATCAAAATTGTAATACATGTTTTGATTTAATGTACATTGTGTGATTTAACATCTTACAACTTGTGTGATTTAATGTCCCTTGATTCATAATGTCAAATAAATAATAAAACTAACATTTTCACACCTGCTGATGAGATCAATTAATGTTGAATAGTGCTACAGATTGTCATGAAAACACTGATAAGGTGATCATAAAGCTGATAACAAATGAGTAATTCTTTTCAGAGGTTGATTGTAACATCATTAGTGGAAGAATGAAAAGAAAACAGATTTTACACCCAAGCGGGTTTAATTCGGTCTAATTTTATATAACTGTGACACTTAAACTGTTCTCATGGATGCACAAAGCTGAACTCCTGCATGAGCTCAGATATTGTGCAGTAGCTCCCTCCACTGGCCAGAAGTGACTGTAACATGTGAATGATGCAGCTGAAATGAAATATATGTTGTTAAACATATCTAAAATGAAATCATCTTTAAATCTATGTAACAACTATGAATGTATGTTTTATATAAAATTATGACAACAAAATAGATAATGAACTATAATCAGTCCTCTTGTACATACTGACCATGACTAGATCAGTTTTTTAAGAAGTGGGGGACAAAGTTCATCATCTCATTCTGTGGACAAAATAAAGCTTAAGTTGAGTCAGAGAAGCTGATATGAGGCTGGAAAGACATGAAACATGTTATGTTGATGAGAAACTATCTCCTTTCTTTACCCAGAGAGGAAATTTCAACACAACAAACTGGTTTCTGTAGATTTGTAGAAATATGAATAATGCTTCCAGTGTTCAACACAAAGAGAAATGCATTTTTCTTTATGGATTGATTGAAACTACCACCTCTAAAAGTCAGCCATTGTAAAAGTTAAACCTCCTCAACTGTAAGTTTAAAGTTAATCTCTCCTTCCTGACGCTGCATCTGAATGACATAAAAAAAAAGAGAAGAAAACAGGATGAAGAGACTCATTTGGCTCTGACTGGTCAGAAGCTACTCAGGAGTGTTGCCAGGTGGAGCATTTTATACCTGAGAAAGCAGCTGGATCTGATTGGCTGAGAGTCACAAGAGCTCTTTTCCTATTGGTTAAGCCCAAACATTGACAGAAAGTGCAGCAGGTTTTATCAATAACATTAATCAGGGCTCCACTGTTCAATTTTTTTTCTTTATTGAACGAGATTGAAATACAAACATTTAACTCACAATCTTACTAATAAAACTGTTCTTTAAACATGGAAGTAGGAATAGAATAAGCAAAACTAAAGAAAATAAAAGAAAAGGAATGTTTTATTCAAGAAATGCAAGTTAACTTTGGCATGTGATTGTAAACCTGAACTGTATATTTTTCAACGTTAAGACAATTTGCTGCCACTGAAATCATTCAAACATTTGTTTGTCCCAGTTTATCATTAGAGTCCTGCACAGCTTGAGTATACAGACCTCCTGCATCTCTATCATTCATTCTATTAACCACAACCAGCAACATCCTGTTCTCCCTTCAGCATTTACAGGGAACAACACCAGTTCAGTTGTCTGTTCACATGATGTCCAGCTGCTACTGCACATGATATTAAGCTTTAAAACATTTCTGAGTTTAACTTTCAGCATCATATTGATACAAGGCTGCTATTTTTGTTTTCCTGAACAAATAAACTCATTGTGCTTCTTGGAAGCTTCACCTGAAAGTTAAATATTACTTTTACATGAATCAAAGATGGTGGATTTTGTCACTTTATGAGGGATTTCTTGGAGTCAAGTATGATTCTGCAGGAACGATTACTGTGACAATAACTCTTTTAATGCATATGTGACTGAAAAAGCAGAAATTTTAGAAACTTTTACATTCTTTATTGAATATTGAATGTTTTTCTTACACATTAAACATCTGAATGACTTTTGAAAAGAATTGTTCATATTTATTTCACAATAACTTCCCCACAGTTAAATATCTTCTGCAACAGTTTTAAACATTAGTGGTCAACTGCACATATATAAACACTTCTTATCATTATAGATCATTTCCAGCAAGAAAATCGAAAACGTCCGTAGGTTAGCGTCACAAAGTTAGAATTTCTTAAATCAGCTTAGTTTTTATTTTATCCTTATCATAGAAGCCACTTTCTCTGCCAATGTTTCTATTTCTTTATGTAACATCATGTTGTGAACAGACACCTATAACTACAATTCAAAAGTGCTGGCTGCACCCTAGTCCACTTTATTTGTTGGCACAGTGAAAGAAGGGGTGGAGTTTCCTGTAAATGCTGATGGGAGGAGTGGATTTGCTGCATACTTTTCTGTGAACCACATTTAATGTCATAAACATATGAAAGTAAAAACTTACTGGGGGAAGAAATATTGAAGTAAACTCATAAGGAGGGCATAGTCTTTTTTTGAAAATGCTATTTTTTTCACACTTGCACATGCATAGGATTTAATTTTTTGTTTCTCTAATTTAATTCCCCAATAGAGCTATGAGAAAAAAACTTTTAAATTCCAAGTTTAAAGTCACATCTCATTCATGTTTTCTTGTATATGAGATATTATTGTGAAAGCCAACATTTAAAACTTTTTAATATACTATTAAACACAAGAAAAGTAAATCAGAAGTCATTAAATCATGCAACAGCATGAAAAAGGTAAATTTCTCCTGATTACTGATTATTAAGAAACATCAGGGTTATAGACTTTAAAAATTAAAGAAAGGGATTGAAAACACATTTAGATTCAACCTATGATCCACTGCAGCAGACGTTAAGCGCTGGTGTTCAGTTTGACGTCAGCTGTGTTTTATGGGTGTGGTTTATTGCATGAAGTCCTCATATAAAGAGCTTTTGTTGCCTGGTAGGTTTAACTTCGCTTTAACTTTAATGTCTCCACTTCAGCTTCAGACCAGCTCTTCTCTCCACAAACCAACTATGGCCACCAAATTTGCCAAACGTGGTAAGCCAATGAAATGTATTCATGATGTTGATTAACTAGCATTGTAATTCATATTCACACTTTTTTACTTTTCCCAAATGTCCAGCATTAGAGAGGTGTTTCTGTTATTCTCTCTACCCTCACTGATCTTAATTGAATAGAAAATGAGTCTGAAACAGCTTCAACAGAAACTTCATAACCTTCATGAAGGGAGGATTTGTTTCAGGACTGTTGTGTCAGACTGCTTTAGTGTTAGATGGACCTCATAAACTGGAAGCTGAGTGTGATTTTGATGCTTCTGTCTCAAGTTTTGCATCATGAAAATCTATTTTAACTACATTTTCTTTCTAAATTGATTGTAATGTTCATACTTCATTTTAAATTAAACTAATTCACAGCATATATCTGAGTAAGACTCAGGGTTTTTTTTTTCACAGCTCTTTGTTTGGCAGATGCATCGTTGCTTTAATTAACATGTTTTCACTCCCAGCTCGTCAAACACCGCAGCTCGGTCAGAGGCCTTAAGATCCTGACAAACCAGGAGACGAGTGGGCGTCTGTAGCAGCAGCAGTTTGTGTGATGTGTCACAAACCAGTCTCACTAGTTTGGTAGCTTTTTCTGCCAACGTGAGAGAACTCGAGTCAATGAAAGATTTCACTTGTTTAATGCAGTTTGTCCTCATGCTCCATCTCCACCTCTTTAACAGTGACATGCAGAAGTCTCTATCTCTATGTGCCACTTGATGGTGTGGAGAGTAACTTCCTCTAGCTACAAGCTAGCTGGCTGTAGACTTTGTGTAGGTTGAGACAAGAACAGTCAGTAAAGCTTGGAAAAAGATAACGTTTTCAGGGTTAAAGTAAGTTGTTTAGGTAAGTGATTGTAGCAGTAGGAAGTAGTGTAGATGTGGTCAAATAAGAAGAATCAATCAATCAGACTTTATTTATAGAACACTTTTCATACATCGTAATGTAGCACAAAGTGCTAATACATTTAGCAAGTGCTAATACATGAATAAATGGTAATAAACAAAACAGGGCACTAACAACAGGTATTGCTGGACTGAGGAAACGCTATCATTGATGTATTTCACTGAGGAGACACTAGAGGCAGTAAAATAAGATGAAATAATAAACACTAAAACTAAAACTGATAAAATACTAAAGGAGGTTAAAAGTCCAAAACTGCTGTGAAATCAACAACATACATGAGTAAATCGTGAATACAGTAAAAGAAGATAAAACTGAATAATTAAGTCAATAGATAAGTGGTGAGTGAATCAATAAATAGAATAAAACCAGGTTTAAGCTGAATAAGAATCTATAAATAAATCAAATTCAGCTGAAAGCCAGCCTAAAAAGGAAGGTTTTATGGTTGCTCTTAAAAGTATCAACAAGAATGCCTGATCGGATGCAGACAAGTGGCGTGCTCTCATGCAAGTATGAACCTCCGAGCTCCAGCCACTCAGTTTATCCCTGACTTTCCCCCAAATGTGGCACATTTTTGGTCTCGGGACACAAAAATCAGTCGCTCCGTTAAAGGAGCACTGGTGGTAGAAGAAGCAACGAAACTGAGCATTGTACTAGGGCCAGGCACGGCAGCAACCTGTTTCTGTCTCAGCCTCTCGTCATCTGCTCTAAACTGAGCAACTACTTCCTTCAGTTCTTGCAATTCCGCCTCCCTGACTAAACCTGTAACAACTAAAGCTTTTCTACCGCGAAGATGAGACCAGGGAAATAGGGAGAAGGAGGGCGGGCTCCTCACAGGACCCTTCTTAAACCCAAGAAACCGACTGCTGCTTTGCCTCGAAAGATACAGGTCAGACACTGACACTTAAAATGGTAACATGACCCAGGCTCCGTCAGGCAAGAGGACAACCAGGTGCCTTCTGCCTCCCTTTATAAGGTGCTCCCCCACAGCGATTGGCTGGGAAGAGCAACGCAGCTGAAACCGGGTGAGGTACATGAGAAGATTAAGCACCGACCCAGTGGAGAGTGTGCAGATCCAGAGAAAATCATAGAGGTGCGAGAGGAGCTATATGGGTGTGCTGTGTCCTTTGTACAAGAGGCCTTTTTCTCTTGACAGCAGCAAGAGAGCGAGACCCTGTTACAGTTTTCACTTGTGTTGATGGGTCTCATGACATCTGTGAAGCAGCGTGCACCCAGTGGCATACCCAATGCAGAGGTTTTGATACTTGGCCAGTTTGTGGAGCATGTGCAGGATGGAGCCCTTCGTCGTGAACTGAAGCAATTTGTGCACCGGCTGCCTACAGCTACCTTATTTGAGGTTAGGAGTGAGGCGATTAGGTGGGAACGAGGGGGCTAACCCCGCGGTATTAGGGGTCAGAGTCATTCTGTCTCTTCGATCTTCAGTGCTCAGTGCGTGGTTCAGGGTAGTAGCCAGAGAGGTGTGGGTTACCCACAAGCATCTGAGCTGTGTGAATTGAGGGAAACGCTAAAGTTACAGCAGGAGAAGTTGAATCAACTAACTCAGAGCATTTCCCATTTGAAGGGCCCTAAGCAGCATAGTTGAGTAGCTTCTTATGGTCCCATAACCTCAGGCGATGCCAGCAACCAGGTCACATCGCTAGGGAGTGTGATGCCCTTTCCAAACTCGGCATCCTTTGCCAGCCTCTCAGCCCAGGTGCCGGAGAAATTGGGCCTGCTGAGCTGCAGAGCAACCGTTCGGTGGGGCATTTTTGGGCTCAGGGTGTGTGGGTGACGTGGAAGTGTCCAAGCTCGTATCATCTTGTCCCAATTTAGGTGTGATCACAGGGGGATTGCCGTGTCTTGCCTGGTAGATACAGGGTATATGGTGTCAACTGTTACTGAGTCTTTTTTTCACCAGCACTTTGAGCCATGGAGCCAAGAACAGCTATCCCCTATATTGTCTAACTAGAGCTAGACATGGAGCTTTGTGGTAAAAGGTTGAGAGGCTGTGAGATTTTGGTGGTCAAGGACACTCCTGGCTAGGATGCCCAGGAGGGTTTTTCTTTGCTGGTTCCTGGCGTTCTAGGGATAAATGTTATCCACAAGTGCTACAGGGAGTTGTTTGGGCATCATGGCCTGGCTTTGTTGACCTGTCCATGGTGTCTGCGGTCCCCAAGTGTGTCATGCAGGCTCTGCAAAAGTGTTGTCAAACCAGTGTTGAGGCTGATCAGAGTGCAGGCAAAGTAAAGGTTTGTGTCATGGTCAAGTTACCATTTCAGTGGACAACTAGGTCTACTGCAGGTCAACATTCCAATGCCCATCATCTCCCATGGTCCACAGGCCCATGACAAAGGGTTGTAAATCTTCCTGGCCCCTTGTCTAACACAGTTACCACTTCATTTAGGCCTTGGAAGTAATTGTTCCGTGCAGTGTTGCTGGCTAGTTCATCGTTGGGATGATGATTCAATTGGTGGGGGCAGATTATAGAAGTATGAAATAGTGTATGATGGGTTCACTTCTGCTTTCGCTTGGATGCAGGTAGGCTGGCGGTGGCCACTACAGTCTGGTCCATCCAATTGTTTCATTCTGGTTAATTTATTTCAGTGGCTCGCTTGGGTGTTGCTGCTGGCTGCATGTTGATCACTGCTCGTTGTGTGCCGCTCTCTGTCCGCTGCTGTTTGCTGTGTAGCTGATCGCTTTATTCCATGCTATGTATGTAGCAAAGTGACTTTAGCTTCCTCCTCCAGCCACTCGTAAGTTGCTCATATCTGTTCTTTTATTGTAGGGTAAAGACACCTGTGTAGCGGCATAGCAACTGCCAACCTGTCTGCAAGAAATCCCTGCTGCTTTGCTTTGCTGCTTTGCCTCGCGGCTTGCTGCTTTACCTCACCGCTAGCTGCTTTGCTGCTAACCACTAACAGCTGCATTGCTTGGCTGCTCTGACGCATTACTTGGATTCACACTGCTTTGACGCAGACTTTTATTTGCACCCACGGTCACGGTGCTCTAGCGCTGTCTGCCTGGCTCCTGGCTGCAGTTGGTTTCACTTCAACCTGTATCTTTGATTAATGTTAGCTTTACGGTTATTTTGGTCCTTGTGGGTTGTAAGCAGGGGCGTCCCAACCGTCGGGGAAGTGGCTGTTTTAACACCCACACTTTTCCCGGTGAGAGGGTTCAACACCCACACTTTTTCTGCCATTTATCTGCAGTTTTGCACAAACACCTCACTACAGTTGCTTAGTTTCTCTGGTCTGCTCTTGCTGCAGCTGCCTCCTCTCCCCCTCCCTCTCCTGTTGCTGCTTCAAACATGACACCAACTTTAGGACTGACCGGCTGATGATTGGCTGTTCTGCCTTTAGTCCCGCCTCTCTTGCTGGGTTAGATTTATTGTTCAGCTTGTGCTGATGATGCGGGAACTACCGTAAAATACCAAATAATAGCCGGGCGTTTCTCTGTGACAGGCGTATAATTCCCTCCTCACAAAAATCTGAGATGAAAAAATGTCACAAACTTCTTCTGTGACTTCTCTGGCATCCTTCTGGGCACAATACATGAAAAAGGTGAAGAAGAAAAACGTGCAGTGTCAGTGGTCACGTCTTCTTCCTTGATGTTTAAAAACAAAATAAAAATTAGACTCGGCATTTATATCCATATAGGCACACATTCAGCCTTTTGCACTTCTGGTGTGCTCTCCATTACAGCAAATACCATGGCTCAGACGTTGGCCTGTTTCCTCACTTTTGCCATGAGCCCATCATCCTTTGGGGCCAACTTCCATGGGCTCTGCGGTGCATGGGGTCCAACTCATGCTGGGGGGCTTGGCCCCCGTTCGTAACTGCTTGCAGTTCTAGTTCTATTTGATTTGCAATTGTGTTAATTATTGAAAATTTGATAAAATAAGTCTTCTTGATTTCTTATGTTTTTGTGATTAGTTGTATTTTGTTTGTTTTCTCACCTGCTGTTCTCTGACTTCCCCCATTCAGGTGCTGAGCGTAGGGTGGTGGATTGGTGTCCCATTGGCGGTGTTCCTCTGGTGTTTTGTACTTTTGGTTTGATTTTGGCTTATTTACTTCATGCCTGGTGTTCCTGGGATCCCCCTTGTTTTGGACCCGTGTCCTCCAGTAAGTCTCAGCCCTGATTGGTTCCCTTGTTTGCTCCAGTGAGTGACTTCTTAAATGTTGGAGTTTTAAACAATTTCAAAATTGAAATTAATGTTTTGCACCCAGAAATGCTGTCTCTGTCTCCATTGTAAAATAGACCTCAGTGCCTTATTTAGTTGACAAGTTGTCCTTTAAAAGAACAAAAAGGGTTCCTGGGTGAAATCCTCAGGGTGGCGTTGTTTGGCATAAAATTCATTCTTAATCAAATGCTGCCTAGAGCACGCTCCTCATGCTGCCACAATCCCTTTCTTATGTAAATTATTAAAAGATGTAGTCATCTCTGATGCTTGGTAACACACAGGACTTAAACTTCCTGTGTACAACCCATCCAGTCTGATGTGATTGTAGATTGAGAACGAACCTGCTTTTAATTAAGTTATTTCTCATGATGATAAATGTTTTTTCCTGAATTAATTAATCATCAAGAGGTAGCCAATCATCACCCTATCTAGCATATGTTTTGTTTTGGTGCTGGTCTATGCTGGTTTTTCTAGCAGGGTTTTAACACCATCCATCCATCCATCCATCCATCCATTGTCCCAGCCCCCAGCCACCCTGCCTATTTCGGCCGCTTGTACCCGCGATCTCATTCTTTCAGTCATGACCCATCGCTCATGACCATAGGTGAAGGTAGGGATGAAGATTGACCGGTAGATCGAGAGCTTTGCCTTCCGGCTCAGCTCCCTTTTCGTCACAACCGTGCGGTGAAGCGCATGCAACACTGCACCCGCTGCGCCGACTCTCTGGGCAATTTCACGCCCAGTCATCCCCTCACTCGTGAACAAAACCCCGAGGTACTTGAACTCCTTCACTTGAGGCAAGGACACATTCCCCACCTGGAGTAAGCAATCCACCAGTTTCCTACTGAGAACCATGGCCTCAGATTTAGAGGTGCTGATCCTCATCCCTGCCACTTCACACTCAGCTGCGAACTGATCCAGTGAGTGTTGTAGATCTATAGCCGATGATGCCATCAAGACCACATCATCTGCAAAAAGCAGTAATGAGATCTTAAGGTCACTGAACTGTAACCCCTCCATACCACGATTGCGCCTCAAAATCCTGTCCATGTATATCACAAACAGGATTGGGGACAAGGCACAGCCCTGGCGGAGGCCAACACCCACTTGGAACAAGTCCAACTTACTGCCGAATATACGCACGCAGCTCTCGCTTTGAGAATATAGGGATTGGATGGCCCTGAGAAGGGGTCCCACAGAACATCCCGGGGGACCCGGTTGTATGCCTTCTCCAGATCCACAAAACACATTTGGACTGGGAGATTGTACTCCCAGGCCCCCTCCAAGACCCCTGCCAGAGTAAAGAGGTGGTCTGTTGTTCCACAACCAGGACGGAATCCGCATTGTTCCTCGTCAATTTGAGGTTCAACAATCGGCCGGATCCTCCTTTCCAGCACCTTGGAGTAGACTTTCCCAGGCAGGCTAGTGTGATACCTCTGTAGTTGGCACACACCCTCTGGTCCCCCTTCTTAAAGAGAGGAACCACCCAGGGAAATCAGCGACGATACCCCATCATCCTCCAGTTTGTCTCCATTACAGGGGGTGGCTGAGTGGGATTCAGGAGGTCACCAAAGTACTCTTTCCACCGCCCTATAACCTCCTCAGTCGAAGTCAACAAGGTCCCATCCTTGCTGTACACAGTTTGGATGGTTCCCCGTTTCCCCCTCCTGAGGTGATGGACAGTTTTCCAAAAGCGCTTTGGCGCTGCACGAAAGGCCTTCTCCATGGCCTCGCCGAACTCCTCCCACACCCACTGCTTTGCCTCTGCCACAGCTGCGGCCGCTGCCCTTCGGGCCCGTCGGTACCCCAAAACTGCCTCAGGAGTCCCCCGGGACAACATGTCCCTGAAGGACATGAAAGTAAAGTATCAGATGATACGATCACAAAATCGATCATTGACCTTCGACCTAGAGTGCTCTGGTAGCACGTACACTTATGAGCATCCTTGTGTTCGAACGTGGTGTTCATTATAGACAGACTGTGACTAGCACAGAAGTCTAATAATAGAACACCGCTCTGGTTCAGATCGGGGAGGCCGTTCCTCCCAGTCACGCCCCTCCAGGTATCTCCGTCGTTGCCGACGTGCGCATTGAAGTCCCCCAGTAAGACCAAGGAGTCCCCCACTAGGGCCCGTTGCAGGGCCAAGAGAGGTGACATTCCATGTCCCCAGAGGCAGCCTTTGCAGCCCAGGTCCGGGTTGCCGAGGCCCGTCACCACCACTGTCACCCATATGGCAGCGCACCCGACCCCAGTGGTTTCTCCTGCGGATGATGGGTCCACAGGATGGGGGAGGGAGAAGTGCCACGTTACTCTTTCGGGCTATGCCCTGCCGGACCCTGTGGCAGACCCGGCCACCAGGCGCTCGCTCATGGGCCCTCCGTCGGGGCCTGGCTCCAGACATGGGCCCCGGGCTTCCTCCGGGCAGGGTCTCTCACCTCACACCTCTATTTCTCATGGGGTATCTTTGAACCATACTTAGTCTGGCCCCTCGCCTGAGACCAATTTGCCTTGGGAGACCCTACCGGGAGCACAAGGCTCCTGACAACCTAGCTCCCAGGTTCATTAGGACACGCAAACCTCTCCACCGCGATAAGGTGATGGTTCCAGGAGAGGGGTTTTAACACTTCACTTTTCAAACCACCAAGTCCGACAAACTGCTCCCTGTCAAAGTAGCCGATGTTACCTAATCTCATGAAAACACTAAACATAATGTTCCTGTTTCTTAGACATCCAATCAGAACCAACCATATTCAACAATGAGGCAATCAGGATTGTGTTGGTGGGGAAGACTGGAGCTGGGAAGAGTGCCACAGGAAACACCATCCTGGGAGAGGAGAAGTTTAAATCAAAGTTCTCCTCTAAGTCTTTGACTAAACAATGTGATAAGGCCTTTGGTGAGGTAGATGGACAACCGGTTGCTGTTATCGACACTCCAGGTCTATTTGACACCTGTGAAGATGAAGAGAAAACGGTCCAAGATATTGCCCAGAGCATTTCTTATGCTTCTCCTGGACCTCACATCTTCCTGATCGTCATCAGACTGGGCAGATTCACAGATGAAGAGAAGAAGACGGTGCAAACGATTCAGGAAATCTTTGGAGAGGAAGCAGACAAATACAGCATGGTTCTCTTCACCCATGGTGACCAGCTTAATGGGGAACCGATTGAGGAGTTCTTAAAGGAAGATAAAGACCTGCAGGAACTTGTGTCCAGATGTCACGGTCAGTACCACGTCTTCAATAATAAGCTGAAGGATTGTTCTCAGGTCAGAGAGCTGCTGAACAAGATCAGAAATATAACAGAGAAGAACGGAGGAAGCCACTACACCACTGAAATGTTCAAGGAGGCAGAGAAGAGGATTGAAGAGGAGAAACAACGAATCCTGAAAGAGAATGAAGAGCAAAGGCTCAAAGAGCAGGAGGAGCTGGAGAAGGAAATAGAGAAGAAGTATGAGGAAGAAATGAAGAAGATGAAGGCTGACATGGAGAAGCAGAAACAACTGAGAGAAGCTCGTGAAAGAGAATTAGAGGAGGAAAGAATAAAACTAAAAAAAAAGCAGGAAAATAAGGCTAGACAGGAAGCTGAGAAGAGTGATGACATACTTAACCTGATCAAAGGCTCCATTGGAGGAGTGGTAAAAGCACTGGCGAAGATGGTGATATCCATAATAAAGGAATTTAATAAAAACTGAGCAGGTAAGAAATTGCAAGAAAACATCGAGAGACAAATATGGTAAATTGAAATAATGTAAAGTAAACTAAAATAAACAACACGTCTTCCTGCACAAGCACAGACTGGTGTTGGGTTTGAACCTAAAGACAAAGTAATTCTGAGCGGTAACAGCTTGGAGGAGTTAGCAAGAAATTAGCCCTGAACATTAAAAAATGGCTTATTCGCAACTTTGCAGTTCTTTGTAATTCTTAGTTTTTTTTCTGTTTGCTTTGATATTATTGATGATTGAATGTGTTTGTTTGTTGTGTATGGTGTCATATAGTAACCTGACACCTGCTCAATCAAGAATCATAACTGAAATAAATGTTTTGATTTTATGTACATTGTACATAACATCTAACAACTTGTGTGATTTAATGTCCGTTAATTCATAATGTTAAATAAATAAAACATTTTCACACCTGTTGATCAGATCAGTTAATGTTGAATAGTGCTAAAGATTGTCATGAAAACATTGATAATAAATAAAGCTGATAATAAATGAGTAATTCTTTTCAGAGGTTGATTTTAGAAAAGTAACATCATTAGTGGAAGAATTAAAAGAAAATAGATTTTTACACACAAGCTTGTTCAATTTATTTAATATAACTGTGACACTTTAACTGTTCTCATGGATGGACAAAGCTGAACTGCTGCATGAGCTCAGATATTGTACAGTAGCTCCCTCCACTGGCCAGAAGTGACTGTAACATGTGAATGATGCAGCTGAAATGAACTGAGGACAAAAGAAAATGTGTTGTTAATTAGATCTAAACACAAAAGGCTTTTAAAATCTTCTTTAAATCTATGTTACTACTATGAATTTATGTTTTAGATAAACTGATGACAACTAAATAGATCAGGAACTATAATCAGTCCTCTTGTACATACTGACAGTGACTACATCAGTTTTTATAAGAAGTGGGGGACAAAGTTCATCATCTCATTCTGTGGAAAAAATAAAGCTGAAGTTCAGTCAGAGAAGCTGATATGAGGCTGGAAAGACATGAAACATGTCGTGTTGATGAGAAACTATCTCCTTTCTTTACCCAGAGAGGAAATTTCAACCCAACAAACTGGTTTCTGTAGATCTGTAGAAATATGGATAATGCTTCTAGTGTTCAACACAAAGAGAACTGCATTTTTCTTTATGGATGGATTGAAACTACCGCCTTGAAAAGTCAGCCATTGTAAAAGTTAAACCTCCTCAACTGTAAGTTTAAAGTTAATCTCTCCTGACTGCGTCTGAATGCCAAAAAAGGAAGAACTGAGGATGAAGAGACTCATTTGGCTCTGACTGGTCAGAAGCTACTCAGGAGTGTTGCTAGGTGGAGCTTTTTATACTCGGGGAAAGCAGCCGGATCTGATTGGCTGAGAGTCACACAAGTTTTCTCCTATTGGTTCAGCCCAAACAATGACAGAAAATGCAGCAGGTGTTATTAATAACATTAATCAGGGCTCCACTGTTCTGTTTTTTTTTATTTTTATTTATTGAACAAGCTTCAAATACAAACATTTAAGGCACAATGTTACAAATAAAAATGGTGATGTTTTAATTTGACCACAAGATGGCGCCTCAAACAGGTATCACCTGTAACAATACAGGTGACTGCTGGAAAAAAACAGCATAAACCAGCACCAAAACACAATATACGGGTCTTGCTGGTCACCAGTCTGTGCTGTTTTTTCCAACAGAGTGAAGGCCTGAGGACTGAAGGTTGTCATTCTATTGAATGTCTGGTGATGTTTGAAAAACATTATTAAAAGGCGTTTAAGCCAGTATTCCTGTGTTACGACCCGGCTCGTTTTGGAGAGCAGTTACTGGGAGTAGTAATTGGGACAAGAAATGAGGTGGGATACGACAACTGGACCGGCTCAGGGTAAAGTCAGAGTTTAATTAAATAAGGAGAGTGTACTTGCACAAGAAAATATACCAAAAGGAGGCTGTACAGGTGCTGACAAATGATGTAATGCACAAAATGAAGTCAGATAAATGACAGCTATTTAGCTCTTTCTAAAAAAAACACTAAAGAACAAAAGGAGGTCAGCACCCATAAGCTTACAAAAATACCAGGGACCAAAAACAAACAAACAGTTATTCAGCAACTCAAAGGTTTCAAACCAAAAGAGTGACAAACTCTGGTACTCTGTATTAAACTAAATATGTGACAAAGATTCCCAAAACACTGACTGAAGCCACTCAGACAGGCAACACACAGGCATCCGCACGAAACTGAGGACACACAAGCCATTTATAATGCAGCTGAGATTGATTGAAGACTCTTGATTGGCAGGTTCGGTCAAATCACAACCACACCAATCACAGATGCCAGTGAACCGGAAACAGGAAGTAGGAAGTATACTTTCATGAAGGGAGGATTTGTTTCAGGACTGTTGTGTCAGACTGCTTTAGTGTTAGATGGACCTCATAAACTGGAAGCTGAGTGTGATTTTGATGCTTCTGTCTCAAGTTTTGCATCATGAAAGTCTATTTTAATTACATTTACTTTCTAAATGGTTTGTAATGTTCATATTTTATGTTGAATGAACCTAATTCACAGCAGATATCTGAGACTCAGGTTTTTTATTCACAGCTGTTTGTTGTTTGGGAGATGCATCGTTGCTTTTATCATCATGTTTTCTCTCCCAGCTCGTCAAACACAGCAGCTCGGTCAGAGGCCTTAAGGTCCTGACAAACCAGGAGACGAGTGAACGTCTGTGACAGCAGCAGTTTTTGTGATGTGTTGCAAACCGTTCTTACTAGTCGGCGGCTTTTTGATGAACTGAGCCATCAGTGAGAGAACTCCCTCTGATTGGCTGCTCAGCTGAGCAAATCAGTGCAGAAGAAGAGAAAGAGAAAAAGAGAGTGGAGCTCACTGATACTGTAACTGTAGAATTCATGATTTCACTGGTTTAGTGCAGTTTCTCCTCCACCTCCACCTCTTCACCAGAGACATTTACAACTCTATCTCTATGTTGGCTCAGTGAGAGTGGAAACGCTGCATCTTAACTCATTTGCTGTGTCCCAATTCAGGGTCTGCATCCTTCAGAGACGCATTTGAAGGCTAATTATATCACAACGCCTTGCGAAAACTGCCCACAAATGCTCCGTCTTCCTGTTACTCTTTTGACAAATGACAAATGTAGATTACTGCCACCTGGTGGTGTGGAGAGTTACTGCCTCCCACACAGGTGCAGGAGATACGAGCTAGTTGGCTGTGTCCCAATTCAGGCTCTGCACCCTTCAAGGACCCGCTATTTGCTGTCTCCCCAAAGGAGAGTCCTTCAGAGAGACCTGCAGGCCTCGTCAGCAGTTGTTAAATGGGACGCAGCAGCATTTACATTACGCAATTTCTGCATTCATTTGGTTTTCTTGATTTATCTCTCAACATCTTTGCCGCTGTGTGGGGCAGCTACACTGACCTGCCACGGCAGTTGCCGGTGTCTACACACACACACACACACACACACACATGCACACATGCACAGCGGCAAGTCAGTGGTTGGACTGAAAGTCCAGTTTAGAAAATTGTTTGAGCTTGGATATAAAGTCCTCCATTGTAAAACCAGGCAGGGTGAGAGGGGAAAACATTATCACTGCGCTTGACTGGCTCGTAACCATATGGACTCTAGATTGTTGCTCGCTCGCTAGCATAAGAATGTCTGGGCTCATCAGCGCCCCCTACCTTGAGGCAGGAGAACTGCCTGCCTCACCCAGAGCCTCTTCACTGCTGTTGTAACATCGCTGAGCACACCAAACAGGTTACACACATATATTATATACATCAGCTAAACTATGGAAAGTCAGAGAGGGCCTATATTAAAAGTGTTTGAAACATTTGATTGGCGACATACAGAGAGACAGAGACACGCTGTCATTGCATGGCAGAGAACAGTTTGTGAGGGAATGCACAGTCCAAGGTGAGGCTCAGCTCGCTGCTGCCTCACCGTGCGTCTCTCCCCCGTATTTGAACGGAAATGCGAAAATTCAGCGACTTTTAATAAAAAAAACCAATCCAAATTGTTTAAGTTAAATGGAAAATTATTTTATAGTTCAAACCATTTGATAAATATAACCATTTAATTTATTTGTTTATTATATATTTTATTTTTTCCATGATGACAGGGGAGGCCCTTCCGCATGTCACTGTTAAGCCCCTATATATAAAGTCTATGGTTGTAGACTGCTCCCCCACACACACGATTTACAATGACATGTCAGTAGGAAACCTCCCTAAAGGGGCCCCATGTCATCCCCGTTGGGAACTTGGATGATACGCACTTAAACATTAACGTTCGCTATCGAAGATGGCGTTGAAAGTCAATGAAGAAAGATGAAGAGGAGTTATCTCTCTGGAAACGACAAAAAAAAAGCAGGACAGTGGTAAGTGGAGCAGATAATGACGATTGAGTGTCAGTAAGGTTAAATAACTGAATGCTGGTAACTTCAGCCTAACTAGCGTTAGACTAAATGTTAATGGCGTTTATTCTTTTACACCTACATAACCTAGCCAGCCGGGGACACCTGCACAAATAGGTCTCTGACAAACACTCCACTTTGCACCAGTTGAGGAAGAAGCTATTTACAATATGGCAGCTTTGAAGTTAGTTATGTTTTTACTATTCTGATATTTATTGTTCTTCATATTTTTAAAATGACAAGGTTTTTAATGTTGTGGATATTTATATTTAGAAAATTCTACAAATGTGAACACTGGCTTTTTTTTTAATAGAGCACAATTTTCCAAAGGTCTTTTGATGTGAGGACATGCAACAGTGGCAGCATTTGCACAGCCAAAACCAAAAATTCCAATTTTTCTAACCCTAACCAATGCTTTATGTGTGGATGAGCACCGGCCTTGTGGGTTATTTGCAATGTGACAACGTCAAAGTTATTTAGTTATTTATTGTTCTGGTTTTCATTATTATTCATAGTTTTATTTTGAAAATTCTAATGAAATAAAAAAAAAAAGAATTACATTTCTTGTGTTTTTTTTAAATGTCAGATTATTTATAAAATAATGTTGATGAATGCTGGTTGAATATGGAAGCGAATCTGTTCCATAATTCAAATTAAAATGGATCAATAGAAATGCCTTTTCATTTTCAGAATATATCTGCAGTGTTCTTGTTCTTCATCATAAAGGAACATATTAATCTTAATCTTAAATGGATGTCCTCACAGTGTTTTATTTTTTATTTTCCAGTCCAGAATAGTGTAAGCAACCTCAGATCATTATTGAACCACAGCAGCCTCTGCACTCTGCTCAGTGTTCGATTAAACTGGTGTCAGCTGTGATTTGTCAGTCCAGTGTTTTCATCGGATATTCTGTCCCAGACAAACTGTTTATTCTATAGTTTTAAGTACAGATGCAGGTGTTGTAAGTCACTTTGAACAAAAGCTTCTGATAAATGCCCTAAAATGTAAATGTACCAAAGCCTGGTAAGCAACCGAAAGTGCCCCTAATGTCCAGTAGGTGGCGTCTGATCCCCACATGTTTGAAAACTCCCATTCTGATATTTTGATGTAATGTTGTTGTTATGTGTGGTGTCCTTGAGTGCTTTGAAAGGTGCCTTTACATAAAATGCATTATTATTATCTCTCATTGTCTGTGACTGGTGACATTTCTTCTAAATGCTGATGGAGGAGTGAACAGTGAGACGTGTCCTCAGTTAACAGGAGGAACCATGAAAATGCAGGAGGACCAGATACTCAAGCTGCACTGGAGTTAAAAATAAAATGGGACAATCACGAGTGTGAAACACATTTAATGTTAAAATTAAAACATGTGAGAGGTAAAAAACTTAGTGGGTAAAAAAATCTACAGCGACCAACAATTGTATGTGAAATGCTGAAGCAAGTTCTGAAAGTGCACTCCAACTGTAAACTGTCATTTCAATGCAACAATTAAAATTGTATTCATGCAGTTTATATCCGTCTGTGTCTGATGATACAAGATTTCCTGCACTCGACACTAAAGCAGGAACCTGTAGCTTTCAAATCAGCACAAATCTTTATTATTATAATAATTTTACTAATTCTTGGTGATTTCTTAAATTCTAATCCATCTGTGGCTCAGAGGCTTCTCTGTCTCTCTCAACATTAGTTTTTGCAATCCCTTCACACAAAATATAAAAAAAAATGTTATATTATTAAACATACAGAGGAATTTCTACAGCCTGAGAACAAGAAAGACCTTTAAAAAAATCAGAGTCTTGATATACAGAGTTAGGCTTTTGTAGCAGGTAATCAACATATCAGCAGGTTTGTCTGTATATTTAAAACACATGAAAGAAATGTGTAAAACACCAGATATTGAATAGATCTAAAGGGAAATGAGGCTTAAGTTTCCCTTGTTCTGTGTATTAAGATAGTGTAGCGTTTTATACTTTAATAAATGTCACATACATGTTTAATTTAATCTATAAAACAGCCAACTGCTGCACAAAGTTGAGACAGAGATCAGTGCACTGTGATGTCAGCAGTGTTTTATAGGTGTGGTTTGTAGCTTCTATAAAGAGCTGTTGTTCCAGACAGACTTTACTTCCTCAGTCCAGCAGCAGAACAGCTTCTTCTCTACAGAACACAGCTATGGCCACCAACGTTTCCCAAAACTGTAAGTCATAAACTGTATTCATCATGTTGTTTATAACTTATATTTAATTCTATAATAACTGTTCCATCTCCAGCATGTCTGTGAGTTGTGAGATCTCGACTCCCAAACTCACTTTGTGTTGCATTTGTAAGACATTACATAGTCTTCCTGTTTGTGATCCAGTGTGCTGTAAAGACAGACGGCGACTGTCACATTGTTTGAGGTGTAAAAAGAAGCTACAGGTGGTCACATCCCCCACATGGAGGGATACACGAGATTAGATAAAATGACATTTGCTGTCCCTACATTTACATCTGGGTTTACATCAAAGGGTCAAAGAAGCATTGTAACACTGTTGTGAAAAGAAACTGTTTTTCTTTTAACTGAAGGTAACCTCCTTCTCTCCCGACTGTACTTAAGGAATATCAATTTAGAGTTTGTCAGAAGAACGCGCTTGCCTTCTTCTCCACGCTGCGTGAATAAACCAGATCTGATTCATTACGCTTAAGTCTGTAGTTCTTCGGAGACTTAGCAACTCTCTACCTCAAAAGGAGAATTTCCACCACAATATGGCGACGAGGATGGGATGGACGCTCCGCTGATCGTCACCCGAGTCTGGACTGAGGGAGCTGCCGGCTGGAAAAGTTCCACTCCAACAAACGGAGAATTGGATTCCGCCTGAAGCCAGACGCGGGTGGCGGACAACGGGCGCTCCATTTAATAAGTGAGTACAGCGTTTTGAACCATTTGCTCAAATCCTAAAAAGCCTAGGTTTGACATTCTTTTTGCGTTGTGAATGTGCAAGTTTAAACGGGTCTGCGTTCTAGAGGCCCAAAGAGGTTCATGTGAATCCCGGGTATTGATTGTGTTAAGCGTCCGCGACCAGAGGCGCGAATTCTATTAAGTTGTATGTTTATAGAATTTTTCAGTTAAAAAGAAGAACGAGAAAAACCTAGAAAGAGAGAGAAAATAAATAAATAAATAAATGAATAATACCGAACAGAGCAGCACGAGGCTGTCAGCACTTAACGAGTAAAGCATATGAACAAATTGATATATATATATATATATATATATATATATATATATATATGTATCTACGGTGTGAAGAAATAATTTCAAGAAACAGTTGATATCTTAGATGCTACTTACTGATGAGTATATATTAAATACTGGTCGACCAAAGCCTGATAACAGGTCAAATAAGAATATAATAGAATATGATAATAATATGATCCTATGTGAGATGCTGTAATAATGATATGATACAGTATACCATTATATGAGGCCCCACTATGATAAAATGGGCGTATGAGTGATAAAAATATACGAAATAAGTATAAAGAATAAACTTTGATGTGACATTCAGTGACTAGAATACAGATTGTATTCTTAAGGGTGCGTTGTTCTAAACGAATGTGTCGTATAAACCACCTGGCTGAATAAGTTGCTCAAAGTTAGTGTGTGATTTGATGTGATCCAACCATATACAGTATGGAAAGATCAGTGTGATTGTGAAGTTTGTGTGAATGATAAGCCCATTGAGAGTTTAAGCAAATCTGTCCCAGTGAGTCACTAAAAAAAAATTATGAGGAACAAAATGGGGAAATTAGAAAATGTATCTGACCTTTTTACAGGCTCTGCTGCATTAAGAGCAGACAAATGGGGAAAATGTGGTTAAGGATTTCAACTTTGGCATATTGTCACCTTTGAGGTCTTTTTAAAATTTAAGGCACATTAAGCACAGCATGTTTTAGATGGTGTAGAGTATGCTGAAAGAAAAGGTCAAATTAAAGTAGGGAAGAAAAAGATGGACTGATAAGTTGATTTTCAAAATCAGTAGCAGGATTGAAAGAAATGTGAAAAGAAGGTTTGAGTAAGAAGAAGAAGGAAAAGAATTTAGGACTAGAATTTATGAAATGGACCTCCTCCCTGCTGTCTCCACACCTACAAGCCTTCAGCGACACCTTCTTTACATGAGGTCAAGCACCCCAGGATGACTTCAAGAAAGAAGGGGGGGAAACAAATACACCCTGACTTTTTCAGATGTCTTCCTATCTCCTAAACAGCAACAAAATTAACCTGCTTCTCCAAGAAAGACTTTTCTCCAATAGCAGATTCTGCTGACTGCTGGGTGCGGAGTGAAGATCACCGAAGGGATGATGTTTCCCTGACTCCATGCCAAGGCAAACAGGAAAGCAGACTGTCATTGAGATCCAGAAGTGTTTGTACACAGGCCATGTTAAACTAAACGAAATGAAGGAGGTTGCAGAGAAGGCACCCGGAAAAAAAAAGACTGGAGGTTTTGGTGGGCCACAGAATCCTTGACAGAGATTGCAAGAGGAGAAGGAGACTGAGTCCACATCGAACTATCAATGACAGTGCAACAGCACTGACCAGAAGATTGCTGCTACAGAGGGAAAGAGATGGGAAACCCTGAGCTTAATCAGCAAGAAAGGTGAGATCCAGAAGAATCCTGACAACATGAACCACATGAAGGTGTCTGTTCATTCACTAGGAGACAACCAGAGGAGACAGTGGAGGAAGGTCAGAGCATTTAAAAAAGCACATAGACATAAGCAAAATTAGACACAAGAAATGATGAGATACACACACACACACACACACACACACACACAGAAAAACATTGATTGACTGATGAAGATGAAGAGAAAATAAATAAATAGACAAATAAATAAAAGATGCAATTTACCCTAAAGCCATTGAAGTCAGTACTTTTTGTCATTTAGTATAGCATAAAATTGAGGTGCCATCGTTGACTTCCTAAATCTCACCATGTACCTCCCCCATCATGCCTAAAGGGAAAAACAAATGGGGGGTGGACATCATTAAAACACCTTAGGGTCATAAATAAGGCTGGTCAACATCCAGCAGATGTTCTAACACTAGTGTTAGACATTCTATCACACTGGGGTTTCTTCAGTTGTTAATTTAACAAATGCATATTCGAGCATTCCTGTTCATCCTGACTCACAGTTCTGTTTTTGCTTTCACTACCAATGGTAACATTTTATTCTTGGATGCAGATGCCATAGGGTTTTCTTCTCCAATTTCACTTTGGATTGCAGTAAAGCTGAGAAATTAGCATTAGTAGCCATTGTGTGTTAATACACTTGTTCAGTACCTTTGACAATGTTAATGGATATGTTTCTTATGCAGGAGCATTGTCAAACTGAGATGGTGTTCCATTCTTGTTTTCTGGCAGAAATTGGTCTTAAACTTTGAAGGACTAGTTGCAAATTTTATTAAATAACAAAAACAATAAACACATGCCTTAATTGAATTTTGCAGGCTATTGTTGTACGTGGATTTTAAACAAATTGTGGAGATCTCCCAACACCTATATGTCACATATTTGGTGTAGACATTTGGCCATGACTGACTCCTTGACTTGGACTCCTGACACAGAGAAAGCTTTAACTGACTGAAAACAAGCTTTCTCGAGTTCCCCTATCCTAGTTTATCAAGCATTATCAAATGTTTTAATCTTTTTGTTTTTGAATGTATAATGAGTTTTTTTACAGAAGTTCTAACTCAGTCACATGGTGAAAAACGACCTGTGAGATACTATTCAAACAGAGAGAAGTATGGTTGCATGCCTCAAGGCTGTAGCGGCTGCTAAGAAAGCAGTTCTTACCCCAGTTGTCATTGTTGCTATGTGCCCTTTTTTTAAATTTAAATGTCCCACATGCTGTTAAGTTTTTCATTCACAGGAAAAAACCACCCACCTAACCCCAGCCAGACTGTTACACTGGAAAACATGTTGCTGAAAATGACTCTTGTAATTTCTAAAACAATGTGCTGATCCTGAACACAACAATTTTGCTCCCGACATCTCAAGATGGAGAATCACATCCCTGTCTGGAAGTGGTTGACATGGAGTAAAAAACCAAGAGATGCACTCTTTGACAGTTTCCCATTAACCTTGACTCTGTTTTCTTTGTAGATGGCTCTGCTATGAGAAACCCAAGAGATGGATCCCTTTGTGTGTCATAACAAATATACACTAACCATGACTAATATTCAAAATAACCTGTCTGCTCAGACAACGTTTTTCTTTTCATTCTAGGGACAAATAATCATGTCACAGTACATGCTGACTCTCATTGAATGTATGTCATGATTTTCCCACACATTATAGGAAATGAATGTTTTCTTACTTCTACAGGAAGATCTACTGCTCCCAGATGTCAAATAGTTAACCCTTTGTCTGCATTACTTCTATCTATGTAAATGTTAGGCATACAAGTGCTAATGACCCAGTGTCACTGGGAAAAGCAGATGCTAAGACAGCTCGTCAGCATTAAAATCAGAATACTGTATTCATCCCAAAAGGGAAAATTGTATTTGTTTCAAATACTCTGTGCAAAGTAAAATAGAAACACAGCATGAAGGGAAACAAGTGATAAGATAAAGATATAAATAAAACAGTAAAAATAGACAATACAATGAAATTAAATCAAATATACAATAAAATAATACAATAATTAAGTAGACAATCAGGGAATATATACAATATACAGTGAAATGGTTAGCGCTATAAACAAAAATAAGGATAAGTAATTATAATTCGTTTGCCCTGTTTTTATAAATAGCCATATGTTTCCGATCATCAAAGGGAGGAGTGGTACTGTTTTAATGACCACAAGCAGGAATGACTTCCTGGTGGTCCAGCTTCTCTCTCACCTGTCTCCTCCAATCAACAAATGGTTTTACCTGTCCTTTACTAAATGTATCTGTTTCAAACAGAAGCTGATGCTGTAGTAAAAAATCTCTATGGGAAAAAGAAAAAACTTATTGACCTCCCATCTGACCTGTGGGTTGGTGTAAACGGCCTCCCAGTTCGGAGACTTAGCAACTCTCTACCTCAAAAGGAGAATTTCCACCACACATTATATTGAACTGACTGATTGAATGAACTGGGAGAAACTTCCAATACAGTTCAACAGCACCACAAACTGTGGCCCCAAAAATAAACGTACAACTCAACACGTCTCTGAAACAGCAAAGAGGATTTATTTCAGGACGGTTGTATTTTACACTGTGTTTGTTTTCAGGTTTTATCTCTTTTCAAGATGGATTTTAAAGTTTGTATCAAATGTTTAAGTCATTAGCATAGTTTAATTAGTGGTAAGTAGTGGTGCCCTCACACTGTTTTATAACACTCACTGAGGCTCCTCACAATCTTTAACTTTTTTGGTCACATGTCTAACTATCTGTGGTAAAAACTAAACCAGTAGCCCCCCAAGTTGATTAACCTGAGAATGCTTGAAGACTAAATATTTGCTTATTTTTCAGTCTTCTCATCAGAACCAAGAAACGAAGAGGAGATCAGGATTGTGCTGGTGGGGAAGACTGGAGCTGGAAAAAGTGCCACAGGAAACACCATTCTGGGAAAAAAATGCTTCACATCAATGCTCTCCCCCAGATCTTTGACAAAACAATGTGCCAAAGCCTTTGGTGAGGTAGATGGACAGAAGGTTGCTGTTATCGACACTCCAGATCTGTTTGACACCAGGATAGATGAAGAGAAAACCAAACAAGATATTGCCCAGAGCATTTCTTATGCTTCTCCTGGACCTCACATCTTCCTGGTCGTCATCAAACTGGGCAGATTCACAGAGGAAGAGAAGAAGACGGTGCAGAAGATTCAGGAAATCTTTGGAGAGGAAGCAGACAAACACAGCATGGTTCTCTTCACCCATGGTGACCTGCTCGAAGATGTATGGATTGAGGAGTTCTTGAAGGAAAGTGAAGACCTGCAGGAACTCGTGTCCAGATGTAACGGTCAGTACCACGTCTTCAGTAATAAGCTGAAGGATCGTTCTCAGGTCAGAGAGCTGCTGAACAAGATCAGAAAGATAACAGAGAAGAACGGAGGAAGACACTACACCACTGAAATGTTTCAGAGGGCAGAGAAGGTGATTGAAGAGGAAAAACAACGAATCCTGAAGGAGAATGAAGAGCAGAGATGCAAAGAGCAGGAGGAGCTGAAGAAGGATATAGAGAAGAAGTATGAGGAAGAAAAGAAGAAGATGAAGGATGACAGAGAGAAGGAGAAAGAACTGAGAGAAGCTGCTGAAAGAGAATTAGAGGAAGAAAGAAGAACACTGAAAGAAATACAGGACAGTAAGGCTAGACAGGAAGCTGAGAACAGTGATCGCATACTTAACCTGATAAAACCCTTCTTTAAAATAGTTGTTGAAGTTGTGGTGAATAAGGTGGCATCCATGATAACGGGAACAACAACTGAAGAAAGCTCGTGAAAGTATAAAAATAAATAAATAAAAAAAGAGTGGGGAAGAAATATTAGATGAAAAGCTGAAAACAATCAAAGCATACTGACCCAGATAAAATGCTTTTTTGAAAGTGTATCAGATGGCGGCCATGATGATGAGATAACAACTGAGCTGGTTTGTATCAGAAATTCTGACTTTGTGCAGCAGATTTATCAAACTGAAATTTCTACACTCCTCTTGTTTCTGATTGTCTTGTTGGATGTGATCTATAATGATAACAGGCAGTTCATGGCTGTTTATAACTGTACAGCTGACCACTAAATGTTTGAAAGTGTTGCAGATTGTCAAGACAAAATGTAACTGTGAAGCTTCAACACAATGAGTTTATTTCTTAAGGAAAACAAAAAAGAAACAGTCATTAAACATGAATTAAACTGAACGAGGTATTTGATTATTTCTATTTATTTCCTGGGCTACAATTTTGTCATAATGTTGCTCCAGAATCAGCAGCAGCCAGTTTGATCAGCTGATGGAGCATTAGAGAGATTTTTGTTGGGTAACATTTGTTGGTGGGAGCTATTTTTCACAACGTGTTTAACAAGTTAAGCTTTTAAAAAAAAGTGGTGGGGACATTTCATAGTTTATCAATACAATGTATAGTTTAAAAGCTCTGCAGACTGAGACTTAAAGCTTAAAATCATAAAAAACATCTGAACACATGTGAACAGACACAACTGAACTGGTGTTTCCTGTAAATGCTGAAGGAGGCATGAACACAGTTTCTGTTTGTGGTTAACAAATTATACACGACAGAGACGCTGAAGGACCGGATATTCAAGCTGTGTGGGAGTTTGAAGATAACATAGGACAATCAAACATGTGAAAACTTAGTTGGAAAATAAATAATGATTAACTGAGGAGGAGGATTATCTCCAACACACAAATCCTGATGCAGAAATCTAGTTTGTTGCACTCTGACTTCAGTTATCACACAGCAACACATACATATATGTATGTAGTATATGTATACATGTAATTTATGTCAATGTCATACAACTAAACTTTCATAGGTTTTAATAAATATTGAACAAACATGATCAATAAATGCTGAGTGGTGCCACAAATTGTCATGAATATGTTGCTGAGGTGATCATGAAGTAACGCTGATAATAAATGAGGAAGTGGCCAGATGTGTGACTGGTACAGCTGGAGAGAAATGAACTGAGGCCTAAATAACAATATTCTGCATATACTACAATGCTGCACAATGAGTAGCCTGCTTTCACTTCAGGGATCGGATATCTGAATGCTAACACAGTATTTCTGCACTGTGGGGTCAGTACTTCCCCTTTAGGTGAAATATCTGAACTTGTCCTTATTTTCAGTGGATTGTGTACATTTGAAAGTAACAGTTTGATCTGTTGCAGACTATGGACAATCTAATCTTAGCTCAGAAGTTCAAGACACATTTCACCATTTCAAACATGAAATCATCTCTTCCATCAGTGTAGACTTTATGACAGTTGGTTTCTCCTCTAAGCGTTCCCACTCCAGCACGACTCGATCTCACGTCACATCAAATTGCTGAATGATGAACTGAATTACGAGGCTATGTGGCAACAATCTTCCCTAACCTGGTTAAGGTCAGACTCACTTTGTCTTCTAATGCCACTAGCTGATGTTAGAAATGACATAAGTTAACAGAATATTGATATTTTGTCCATACATGAAACACAACACCAAGTATAAACTAAAACCACTACAAGCTGTTACACTCAAATGTCCTGGACGCAATGAATACAGAAAAAACAAAAAAGCACAGGTGTCACACAAAGATTGAAAACCTTGAAGTTATGGTACAAATATCTACCTATTAAATTACACCAATAGAAAGGAACAACTGCCAGTGAAAAAAAACAAAACAAAGTTCATATTTTCCTTATCCTTTTGTTACACCTTTAACGTGAGATCTGCACGATATATTGAAAACATCCGATACAGAAAAAGTCTTTTACTAGTTACACTGCAGGCTACTTGATCAATAACTTTAGTCCCTGAGGAGGAATCCAGTCATCATAGCAGCAGCTACATTCAGTACAAATACAATAAAAATATAAAAGGGCAAATATAGAGGCAATAAGAAACAATAAAGTACTAGACACACAATGGAATACAAAGTTCCTAACAATACTAAACATACACACAGACACAACCACACACACACACACACACACACGGTGCAAGAGAAAATGGTACAGGTTTGCAACCGTTTCCATGTCAGCATGGTGTGAAGCTCAAACATCTGCTGAACAATACTGCCAAGTGATTAAACCATGTGCAGAAGGAAGAACTTTGACGCCAAAAGCATTTCAGTGTCAAATAAATATGAATCTCGGGGCAAGATTATGACGATGACATTCAAACATAATGCAGAAAACGAATCACCACAAACCAAACTGTCTCAAACATCAAACCAGTTTGACGTTAGCAGCCTACTTTTAATATCAGTGAAACTACAGAAATGGAACAATCTGCACTGCTGTTAAAATGCTTGTATGTTATTTACTAGTATATCAGAGACCGTAAACAGTAGTGTGCCGATAAACATTTTACTTTACATTACAGATGCATTAGATTTAAGATAATGTCTGTTTGATACTTGTCTCCGTCATCCTCCTTGTCCTCTCCCAGACTTTCAGCTCCAGCCTCCTCCTAATCCTTCTCCAGAGCTGCCATGTCCTCTCTGGCCTCGGAGAACTCTCCCTCCTCCATACCGTCGCCCACACACCAATGCACAAAGGCACGCTTCGGGGAGCGGAGCATGCGCAATATAGTCGGAGCGAGAGGCCAGAGTGATGGTTTCGTTTCGCTCCAGTTCCGCTCTGATACCGCTCTCCACGAGTCTAGGGCATGCACAAGTCCAGACTCACGTGTGCCTTAAACGGCTAGCTCACATCAGAGGTCATTCATTGAGAGATGGAGTTTGTAAAATATTTCGAAAAGCAAGCAGACAGCTCATAGGAGATGCTCCCTCTTTTAAATTTGAGCGAGCGTGGAGTGATTTCACAGTTGAATGAAATTTTAGGTGAGCGGAGAGCGGTCTTTGAGCGGAGCTGTCTGGTATAACTTTGAGCGATGGAGCGAAGGAGTGAACACCGATGCGAGGGGAGAGGAAATTCTCGCCGCTCAGCTCCGCTCACATGCTCTGGCGTACATCAGATCAAACTTGTGGTCGAGCCGAGCCAAGGCCTTTGCAATAGCAGTGGTGCTGCTCAGCATGCAAACGGCCCTGTGGACCTTGGCCAGGACTCCACCAGGAACTACAGTAGGTGGCAGATGAGAGCTTCGGTAGTTGATGCCAACCTTGAAACCGGTTGGGCACCAGTCCACAAACTGGATGGAGCGCTTGGTTTTGATGGTAGGCAATGGCAGCGTTCACATCTTTGGGCACCACGTCGCCGCGATACAGGAGGCAGCAAGCCATGTACTTTCTGTGGCGAGGGTCACATTTCACCGTCTGATTGGCTGGCTTGAAGCAGGTGTTGGTGATCTCAGCCACTGAGAGCTGCTCATGGTAAACCTTCTCAGCAGAGATGACAGGGGCATAGGTGGCCAGAGGGAAGTGGATGTGAGGATATGGCACCAGGTTGGTCTGGAACTCTGTCAGATCAACAAAGGGAGGCAGTGATGGAGGACACGATCTGACTGATCAACCTGTTGAGGTTGGTGTACGAGGGAAGCTCATGTCGAGGTTCCTGCGGCCGATATTGTAGATGGCCTCGTTATCCACCATGAAGGCACAGTCGGAGTGCTCCAGGGTGGTGTGGGTGGTCAGGATGGGGTTGTAGGGCTCCACCACAGCGGTGGATACCTGAGGAGCGGGGTAGATGGAGAACTCCAGTTTGGACTTCTTGCTGCAGTCCAGACAGACGCTCCATCAACAGGGAGGTGAAACCAGAGCCGGTGCCGCCTCCAAAGCTGTGGAAAACCAGGAAGCCCTGAGACTGGTGCACTGGTCAGCCTGAGGCCCAGGAGAAACAACGAACACATGAGATATAGTCATGTCATTCCATATTCTGGAGCCAAATTGTGAATTCTGTTTTGCATTTCCCCACCAGTTTGTGGATCCTGTCCAGCCCAGTGTCGATGATCTCTTTGCCGATGGTGTAGTGTCTGTGGGCGTAGTTGTTGGCAGCATCCTCCTTCCCACTGATCAGCTGCTCTGGGTGGACTATGGTCATCTGAACACAGATGCATTTAAAATAAGGGTTAGACTTCATAAAAAGCAAACAAAATCTCATTTACAGTATATTTAATGAGATTTTACCAATGACAGAAGGCTCCAGGTCCACAAAAACAGCCCTGGCGACTGGCTTTCCAGCTCCGGTTTCACTGAAGAAGGTGTTGAAGGAATCATCTCCTCCAACAGTCTGGTCGCTGGGCATCTGTCCGTCTGGTTGGATCCCATGTTCCAGGCAGCAAAGCTCTCAGCAGGCATTGCCCATCTGGACACTGGCCCGCCTGTCGTGCACCAAGATACACTCACGCTGCAGAAACATAAAAGGCAATTTGTAATATTCATTATCAATTTAGCAGACATTTAGATGTTGGAATCAGGAGTTTAGACGTGATTAAAAAGGAGAATATCCATTACACAGGATCTGTGGATGAGCAAAGAGCCGAACCAAACAGAGCTGATAGTTTTCATAGACAATAAGCTTTGTCATACCTTAATTACATGTTCTGCCTGTTTCACACTGTGTCTAAATGACTAAAAAGAATTAAGGATGAAGAGACAAATTTGGCTCTGACTGGTCAGAAGCTACTCAGGAGTGTTGCTATGTGAAGCTTTTTATACTCGGGGAAAGCAGCTGGATCTGATTGGCTGAGAGTCACACAAGTTCTTTTTCTATTGGTTCAGCCCAAACATTGACAGAAAGTGCAGCAGGTGTTATCAATAACATTAATCCGGGCTCCACTGTTCTGTTTTTTTTAATTTATTGAACAAGATTCAAATACAAACATTTAAGGCACAATGTTACAAATAAAACGGGTCTTTAAACAGCACGAAAGTATAAATTAAATAAGCAAAAAGTAAAAAATAAAAAAGGAAATGTAATTTTTTTATTCAAGAAATCCAGGTTAATTGCTGCATTGGCTTGTAAGCCTGAACTGTTGGTTATTTAATGTTAAGACAATTTGCTGTAACAGTACAGGTGACATATATGAAGGCCTGAGGACTGAAG
>CAEMYA010001113.1:72314-91433 GCA_903131615.1 Diplodus sargus
AAAGTTCTTGAAAGCGTTATTGATCTCAATGGGGTTGGAGGTGACCTTCTCGTTTTTAGAGCGGATCCCCGCTATGTGTTTTTTGACTCTGCGTCCTTTTAGCAGATTAGCAAATGTTTGATGTTGCGCATATTCCTTGTCAGTGTCGCGGATTTCAGACAGAAGATTATTGTCTGATTGTTCTTTACGGGATCAAATAGGCTTTGAGCGCATTCCAGACTGTGAGCGCGGATACGTCTGGAGATGTGTTAGTTTCAAGAAAGAATGAAATATGTTCCTCCATAAACATCATAAAGTTTATGGTTAGAAGGTTTAGAAGTGTCACAGATTGAGAACAAAGATGTAACTATGAGAGGGCTTTATGTACACTATATCTCTGCTCATCTAAAATAACTGGTGGGATTTCCTGTAAATGCTGATGGGAGGGGTGAGCAGAGTCTGCTGTTCACTCCTCCCATCAGAATTAGCCAGAAATAGGCTTGTCTCATGCAAGAAACAGTTGAATAGATGTAATTTGAAATGGTAAAAGTTACTTCCTTAGCCTCAAGTAACACTGGGTAAGAAAAGATAAGAAATGAAAAAAGCCTCTTCATCACTGTGTGCTTGTAGGTCTTGTTAGCTGATCAGGGTGGAATTGTGTTGATAAAATAATTCTAATGAACTTGTTTTTGAACTGTTTGCTACACAAGTCCACACCCTGTCCCAAACTGGTGGGATTTCTTGGAAATGCTGATGGGAGGGGTGAGCAGGGGGGAAGTGCTGCATCAAGTCCTTAAATAATAGAGCTGTTGGTGCAGACAGACTTTACTTTCTCCAATTCAGCAGCAGACCAGCTCTTCTCTACAGACCATGGCCAGCAGATCTGCGAGAGATGGTAGGTCGACATTTTTTTATTTCCCCAAATTAACCCATTTCAACTGTCCTAAATGATGCTGTGCTTAGATAGAAACACTATTTCTTAACTCTCCAGTGTTTTTACGAACCTGAGTGATGCATTTATAAGCTGCTACCAAAATGACAAGACAATCCAATGACCACATGTGTGAAACAGCTTCAACACAAACTCCACAACTTTCACAAAGGAAGGATTTATTTCAGGACTGTTGTATCAGAATGCATCAGTTTTAGCGTTGTGAACCCAATTAACTGGTAAACTAAAACATATCTAGCATAATATTCCTTTAAGATTCTATGAGATTTAGAACAATAACAGCAACTTAAACTGTCCTTGTGTTTATATGGTATGTTCTACTTGAACTCAGAAGCTGGAATTCCTGAATAAAAAAATAAAATATATATCTCTCTATAAAAGCAAGGAATCTCTGTCTGTCTGTCTGTCTGTCTGTCTGTGCCTCAAATATCTCTGCGGATCAGGATCAGAATGACCTGAGAGTTTCAACATGGCTGCCGTTTGGTTCAGTGGTGTGCGACTTCGCATTTGTTTTGACTACAATGATACCGTGAATAAATTATTTCATAAATGCTTTATACACTCTGGAGCATAGTCCACCGGAGCCTCCACAGTGACATGCGCACTAGAGCCAGTCACTGCAGCGCTCAAGCCACGACACATTAACAAACAAGCAGATGTAAACCTGCGGCAGCGCAAGCTGGACCGGGAGTTAGCCGTTGGTTCGGTCCCGTTCTGTTCTGTGCATGATCTAAACTGACTGTTGTGGATTAATGTGACTAAACAAGACCGGACCGGCCTGTTTGGGTCTGAGGAGATGCGGAGACGCGCGGACAACAAAGTGGAAACGGAATCTGTGGATGTTCGTGTGTAGCTAGCGGTTAGCTGCTAGCCGCTAGCTAACCTACACGTCCCAGTTCCCGAGCTGACGGACCGGACGCACCGACCTATCCAAAACCGGACTTAGGGTAAATAATGTCCGTCATGTTTGCTTTGTGTGGTGCAGAAGAAACGGTAAAAACGGGCTTTTGTAACGAAAGTGTTCAAGCAGCAAGTTTGGTTGTAGAGCAACAGGAAGTTGTGGGAGGGACGTCGGCGGATGATTGACAGGCAACGACAGCCGGTGTACTGACAGCGATATTGAGAATTGAGAGATTTGTGACATTTAGCGTGCTTGGAGTGTATAGTAGTGTGTATGTAGTGTTTGGTGTCGTGTGTTTAGTGTGTAGTGGAGTCGTTTTTTTGTTTAATGAGTCAAAACAGAAGAAGCTGAATGTGCAGCAGGCAGTGCAGCTCTTCATTCAGCTGGAAGGAGCTCAGGCAGACCTGAGCATTGCCTGCATTTAAATGTAAATAGTTAAACAGAACTTTGTACATTTTTAAAATGTATGCACTTATTCAGCAAACAAAAATTTATATTTGCATTATAAGTAATAAAGTTTGTTAAACATATTTGTGGTTTTCACAGTAAAAAATAACCTTTTCTACTCAGATTTTATGTTTTTTTTGTGATTTTAGGTCTATTGTGTTAATACAATATGTCAAAATGAAAAAATAACTGTACAGTCACACATGTGAGGTTGTGCTGAAAATCATCACACCAAGTAAATAGTTTTAAGGTGAAATATAATGGCAAAATCAAAAACAACCAGTATACCCTGGAATACCGGATTTCATAACAAACCTAAATATCCCCGACGTTCCACCTTCAAACACAACCTCATTTGGCCATCAGTGAAAATGCTTCATAACCTCCCACTTTTCTATAGGAACACATATTTCCTACGGGCACTGCACTAGTATATATGAAATAAATATATAAAAATAAGAATTCTGACTCCGAACTGTGTTTGAGTTGAGTTGCCTTTATCAAGGGTTCGTATTATAATATCTATTTATTGTGAACACGTTAAATATTGCCCCTGACAAAGACCCTCCATGTTATGATTTTAGAAGCAATATTTAGCAAACAAATTAAAACATTAATCTGACGCGTTTGTCCATAGTGACTTACAGTAAGATATACATACATCAATACACTGATGGTGGTGGCTGCCATGCAAGGGGCCAACCAGCACATCAGGAGAGGTTTGGGGTTCAGTATTTTGGACACTTTGACATGCAGACCAGGAGAATCGAACCAGCAAAGCTCAAAACCAGCAAACCAAAATAAATAGGAATAAGAACTAATAAAAAATACTAAACTTTTACAATTGTGATTGTAACATGTATCTAATTATATATTCATATTTATTCCAGGTTATGAATCAGTCTCAACAATTCTGAACGGGGCAGAGCTGAAATAGGGGAACAAAACTTTTCTCAATCTCCAGCATTTTTGTCTGTTTGATTTCCATCAGCATGTTTAAGCACAAGTCTATTAGAAGTTCACATTACTATAATTACTTATTATTACCATTCAAGATGGATAATAATGTTCTTAATTCATGTTTGTTAATTAAACAGCACTTACAGCTCATGAGGAGAGTTTTGTTCCTGTGCAACATTTCTTTAAACTGATCTTGAGTCATTTTTCTTGAACTCATTAATATAGTGAGATTATTTAGTGGTAGCCAAGTTCCAACATCTGCTCAGATGTTCAACTATTGTGGTAAGAAACTAAAACAGGTGGACACATTTTCAAAACCATCTTGGAAACCGCCATCAAGCTCCACTGCAAAATGTCAAATTGCTCATGTCAACATCAAAGATGCACAATCTTATGAAAACCTGCAACGAAATATTTCTCCTTTTTTCTCTGTCAGGACCGAACATATACAACAATGAGGAGATCAGGATTGTGCTGCTGGGGAAGACTGGAGCTGGGAAGAGCTCCACAGGAAACAGTATTCTGGGAGAAAATAAGTTTAAGTCATTGTTCTCATTTAAGTCTTTGACGAAACAATGTGATAAAGGCGATGGAGTCTTAGATGACCAACAGGTTGCTGTTATTGACACTCCAGGTGTGTTTGACACCTGTGAAGATGAGGAGAAAACCAAACGAGATATTGCCCAGAGCATTTCTTATGCTTCTCCTGGACCTCACATCTTCCTGGTTGTTATCAAACTGGGCAGATTCACAGAAGAAGAGAAGAAGACGGTGCAGAAGATTCAGACAACCTTCGGAGAGGAAGCAGACAAATTCAGCATGGTTCTGTTCACCCATGGTGACCAGCTCGAAGCGCAACCAATTGAGGATTTTTTAAAGGAGAGTAAAGACCTGCAGGAACTTGTGTCCAGATGTAACAGTCAGTACCACGTCTTCAATAATAAGCTGAAGGATCGTTCTCAGGTCAGAGAGCTGCTGAACAAGATCAGAAAGATAACAAAGATGAACGGAGGAAGCCACTACACCACTGAAATGTTCCAGAAGGCAGAGAAGAAGATTGAAGAGGAGAAACAACGAATCCTGAAAGAGAATGAAGAGAAAAGGCGCAAAGAGCAGGATAAGCTGGAGAAGGAAATACAGAAGAAGTATGAGGAAGAAATGAGGAAGATGAAGGCTGACAGAGAGAAGCAGAATAAGTTAATGGCTGAGCGTGAAAGAGAAATACAAGAGGAACGTAGAAAACTCCTAGAAAAACAAGAAAAGGAGGCCAGACGCAAGGCAGAGGAAAGTGATGCAGTAATTGTAGGGATATTGGCAGTTGCAGCTGTTGTATTAGTGGCTCTTATCTGTATTTTGTAAGAAGCTTTGTGACTTTGTGATGTCAGACTGCAGCAGATAAATTAGCTGCAGCTACAGTTTTTGGTCTCCTCATTGGGCCTGAATTGTAGTAATAGCATACTGAATGGAAATTTCTATTGTTTTATATTTTAATGTGATGTGATGTTATGATTGGAATATTTGTTTCCAAGAGGTAGACCTGTCATTTACTAACTTGTTGTTGTAATCCAACAATTCCTGAACAAAGCATCTAATCACATCATTTCTGTCAAATGACTTTGACTGAACACAACTGAGGCTGATTCTTCATGCTCCATTATTATCTGCAGTGTATAAAATGTCCTGTTTGGTAGATATATTGATAAATGTCAGCACTGACATCAGTAACAAACTCAGTCATTTTCTGTGACTGATTCACAATAAATTCACTCTTTGTTTCACCAGTTGAATAGTTTTAATACAAAGCAGCAGCAAATTTAGGGAATCATACTTTATGTGCTGTGAGTCGATTCTTTAGAGACAAACACTGTAAAATAAACTAATGTAAAACAAAGTACACATGATAAGATAAAGTAATTCTGAACAGTAACAGCTTGGAAGAGTTAACAAGAAATTAGCTGTGAACATTAAAAAACGGTTGATTGGCAACTGTAACATGTGAATGATGCAGCTGAAATGAACTGAGGACAAAATAAAATATGTTGTTAATCAGATCTAAAATTAAAAGGCTTTTAAAATCATTTTTAAATCCATGTACCAAATATGAATTCATTTGATAACAAAATAGATCAGGAACTATAATCAGTCCTCTTGTACATACTGACCATGACTACATCAGTTTTTTAAGAACTGGGGGTCAAAGTTCATCATCTGTGGACAAAATAAAGCTTAAGTTCAGTCAGAGAAGCTGATATGAGGCTGAAAGACATGAAACATGTCATGAAACAAATCTCCTTTCTTTACCCAGAGCGGAAATTTTGACCCAACAAACTGGTGTCTGTAGATCTGTAGAAATATGGATAATGCTTCTTGTGTTCAACACAAAGTGCATTTTTTTATAGATTGCGAGAAACTACCACCTTGAAAAGTCAGCCATTGTAAAAGTTAAACCTCCTCAACTGTAAGTTTAAAGTTAATCCTTCCTGACGCTGCATCTAAATTACAAAAAAAGAAGAACTGAGGATGAAGAGACTCATTTGGCTCTGACTGGTCAGAAGCTACTCAGGAGTGTTGCTAGGTGGAGCTTTTTATACTCAGGGAAAGCAGCTGGATCTGATTGGCTGAGAGTCACACAAGCTCTTTTCCTATTGGTTCAGCCCAAACATTGACAGAAAGTGCAGCAGGTGTTATCAATAACATTAATCAGAGCTCCACTGTTCTGTTTTTTCTTTATTGAACAAGATTCAAATACAAACATTTAAGGCACAATATTACAAATAAAACGGGTCTTTAAACAGCATGAAAGTATAAATAAAATAAGCAAAAAGTAAAAAATAAAAAAGGAAATGTAATTTTTTATTCAAGAAATCCAGGTTAATTGCTGCATTGGCTTGTAAGCCTGAACTGTTGGTTATTTAATGTTAAGACAATTTGCTGTAACAGTACAGGTGACATATATGAAGGCCTGAGGACTGAAGGTTGTCATTCTATTGGATGTCTGGTGATGTTTGAAAAATATGTGTTCAAAGATGTTTTTAAGCCACCCCAGAGGAAACGAAAATTGGAAAAGAGATCTCAGTAATGTCTCATTCATTTCTCCTCGACAACTATGAGATCTATGTGAAACCAAAGTGAGGCTGTGGCTGATTTCTCCTGTTTCTCGATCGTTTCTCCTGAGAAACAGGTGCAGAAAATCTCATCTTGGGCTCCCTGTAAGTTTCAAAGGAGATCTCATCAAGCTCTCAATGAAGTTTCAGAATGTCTCCCCAGTGCTGGAAAGGAGCAAGGTTTAAGTGGTAAAGTCTCAAGTCTCACCTATTGCTCCTAAGGAAGTTTAGGAGAAACAAATGAGAAATGTTTGAGACCAAAAACAGACGACAGCGAGACTGAAATGAGAACTCTCATTGAGCTCCTTTACAGCTCCATAGCCATAAAGGAACAAGCTTTGAGCAGTAAAACTTTCCTCTGGGAATATTCCTGTTTGGCCCCTGCTGGAGATTTAAGTAGAAATGTTGCTTTGTTGATGTTGAAGAAATGAGCAATTCTCTGTCTTCAAACAAATAACTGCATTTCATTTATATTGTAATTATCTATTCAAATAAAAAGTCAAATGAATTGACACTTTTGACTTGTGTCATTGTTTGGAATGATTATCAGTATATCTGATGTTACAGGCAGAGTAGTTTTGTTGGGGACTTTAATTCTCTACAATGAGAATGGCTCTAAAAAAAATGTGTGAGTGGCTTTTACAATTTTTACAATTGGCGGTTTAAAAATGGATGCTATGTACGAGTAACCAGAGGTTCCTGCAGTGTCAGGGCTCATTGCTTTCCCCACAATTCACTCTGCTGGTGATTTTGTATCAACTAACCTTAGACTATAAATAGGGATGCTCCGATCAATCGGCCGCCGATCGTCATCGGCCGATATGGACCCTGAACAGGTTGATCGGTGGGCTCTGAAAGTGCCGATCAGAAAAGCAGATCGTATATAAATATATTTATATTATATTTTTTTTTACCCGAGACGGCATTTCCCACTAAACATTAGACGTCTGATGGACGTGCAGATCATGTCTATATTGCGAAAATGACCTCGAAAAGATGTCGTTTGGACGTCTAATGTTTAGTGGGTTAAGAACGCGCCACACAACAGAATACGGCGAGTATGAGAAACAAGCTGAGTGTCATGTTAGAAAATGAAATGATGAGCCTCTACGCCTGCAGGATTTATATTTTTTTTAAATTGAGATGACATCAGTTCCCGTGGGGTGACGAAACGAAAAGCCTCTTCATCACTTTGTGCTTGTAGGTCTTCTCAGCTGATCAGGGTGGAATTGTGTTGATAAAATAATTCTAGGTAATTACCATTCTCATTCATTAACTGTGTTACAGCCCAAATTATTTTTTCCCCGTCACTTTACATTCAAGTAGCTATTTATGTGTTTTATTGGTCAGACCAATAACATCTTCAAGGTTTTTATCCTTTATTTGATATTTTAAATCTGCAGCAGCAGAGCAAACTGCCAGTCACAGCTCCTTCCAGCAGCAGTGACAGAGCTCCGTCAGGTCGGCAGCCTGGATACAGCAGCAGTGATGAAGAGCAGTCAGCTGCCTCTGCACAGCCTGGTAGCTCCTGTTCACATAGAGCCTGTGAGTCCTGGATGAACACATGTGAGTCTGCCGTGTACTTTGCTGTGGATCAGGGTTCACTCAACACTTTAAATGGAGAATTTAACTGTGCAGAGCAAAACAAAAGCAAGAGCTGATCAGAAACTGACAGAACGCTTCACTTCACTTGAAAGTTCATCCTTTATACACTTTCAAAGTTTACCTTAGATCACTTTACAGGACATACTAGTTTGCAGGTAAGATTTGTTTGGTTTATGTCAGAATTGTTTCACAGATCTCATTTTATTTATAGAGTGCAGCTTCTGCTCACATTAAGATTGACAGGTGGGTAGGAGAAGAAAAAAACGTCTGCATACTGTCCACTTCACTGGAAATTAAGACTATGACAATGTTTCGGTAGTTAGACATTCATCAGGTTATATTACAAGACAACGGAGGAGGCTGTTTTAAGTAGATAACCTGACGAAGGTCTAAGTGCCGAACAATGATGAGTCTTTATAGAAAATGAACCAATGAGCTTAACTACAGGATATCCTGGGGAAACAGCCAGTGTTCCAGATAACCAGAACTGTATTCAGTCTCCACCTCCTCTTAAAAAGACTGTGTGGATCACTTCCTCTTTCAACTGTTGAACACACTTTCTTACTGTGGTTTCCTCTGCAGTTGTATGAAGTTTTTTTATTATAAACTCCGACTTTAATGAATCTGCTCAGCGCTGCATCACAAACTGTTGTGACTCCTGATGAATCTCCACTGTCCCTTTTCTTGATTTTCTTGTTGGGTGTGATCCTGTAATAATAAGAGTTAGTTCACAGCTGCTTATAACTGTGCAAGGTGACAATGAACAGTTTAGAAGTGTCACAGATTGAGAACAAAGATATAATTATAAGAGGGCTCTGTGTGCACTGTATCTCTGCTCATCTAAAATAACTGGTGGGATTTCTTATAAATGCTGATGGGAGGGTGAGCAGGGTCTGCTGTTCACCCTCCCATCAGCATTTACCAGAAATAGGTTACATTTTGTCTTTCTCTTGTGTCTCATGCAAGAAACGGTTTGATGAATAAATGTAATTTGTAACCCTAACTTATTTTTGAACTGTTTGCTACACAAGTCCACACCCTCAGTGCCCAGTGGCCTCATTTCAGCACCCAAAGCTGCAGAATCATTATTTTAGTTTAAAAAATATCGTCATTTTTTTTTTCTTTCCAAAAATGAGTACAAAAAACGGCAATGGTACATTGAGAATGTGCATCACAATCAAAATAACACGTGTGTATCCCCAGGATTGGGCAGGTGCGAGTATAGATGGTACGATTAAATAACCTCTATCCATTACAACTTACAGAGAAGGAAGAGAAGGGAGGAGAAAACATGAATAAATAAATACAAATGAAATAAATTAACTATGCATTTTATATATAAATATCTATCTATGTGTATATATATACATAAACATGAAAAATTATAATAAATAAAAAAATAATAGTAAGAAATAAAAACAGATAAAAAATAGAGGATGAGTAAATAAATAAATGGTATAAATAAACAAATAATACGAAAATTTAAATATAAATACATACATGTATACATATTTAAATATATGTATTAGTTGTACAGAGATAGAGGTAGAACATTGGTAGAACAATTTTGTAGCCTGACATGGGTCCAAATTCTTCAAACGGAGACAGCACTGCAGCTAGAAAATTGGTTTGGTCTGAGGTATACAGCAAGAGGTTGTCAGCGTAGAGAGAGACTTTATGCTCCACACCGCCCCTGTGATTGCCCACAATGTCCATGTTGTCCCTGAACGCCACTGCAAGCGGCTCTATTGCTAAATCAAAAAGAATCTGGCTTAGTGGGCAACCTTGACGTGTTCTGCGACCCAGCGCGAAAGGTTGGGAAGTTTGCCATTTGTCTGCTCAGTTGGAGTAGGGGCGGCACAGAGCAGTTTAACCCAGCCTATGAATATGGGGCCAAAGCCGAAGTTATGCAGAGCTAAAAACAATTATCTCCACTCGACGTGATCAAACGCCTTTTCCGCATCTATAGAGACGATACACTACATGGATTTTGTCATGGGAGGGCGTATATAGCACATCAAGAAGGCGTCGGATATTGAAAAAACGAATGGCGGTTTTTGGTAAAGCTAGTTTGATCGGTGGATATTATGTGAGGGAGGGCCTCGTCTAGTCTGAGGGCCAGGACTTTGGTTAGGATTTTAGCATCCGTGTTGAGGAGCGAGATAGGATGATAGGAGCCACAGTTGACTGGATCCATTCCTTTATTCGTTTATGCCTCTGTTAGCGATGGCGGGAGTGAGCCACCTTGGTGTGATTCAAGTAGTACAGCTGCGAGTTGAGACGAGAGAGGCCTTGAGAACTGTTTAAAAAAAATTCAGCAAGAAACCAGTCAGGCCCCGGTGTCTTCCCAGCCTGCATCAAGGAGATGGCTTGGGCTATTTCTGCTTGAGTTATAGGAGCCTCCAGCTTCTCAAAAAGGTCTAACAGAATAGAAGCAAGTCGAGAAAGGTGCTAATCCTAGACTCATCCCCGCCAAATTTAGAGGAATATAATTGATAGTAAAAGTTCTTGAAAGCGTTATTGATCTCAATGGGGTTGGAGATGACCTTCTCGTTTTCAGAGCGGATCCCCGCTATGTGTTTTTTGACTCTGCGTCCTTTTAGCAGATTAGCAAATGTTTGATGTTGCGCATATTCCTTGTCAGTGTCGCAGATTTCAGACAGAAGATTATTGTCTGATTGTTCTTTACGGGATCAAATAGGCTTTGAGCGCATTCCAGACTGTGAGCGCGGATACGTCCGGAGATGTGGTAGTTTCAAGAAAGAATGAAATATGTTCCTCCATAAACATCATAAAGTTTATGGTTAGAAGGTTTAGAAGTGTCACAGATTGAGAACAAAGATGTAGCTATGAGAGGGCTTTATGTACACTGTATCTCTGCTCATCTAAAATAACTGGTGGGATTTCCTGTAAATGCTGATGGGAGGGGTGAGCAGAGTCTGCTGTTCACCCCTCCCATCAGAATTTGCCAGAAATAGACTTGTCTCATGCAAGAAACAGTTGAATAGATGTAATTTGAAATGGTAAAAGTTACTTTCTTAGCGTCAATTAACACTGGGTAAGAAAAGATAAGAAATGAAAAGTCTCTTCATCACTGTGTGCTTGTAGGTCTTGTTAGCTGATCAGGGTGGAATTGTGTTGATAAAATAATTCTAATGAACTTGTTTTTGAACTGTTTGCTACACAAGTCCACACCCTGTACCCAACTGGTGGGATTTCTTGGAAATGCTGATGGGAGGAAGTGTTGCATCAAGTCCTTATATAATAAAGCTGTTGGTGCTGACAGTCTTTACTTTCTTCTATTCAGCAGCAGACCAGCTCATGGAACACAGCCATGGCCAGCAGATTGTTAAGAGATGGTAAGTCAACACATTTTTTCCACCTCAAAATAAAACAATCTCAACTGTCCTAAATAGTGCTGTGCTTAGATAGAAACACTATTTATACCATGGTCTGGGGGAATACTCGATTCTGATAGGCTGAAGGGTGTCAATTAACCCCTGATATACGGACACCTACTCAGTAGTTCCAGTCAAATTGTCTGTTTACCGTTCAATCAATGCACTAGCTGGCATATTACATCTGACTATTTTATTTCCAGCACTGAGTGCAGTCCGTCAGTCCTTCAGTATCCTCTGAACACCACAAGGTGGCGACTGTAACACACAAGCTGTAGAAAGTACATTTCCCCTCTAAATTTACTGATACGCGAGTAATCTCACATCCCGTTCGCTGTTCAGCTCTCTAATCCAGGCTGCGGCCACAGTAACGTTACACACGGCCGGTCATTTGTTCGTGAAAATCATGGTATTGATTTGGGGGCAACTTAAACTGTCCTTGTGTTTATATGGTACGTTCTACTTGAACTCAGAAGCTGGAATTCCTGAATTAAAAAAAATATATATATATATATATATGTATATATATAAAATAAATATATAAAAACAAGAATTCTGACTCCGAACTGCGTTTGAGTTGAGTTGCCTTCATCAAGTGTTCGTATTATAATATCTATTTATTGTGAACACGTTAAATATTGCCCCTGACAAAGACCCTCCATGTTATGATTTTAGAAGTAATATTTAGCAAACAAATTAAAACATTTATCTGACGCATTTGTCCATAGTGACTTACAGTAAGATATACATACATCAATACACTGATGGTGGTGGCTGCCATGCAAGGGGCCAACCAGCACATCAGGAGAGGTTTGGGGTTCAGTATTTTGGACACTTTGACATGCAGACCAGGAGAATCGAACCAGCAAAGCTCAAAACCAGCAAACCAAAATAAATAGGAATAAGAACTGATAAAAAATACGAAACTTTTACAATTGTGATTGTAACATGTATCTAATTATATATTCATATTTATTCCAGGTTATGAATCAGTCTCAACAGTTCTGAAGGGGGCAGAGCTGAAATAGGGGAACAAAACTTTTCTCAATCTCCAGCATTTTTGTCTGTTTGATTTCCATCAGCATGTTTAAGCACAAGTCTATTAGAAGTTCACATTACTATAATAAATTATTATTACCATTCAAGATGGATAATAATGTTCCTAATTCATGTTTGTTAATTAAACAGCACTTACAGCTCATGAGGAGAGTTTTGTTCCTGTGCAACATTTCTTTAAACTGATCTTAAGTTCTTTTTCTTGAATGTTTTAATATCGTGAGATCATTTAGTGGTAGCTCAGATCCAACATCTGCTCAGATGTTCAACTATTGTGGTAAGAAACTAACCCAAGTAGACACATCTTCAAATCCATCTTGGAAACCGCTATGAGCTCCACTGCAAAATGCACAATCTTATGAAAACCTGCAACTAAATATTTTTTCCTTTTTCCCCGTCAGGACCAAACATATACAACAACAAGGAGATCAGGATTGTGCTGGTGGGGAAGACTGGAGCTGGGAAGAGCTCCACAGGAAACACCATTCTGGGAGAAGAGAAGTTTGAAGCAAAGTTCTCCTCTAAGTCTTTGACCAAACGCTGTGCTAAGGCCTGTGGTGAGGTAGATGGACAAAAGGTTGCTGTTATCGACACTCCAGGTCTGTTTGACACCTGTGAAGATGAAGAGAAAACCAAACGAGATATTGCCAAGTGCACCTCTTATGCTTCTCCTGGACCTCACATCTTCCTGGTTGTCATCAAACTGGGCAGATTCACAGAGGAAGAGAAGAAGACGGTGCAGAAGATTCAGATGATCTTTGGAGAGGAAGCAGACAAATACAGCATGGTTCTGTTCACCCATGGTGACCAGCTCGAAGAGGAACCCATTGAGGAGCTCCTAAAGGAAGATAAAGACCTGCAGAAACTCGTGTCCAGATGTAACGGTCAGTACCACGTCTTCAATAATAAGCTGAAGGGTCGTTCTCAGGTCAGAAAGCTGCTGAACAAGATCAGAAAGATAACAGAGAAGAACAGAGGAAGACACTACACCACTGAAATGTTCCAGAGGGCAGAGAAGAAGAAACAACGAATCCTGAGAGAGAATGAAGAGCAAAGACGCAAAGAGCAGGAGGAGCTGAAGAAGGAAATAGAGAGGAAGTATGAGGATGAAATGAGGAAGGTGAGGGCAGTAATAGTTGCAGGAATTGGGACAGAGACAGGGGTAGGGATAAGGGCAGTGACAGGGACAGGTGTTGCAGTGAGTCCTTGCTGTATTTTATAAAAAGCTTTGTGACTTTGTGATGTCAGACTGCAGCAGATAAATTAGCTGCAGCTCCAGTTTTTGGTCTCCTCATTGAGCCTGAATTGTAGTTATAGCATACTGAATAAAAATTGCTGTTGTTTTATATGTTAATGTGATGTGATGTTATGATTGGAATATTTGTTTCCAAAAGGTAGACCTATCATTTACTAACTTGTTGTAATCCAACAATCCCTGAACAAAGCATCTAATCACATGTTTTCTCTCAAATGACTTTGTGGACAATTTGTTTCTAAAATCCAGCTGCTGTTGTGTCTGAACACAACTGAGGCTGATTCTTCATGCTCCATTATTATCTGCAGTGTATAAAATGTCCTGTTTTGTAGATATATTGATAAACGATCACTGTCAGCACTGACATCAGTAACAAACTCATTTTCTGTGATTCATTCACAATAAATTCACTCTTTGTTTCACCAGTTGAATAGTTTTAATACAAAGCAGCAGCAAATTTAGAGAATCATACTTTGTGCTGTGAGTCCTTTATTTAGAGACAAACACTGTAAAATGAATTACACACCTTCCTGCACAAGCTCAGACTGGTGTTGGGTTTGAACCCAAAGAAAAAGTCATTCTGAACAGTAACAGCTTGGAGGGGTAAGCAAGAAAGTAGCTGTGAACATTAAAAATTGCTTATCTACCAACAAACTTTACTACAGTTCTCTGTAATGCTTCTGGAATTTTTTTCTGTTTGCTTTGATCTTATTGACGATTTAATGTGTTGGTTTGTTGTGTATGATGTCATTTAGTCACCTGACACCTGCTCAATCAAGAATCATTGCTGAAATACAAGTTTTGATTTCATGCATATTGTGTGATTTAACATCTAACAACTTGTTTGATTTAATGTCTCTTGATTAATAATGTCAAATAAATAATAAAACTAACATTTTCATTCCTGTAGATGAAATCAGTTAATGTTGAATACTGCAACATCTTGTCATGAAAACATTGATAAGGTGATCATCAGTGTTGCCAGGTGTACGATTATTATCGTATTGGTATGATCATTTTGTTCTCTGTATGATGTACAATCAATAATCCCAAAAAAGGCTAAATATACGATAATTTGACCATTCCTTGAATGTGTGGTTGTAATCGGTTGTAATCAGCCTGTCGCAACTGTCTGTTGGAGTTTTTTGTGAACCCTGAAGGCATCTGTTTCCATGTGACAAGTTTCCAGCCAATCGTGCTTTAATTAGCTACGAGTGACACGCATGCGTTTGCCTCAGAACAACGGTCATGATTGACTGAAATGTCCGCTGCGCCCAACCCATGAGTGAGGAACAGAAAAAAAAAGAAGATGCAGAGCCGGTATGGGGGAGGAGTACTGGTACGATAATCCTACATTTCCCACCTGGCAACACTGGTGATAATGAAATAAAGCTGATAATAAATGAAGCTGATAATAAATGAGTAATTCTTTTCAGAGGTTGATTTAAGGCTAAACTTCTGCATGAGCTCAGATTTTGTACAGTAGCTCCCTCCACTGGCCAGAAGTGACTGCAACATCTCTCTATAAAAGCAAGGAATCTCTGTCTGTCTGTCTGTCTGTGCCTCAAATATCTCTGCGAATCAGGATCAGAATGACCTGAGAGTTTCAACATGGCTGCCGTTTGGGTCAGTGGTGTGCGACTTCGCATTTGTTTGGACTACAATGATACCGTGAATAAATTATTTCATAAATGCTTTACACATTCTGGAGCATAGTCCACCGGAGCCTCCACAGTGACACTGCATGAAAAGTGGGATTTTCGTCCCCGTAAACGCCCGAAAATCTCCCTAATTTTCGGCAGTTAACGGCAATTTACAGCCTGCAAACGCCGCGTTCGCTGTGCCACAAATTGTCGGAAACGAACCATGACGTCAGTGGAGCTCCCGGAGGTGCGAATGGCTCTAATTTGCATATGAATAGCAGCGAAACCACGCCTGGTCACAGAATGTGTGGGCTGGCTTGAATATCCTCCCTCAGTATTGGATGAAACCACTACTTTTAAACACGAAAAATCATTTGTGATTGGTTGGCAGATCTGGCACTATCGGTCACCCTGGGTCATTATAAACGTAAACCCCACCCCATATATATATATATATATATATATAACATTTTATTTACTTACTTTCTATTTATCAAATATATTCATATAATATATAATATTCATCAAAGACATGAATGAATTTATTGAGGAACGGAAAATGCCAGGAAGGTATTGTTTATTCAAAGAAAGAGCTTTATTAACACAAACACATCACAACTATGTACAAAGTATAATCTGCCCACACAACAACGGGAAGCTCAGAAGCCCAAAATCCTGCAGCACCGTGAAGTGTCTGTCTGCCGCCTCGGAGCTGGAGGGAACTGCCGGCCTTCTGTCTGAATTCGGTCCATTTTGCAGACGTCTGTTGTCGCTCTGCACTTCGGAATCGCCTCTATAATCTCGACTGCAGCGCGGCACAGAGCTCGGTGAGCTCCCGGCTCCATCCAGACACCCGCCGTCTTGTGCCGTCTTCCCCCTCAGACATCAGGTCCATGGCGGCGCACTTCCAAAGTTCCACCTCATTCTCAGCTAGCTCTCTGTAAAAACAATCAATAAAGATGATCAGTACTGCGCGATGCACTGCGTATGGACGCAAGACATCTATTAATGCACCCGAATAATAGTCACATTGACCAAAAACGGATCTAATCTAACAACTCTTACCCTCTTTGTTCTCGAACGACTCCGAGCTGAACTCCTCACAGCTTCAGCCTGCGATGGAAGATCTGGTTGTTTGTACCTGAGGCTCCTGCGTACTGTCTCGTACTGTCTTACAGGCAGCTGGAAAACAATTAAATGAGAGTGGTATGAATAATGAAAACTTAAGTCACTGTAAAATTAAACCATGAAGGAGAAAACAGTAAACGTTACTTACTCTGGACTTGCAGACATAGCTCCGAGCTAATACGCCTCGGCGTGATGCAAGGTTAGTCTGTGAAAACAAAATGCTCGCAGCGTGTTACGACCAGGGGCCTAGGGGAAACCCTGGCGCAACAAGAGTGTGAGACTCCCCTCTTCCCATCCTCAAAGCACCAGCAGCAAAGAACGTTTTTAACAAAGTTTTATTCCAAAACAACACAATCACACATGCTGGCAGTCTGGGACAGCAGAGGAGAGCCTGCAGGAACTGGGCGGAGCCGGCCTTTAAACTTCCGGTTCCAAGGCAGCAGCCAATCAGCTCCCTGGGACAACCTGCAACCAATCAAACACCTGCAACCAATCACACACACTCATACTCTCACTCTGGTAAAAAAGGGATATTTAAAACAGACAAATAGAAACATTAATGACCTCTAGGGTCGTAACACAGCGATAAACCTCCGTGTCCCTCTGCGGCAGCGAAGCGACATCCGCCGGCTACACTCTCCGCAGCGACCAGGCAAAGCTCCTCCCGTCAGCGCAGGCCTCCTCTCGACAAGGCCGGGCCGCTAACCGAGCTCCTGCTAGCCTAGCTTAGCTCCTGCTAGCTAGCTTAGCCGAACTTGCTTGGTGTCCAATAAAACACAAACACTTCGACTGCGATGGAGAGTCCAACTCACACACACTCACAGCATGTCGTCCGACAACAGTTCACAGTCCGTTAGTGATAAAACACGACACTGATGGACACACACAGTCCACTGTTAGCTGCTCAACGCCATTAAATCTCTGCTCCTTCTTCCTCGTCACTGACGCTCCGGTGAACCCGGAAGTGTAAAAACTCTTAGAGGTCATGAACTCTCACACGAAATAAGAATTACTTTAACTTCTTTTAAACATTCAGAACCCATGAAATTATATTTTAATGTCACACATTTTAAACAGAAATTATTTATATATTTCAATATCTTATTTATCTCATATGTCATGCACATTTTAACTTAACAACTGGCGCTTTATCTTTTACTTGGTCTCAGGAGAGAGAAAAAAAGGAATAAATAATCTTTTTACATAACATTGGCCATTGCTAATGACATACACAGTAATTAATCTAGCATTTTTAATTAAATAAATCAATTCAAGCTAAAATGTAAGAGTCTATAATTAGGCTATACTGAGCCTCATCTATTTATACCAGAGATTTTCTTAAAATGAAGTTAATACCTTTTAGAAAAAGGTCACCTGGGGTAAAACTCCCCCTGCTACCCTGATTAGCATTTGTATAGCTCACAGCATTTTCATTTACATGTTAAAGCCTCTCCTAGAATGAGGGGGAGGGGGGTCATGGGGGGACAACTGCCAAGCAAGGCCCACGTCAGTTTCCGACAATTTACGGCAGTTTTCAGTGTTGCCTGCAAATTGCCGTGAATTGTCGCAAACCTGAAATTCCACGACAATCTACAGTGCTGCATACTGACGAAAATCCCACTTTTCATGCAGTGTGACATGCGCATTAGAGCCAGTCACTGCAGAGCTCAAGACTACGACACACGTTAAGAAACAAGCGGATGTATACCTGCAGCAGCGCGAGCTGGACCGGGAGTTAGACGGCGTTTTGGTCCCGCTCTGTTCTGTGCATCTAAACTGACTGTTGTGGATTAATGAGACCAAACGAGACCGGACCGTGTCTGTTCGGGTCTGAGGAGAGCGGATTTATACCTGCAGCGGCGCGAGCTGGGCTGGGAATTTGCCGGCGATTCGGACCCGTTCTGTTCTGTGCATGATCTAAACTGACTGTTGTGGATTAATGTGACTAAACAAGACCGAGCCGGTCTGTTTGGGTCTGAGGAAATGCGGAGACGCGCGGACAACAAAGTGGAAATGGAATCTGTGGATGTTCGTGTGTAGCTAGCTGCTAGCTAACCTACACGCGCAATTCCCGAGCTGACGGACCAGACGCACCGACCTGTCTAAAACCGGACTCAGGGTAAATAATGTCCGTCACGTTTGCTTTGTGTGTGGTGCAGAAGAAACGGTAAAAATGGGCTTTTGTCACGAAAGTGTTCAAGCAGCAAGTTTGGTTGTAGAGCAACAGGAAGTTGTGGGAGGGACATCGGCGGATGATTGACAGGCAGCGACGGCCGATGTACTGACAGCGATATTGACATTGAGCGTGTTTGGAGAGTATAGTAGTGTGTTATGTAGTGTTTGGTGTCGTGTGTTTAGTGTGTAGTGGAGTCGTTTTTTTGTTTAATGAGTCAAAACAGAAGAAGCTGAATGTGCAGCAAGCAGTGCAGCTCTTCATTCAGCTGGACGGAGCTCAGGCAGACCTGAGCATTGCCTGCATTTAAATGTAAATAGTTACAGAACTTTGTACATTTTTAAAATGTATGCACATATTCAGCAAACAAAAATTTATATTTGCATTATAAGTAATAAAGTTTGTTAAACATTTGTGGTTTTCACAGTAAAAAATAACTTTTTCTACTCAGATTTTATGTTTTTTTGTGATTTTAGGTCTATTGTGTTAATACAATATGTCAAAATGAAAAAATAACT
>CAEMYA010001113.1:99160-118827 GCA_903131615.1 Diplodus sargus
ATAAGCCGAGACAACAGTGAGAGACCTATCCCCGACCCGAAGGCGCAGGGAAGCGACCCTCTCGTTCACTAGGGTAAACTCCAACACATGGCGGCTGAGCTGGGGAGCTATAAGCAAGCCCACACCGGCTCGTCGCCTCTCACCGCGGGCAACTCCAGAGTAGAAGAGAGTCCAGCCTCTCTCAAGGAGTTGGGTTCCAGAGCCCAGACTGTGCGTGGAGGTGAGCCCGATTTTTTCTAGCCGGTACCGCTCAACCTCCCGCACCAGCTCAGGCTCTTTCCCCCCCAGCGAGGTGACATTCCATGTCCCCATGGCTAGAGTCACCGTCCGGGGAATGGGCCGCCGGGGCCCCCGCCCACGACTGCCACCCAAGTCCCTCTGCACCGGCCCCTTCTGAACCCTCCAGCGAGTGGTGAGCTCACCGGAGGGCGGGCCCACGTCGCTCCTTTGGGCTGAGCCCGGCCAGGTCCCGTGGGCAAAGACCCGGCCACCAGGCGCTCGCCTGCGAGCCCCAACCCCAGGCCTGGCTCCAGGGTGGGGCCCCGGTAACGCCAATCCGGGCGACGTAAACTGCCTTGATTTTATGTCTGTCATTAGGGCTTTTGAAACGTTATATTATAAAGTTTTCAAAATAAATTCAGTAGTATACATTACTGCCACCTGGTGGTGTGGAGAGTTACTTCCTCTCATACAGGTGCAGGAGCTACGAGGTAGTTGGCTGTTGGCTGTAGACTTTGGGCCTGATTTACTAAAGATTTGCGTGTGTAAAAACGTGTGCAAACTTGATTGCGCGCACAAACACATGTTGAAGCTGATCTACTAACCGGACGCAAGGATTGCGTCCCTCAAACGGGCAAAATAGCACCCGCAATACATTTAGCGTGTTTGCCTTACTGAATATGTAAATATGGGCGTCTCTGCCAGAACACGCAAAATATTGGGAGGAGTAGATGCAAATAGATTAATTTAGCGCACGCAATGTGATTTACCAAACCTGGAAATAATTGCGTTCGCTGATTTCGCGTCTTTATTCAGCACTTTTGAAAATCATGTATTAACTGGCACAGCTTTACGCACACATGGCTGCGGTCGTTGTAGCAAGGAGGAGGCATAGGCACAACGAAAGGCGACGGAGAGAACAAGTCTTTTCTGCTTGCGTCAACATTTTTGGAATGACTGAAGAAAAAATAATAGCGACATATCGCCTTTCCAGCGATGCCATCTTGGAGCTTCTGGAGGAGCTAAGGGCTGATTTGGAGCCAATCACAAGGAGGAGTCATGCAATCTCCTGTATGGCAAAACTCCTGTCAACTTTGCTTTTCCTTGCATCTGGATCATTCCAGCGCACTGTGGCTACTGGCATCTCCCAGAGCAGTTTTTCCGGTGTACTGTCTCACGTATTAAATGCCATGTCACGCAGAATGGGAAGGTACGTAAAATTCCCACGCACACCGGACACATTAGATGCCACAAAACGGGGCTTTTGTGCGGTTGCTGGCTTCCTCAAAATTATTGGAGTGATAGACTGCACGCATGTGCAACTTGTCCCCCCGTCAGACAGAGAGCACATTTATAGAAATCGCAAACACACGCACTCTTTAAATGTGCAACTTGTGTGCGATTCAAAAAGAGTCATTACCAACGTTGTGGCGAAATATCCGGGGTCGCTGCACGACTCATTCATTTTAAGGAACAGTGTTCTTTTTCAAAAGAAGAGAGATGGATAATATGGAGATGACTGGCTTTTGGCTAAGTTAAATAGCCACAAAATTTTTGCTTTGTTAAAATCATTCCTCACATTAATGACAAACACGTGATAGCAGTTTATATTCTATTTGTAAGGTGACAGTGCATACCCCCTACACCCCTTCCTCATGACGCCTGTACTCAACCCGACCACTCCAGGCGAACGCTGCTACAACGTGGCCCATATTTGAACAAGAAACATCGTGGAACGCACCTTTGGCAAGCTAAAGAGTAGGTTCCGTTGTTTGGACCGCACCGGAGGAGCCCTTCTCTACAGCCCAGAAAAGGTGGCCCAGATCACAGTGGTCTGTTGCATTCTGTATAATATTGCAAAACGCCACGGACTGGAGCATGATGCCTTGGACATGGAGGAGAATCCACACCGGCCACATGTGGGACAACTCAATGCTGCGGGATTGCAGACACGGGCCAATCTGATTCAAAGCCATTTTTCATAAACCATTTGAGAGGTGTGCATTTGTGTTATTTTTCACACAATTAAACAAGGAGAAAAACACATTGATCAAACATAACATAGAATATATTGTGGCCCATAGGCAGTATAGCCTAACTATCTCTAACCAAACAAAACAAACAATAACAGCCACCAAAAAACGAAAACCCAGCCTAAATTTAAACAAAATGAATGCTGAAATTGCCATTATCTATTTTCTTTCCGTTTTCTCAGGTTGCACTGGTGTCCACTTGTGCATAACGCGCGTCCATCTCCTCCTGCGATCTCCCCTCCCTCTCCCGGCTGCTCAGATGAAACACCACTGGTGTTTAATGACCTCCCGACTCTCTGTACGCCATCCTTGATCCCTTTTGCCAGGGCATTGATGGCCATCGTCAGCCCAGATACAGCACTGACCAGCTGCCTGGTGTGCGTAACGATGGCACGAGTGTCCTGCCTGAGCGCGCACGTCACAGAGGCCACAGCTCGCACCTCCTGTGCATATTCAACTAAACGTTGACACAGGAAGCACATTCTTTTGGCACATATCTGAAAAAATAAATGTATCCAATAAAAGAAATGTGTGTTTGTGCTATTATGGGCATACCTTACTCTGCAGTTTCTGGCTCAAGGGTGTCAAATCCTTGAATTCCTGCAATCTGTTCATCGGAGAAAGTCAGCAGCACCTGCTGCTCAATTGAAGAAAGAGGGATGTCCTCTGCCGTTCCACCGCCTGTTTTATTTGCCGAGGTTTTATTATAAGCCATTTTTTTCCTTTGCTCTTCTTCTTACATCTTGCCATCTCCTCTTAATTTCATCGGCCGTTCTTCTTGTTTTGCTGACAGCATTGACTTTGTCACAGATATCCTCCCATATCGTGTTTCTCCTGGATATATTAATGTTTCTTTGTTGTAACTCGAGAACATGTTTGTTTGCCTCCTCCACTAACACCTCCAATTCAATGGCTTCAAATTTCATCTTTCGTTTGCGCCCACTCTCTCCCACGTTCTCCATGGTGAAAACTAGTAACACATGCAAAAACCTCATTTAAATAGGGCGGTTTCCAACACGTTTGCACCTGTTATTCATTGCGTGAGCAGTCTTAGTTGATCACCCACAACACGCAAACCAACAGCACGTGCAATCTGTGCCCCTTATCTGGGATCTTAGTAAATCAGACCCTTTGTGTAGGTTGAGACAGGAACAGTCAGTGAAGTTTAGAAAAAGATCATGTGTTCAGGGTTAAAGTAAGTTGTGTGTTTAGGTCAGTTACTTTACTTGTGTAACATATGTAAAGATGTAGTCATCACTGATGCTTGGTCACACAGAGGACTTAAACTTCAGTCTTGTAAGAGAAAGTCCTGGCTGTATATGATGTGATGGCAGTGAGAGCAAGCTGGCTATTAATTAATTTATATTTATGACGATACATGTTTTTTCCTAAATTCATTAATGGGGTAGCCAATCAGAACGCTTTTAGATCTACTACACTGACTCTGTCTTTTAAACTCTTCACTTTTCAAACCACCAAGTCAAAGTACCAACTGTTCACTGTCAAAGTCCTCCATGTTCACTAATCTTATGAAAACACTAACTAACATTTGTTCCTTATTTCAACATCCCATCAGGACCGAACATATACAACAATGAGGAGATCAGGATTGTGCTGGTGGGGAAGACTGGAGCTGGGAAGAGCTCCACAGCAAACACCATTCTGGGAGAAGAGAAGTTTGAAGCAAAGTTCTCCTTTAAGTCTTTGACAAAAAAATGTGCTAAAGCCTGTGGTGAGGTGGATGGACAGAAGGTTGCTGTTATCGACACTCCAGGTGTGTTTGACACCTGTGAAGATGAAGAGGTAACAGTCCAAGATATTGTCCAGAGCATTTGTTATGCTTCTCCTGGACCTCACATCTTCCTGATTATCATCAAACTGGGCAGATTCACAGAGGAAGAGAAGAAGACGGTGCAGAAGATTCAGCGAATCTTTGGAGAGGAAGCAGACAAATACAGCATGGTTCTGTTCACCCATGGTGACCTGCTCGATGGACCCATTGAGGGGTTCTTAAAGGAAGATAAAGACCTGCAGGAACTTGTGTCCAGATGTAACGGTCAGTACCACGTCTTCAATAATAAGCTGGAGGATCGTTCTCAGGTCAGAGAGCTGCTGAGCAAGATCAAAAAGATAACAAAGAAGAACGGAGGAAGCCACTACACCACTGAAATGTTCCAGAAGGCTGAGAAGGCGATTGAAGAGGAGAAACAACAAATCCTGAAAGAGAATGAAGAGAAAAGGCGCAAAGAGCAGAAGAAGCTGAAGAAAGAAATAGAGAAGAAGTATGAGGAAGAAATGAGGAAGATGAAGGCTGACAGAGAGAAGCTAAAGAAGTTAAATGCTGATCTTGAAAGAGAAAAGGAAAAAGAAAGAAAAGAATTGAAAGACAGGCAGGAACAGGAGGCCAGAAGTAAAGCTGAGAATAGTAGTCTAGTGAAAAATGTTTTGTTATCTCTTTTAGGAGGTGTAATTTCAGTTGCCCTGAAGTTTATTACCAAAGGACTATTTAAGTGATGCCAGACTATTATAGTATAGTCATCATCTCCTCCCTCCATGTAGGGCTGCAACTAACGATTATCTTGGTCGACTAATCTATCGATTATTTTTTTGATTAATCGATTAGTCACGGTTATTTTGGCAGCATCTGTTTCGACTTTTACCTCATTTTGTCAGAGCAAATTAAAAACCTATGAAACATGTATTTGAAAACATAATATTTTGAAACACAACAGCATTTTTAAATTGTTATTTTGATTATTTAACATTGTTTGTTTAATTCATATTATTACTGTTTTGTACTGATTTAATATCCTACACATGAATTATTACTGATATCATTGCTGTCAGACAGAAACCTCTTATTCGCAAATTTGACTTATTTTTTTAGAATCATTTACTGGCCACCCTTCACATCTGTACACATTATTAGCCAATGAATGTATTCAAAGAGCTTGTCTCTAGCCGGCCTCTTGTCTGATGACACACGGGGGAACATGGGTTCACAACAACCGCAGTTGTTGTTGTCAGTGGAGATCTATTGCATTTCTAATAACTATGAATTTTAATAAATCACTTTTTGGTTGCACACCAATGGATGAATATGTCTTAAAAAAAATGAAAATCCATTTAGTTGTTTTTGCTTGTAGGTGTGTAGGCTACTACAGACGTAAACGTAAACATACTTTTAATACCATATAATGAAGACAGGAGGTTTCCGCCCGACAGCGACGATACGCTCCAAACCACTACAAAACAGATAGGCTACGGCTTTAAGTCACCGATAACTAAGACAAATAACTTTTATCAGTTCAACTCGTGAACTTACCCGTCTGGCGTACATGCCACCATAGCTCCAGGGTGATTACGTTTCAGGTGCTCATGCCTGGCTGTCAGACTGCCATGAAATGACAGCTGTGTTTGTCAGTTTGCACGTCACATGTTTCGCAGTTTTATTTTCAAAATGTTCCCACACTTTGGACGTTTTTGGTCTCGCTTTCCTGCTCTCCTCAACACGTTCCGCCATCATTCATATTCTTCTTTTGCTGCTGCTTCTGCCTTTTCCTCTGTGGAGCCGCCTTCTTCTTCTACGCCACACTGTGGTGCACATTCTAGTAGCGGTGCTAAAGCGATTTGCTCAGGCTCAAATTTTAAAAACAATAAATAAATAAATACGACATGTTGATGCAAAAATTTCAGGCCGTCAAATTTTTATTGTCGAGGTAATCGATTACGTCGACTAATCGTTGCAGCCCTGCCTCCTTGCTGATGCAAAGTCAGGTGAAGTCTCGAACTCCATAAAACATTTCTGGAGCTTCATAGTAAAACTACAACATAAAATGTCTCCATACATCTTGTCTGGTCTAATCCAGTGCTGTGTTCCAATATCCATACTTCCCGTACTTACAATACATAGTTTGAGTATTTAGGATGTTCCGATATCGATATCTGCAAAAAGAAGTGTACCTAAAGGACCCGAATGTTGCCCTCATAATGGCAAAAACTTTGAGTGTGCAACGATGTACAATTTACGCACTCAGCGGCCGCCATCTTGTCTACATAGCAGAAGAAGCGGAGCCAGAGGCGCTAAGCTCAGATTTTTTTTTTAAAATAGCTACCGAGACAACAGCGCCTGCAGCGGAGCCATATTGCAGGATTGTAGGATTGTAACTGTTAAAAAGTAAAGCTGTAAATGTCTTTTGTTCACCGTTCAAAGCGGGATGTTTTTGGCGGGTGATGAGCCGCGGCAGCTGTCGCGATCGTGATTTCCGGTAAGGGCACCACGGAGTATTAGATTTGGAACAACACTCACTGGCTGAAATCTGCGTACTTAGTAATTGCGGATAGTGTACTGCGTTTAAGTGTACTCATGGAAGTATGAATATCGGAACACAGGGCAGGTCTTTTCAGTTGTCAGTTGATTTTAAAAGATATCATCCACACCCCTTTTTGAGCCATTAACTTGACAGTAGCCGCTAAGCTAAAACTGTCAGTCCACAGCCCGTCTGAAGGAGGTGCACAAGCTCAACCCTGCATCGACTGTTTTCCTTTCTTCGTCCAGAGAGGAGATGATGACTGAGTTTTACAGTTTTTGGCTGAACTTTTCTTTTAATCATCAGTCATGACTTGTTCATATTCAAAATCCAGTTTTTCGTGTTCTTATTCAGCATGACTTCTGATAATAGCAGTGACTTAATGAGTACCTTATTACATAAAAAATTCTGTTGGTTCAGATTTTAATGTTCAATATTTGTCTTACCAGTTGTAGACCTGTCCTTTCAAGGACTGGCCGTTGTTGACGATGCCACAGTTGAAGCTGCCCGGGCAAATCTGTATCTGATTGTTTCTTATCTGAAATGTTCCTCAATATTTGCCTTGTGTCCCGTCTGAACTCACCGCTAACTGAGGCTGATCCTTCATGTTCCAGTCAACATATTTGATAAATGATCGCTGTCAGCATTGACATCAGTAACAAATATTTCTTCTCTGTGAATGATTCACCATAAAAGTCATTCAGCAGCAGGAAATGAAGGACAGCAACTTCTTTCCAGTGAATAAACTTCACGTCTCCCTCCACAAGTTCAGACAAAGTCATTCCGAACAGTAACAGCTTGGAGCTTAGCTGTGAACATTAAAGACCGGCTTATTGGCAACTTTGAAGTTCTCTATAATTCTTCTGCTTTGTTTTTCTGTTTGCTTTGATTTTATTGATGATTTAATGTGTTGGTTTGTTGTGTATGATGTCATCTAATCACATGCCAGCTGCTTAATCAAGAATCATAATTGAAATACATGTTTTGATTTTATACACATTGTGTGATTTAACATCTAACAACTTATGTGATTTAATGTCTCTTGATTCATAATGTAAAATAAATGTTAATACATTTTCACACATATTGCACTTGAATAGTGCTTGTCGTGAAACACTGATAAGGCGATCATGAAATAAAGCTGATAATAATTGAATAATTCATTTGTGGTTTAATGTAACTTGTTGTCAGATTCCAGGTGGAAGCCTTGAAAGAAAACAGATTTTAACACACCAGCTTGTTTAATTTATTTAATTTGATCTAAATTTATATAACTGTGACACTTTAACTGTTTTCATAGATGCACAAAGCTGAACTGCTGCATGAGCTCAGATATTGTACAGTAGCTCCCTCCACTGGCCAGAAGTGACTGTAACACGTGAATGATGCAGCTGAAATGAACTGAGGACAAAATAAAATATGTTAATTAGATCTACAATTAAAAGGCTTTTAAAATCATCTTTAAATCTATGCAACAACTATGAATTTATGTTTTATATAAACTGATGATAACAAAATAGATCAGGAACTATAATCAGTCTTCTTTTACATACTGACCATGACTGGATCAGTGTTTTAAGAACTGGGGGGACAAAGTTCATCATCTGTGAACAAAATAAAGCTGAAGTTCAGTCAGAGAAGCTGAAAGACATGAAACATGTTGTGTTGATGAGAAACTGAGATAATGCTTCTAGTGTTCGACACAAAGAGAAATGGATTTTTCTTTATGGATGGATGGAAACTACCGCCTCGAAAAGTCAACCATTGTAAAAGTTAAACCTCCTCAACTGCAAGTTTAAAGTTAATCCTTCCTGACACTGTGTCTAAATGACAAAAAAGGCAGAATTGAGGTTGAAGAGACTCATTTGGCTCTAACTGGTCAGAAGGAGTGTTGCTAGGTGGAGCTTTTTATACTCGAGGAAAGCAGCTGGATCTGATTGGCTGAAAGTCACACAAGCTTTCTCCTATTGGTTCAGCCCAAACATTGACAGAAAGAGCAGCAGGTGTTATTAATAACATTAATCAGGGCTCCACTGTTCTGTTTTTTCTTTATTGAACAAGATTCTAATACAAACATTTAAGGCACAATGTTACAAATAAAACGGGTCTTTAAACAGCATGAAAGTATGAATAAAATAAGCAAAAAGTAAAGAAAATAAAAGAAATGTAAAGTTTTGAACTGTTTATAATTTATAATTATGTATAATTAATTTATGTATGTAGACAATTTTCTGCAAATCATAATGGAATTTGATTTTTGGTTTGTTCTTTTGACTGGATTGATGTTTTAATTTGAGCACAAGATGGCGCCTCAGACAGGTATCACCTGTAACAGTACAGGTGACATATATGAAGGCCTGAGGACTGAAGGGTGACATTCTACTGGATGTCTGATAATGTTTGAAAAAATGTGGTCAAAGATGTTAGAAGTATTCCTGTTTGGCCCCTGCTGAAGGTTTAAGTAGAAATGTTGGCTTTGTTGAATGTTGAATAAATGAGCAAATTTCTGCCTTCAAACAAATAACTGCATTTCATTCATACTGTTATCATCCATTTTAAATACAAAGTGAAATGAATCATTACTTTTGACTTGTGTCATTGTTTGTAATGATTCTCAGTATATCTGATGTTACAGACGGGGAGTTTTATTGAGGACTTTAATTCTACAATGAGAATGGCTCTAAAAAAAATGTGTGACTGACTTTTCCAACAGTTAGTGATTTAAAAATGGATGTTCTGTTAAAATAACCAGAGGTTCCTGGAGACTGGAATGAACAAGAACCTGCATAATTGTGCTGATCTAGGTTGTAATGTTGCTCGTTTGCTGGCACTTTTAAAGCAGTTTTATAAAATGTCTACACAGTTTTCGCATTTATACGTTACGTTTTAATTCGACCTTTAACCGTTATTATTATATTCCTGCACAGCTTGAATATCCAGTCCTACTGCATCTCTATTCTTTATTGCATTAACTACAACCAGCAACACCTCAACACTCTTCAGCATTTACAGGAAACAACACCAGTTCAGTCCTCATATAAAGAGCTGTTGTTGCAGGTTTAACTTTACGTCTCCACTTCAGCTGCAGACCAGCTCTTCTCTCCACAAACCAAATATGGCCAGCAATCCTGCCAAACATGGTAAGTCAAAAAATGTGTGTACATGAATTCATAATGTTGATGAGGATGTATTAAAATCTATGTTTACACTTTTTCAAAAACAGTTAAAGAAGGAGCAGTGCTTAAATAAATTAACTGTTGTCAAATCTCCAGCATTAGAGAGGTGTTTCTGTTATTCTGTCTACCGTCACTGATCTTAATTGGGTAGAAAATGAGTCTGAAACAGCTTCAACAGAAAGTTCATAACCTTCATGAAGGGAGGATTTGTTTCAGGACTGTTGTGTCAGACTGCTTTAGTGTTAGATGGACCTCATAAACTGGAAGCTGAGTGTGATTTTGATGCTTCTGTCTCAAGTTTTGCATCGTGAAAGTCTATTTTAATTTCATTTACTTTCTAAATAGTTTGTAATGTTCATATTTCATGTTAAATGAACCTAATTCACAGCGGATATCTGAGTAAGACTCAGTTTATCAGTGAGAGTGGAATTACACCAATTACGTCACAACGCCGTGTGACGGCTGTCCCAATTCAAAGGCTCCTCCAAATGCTCCTTCTTCGCCCTCTTTTTGGAGGATGCACCACTACTATCTTTCGCGGCCTCAAATATCCCAAGATTCTTTGCTTGCCCCAAAAAAAAAAAAAAAAAGAAAGAAAATGTTGACATGGTTGAGATCATCACTTTCGTGGGCCTGTGGCGTCAGAAATCATGACGTAAGGACAAAACATCTGGGGACGCAACCAGGAAATGCACCAAAGGCGAGACCGTCCCATTTAACAACGGCTGATGTGATCTTCCAAGGTCACTCCGAAGGACTCGCCTTCAAAGACCACAAATGGCTGTCAGCTGTAGACTTTTTGTAGGTTGAGACGAGAACAGTCAGTGAAGTTTAGAAAAAAATTCAAAGAAACTGAAAAGCAAGAAGAGACACAGGACGTGGTTTCAAAATAAAACTGGAAATATAACAATAAAACCCAGGATCATGACAACTCCTGCGTCAGTCAAGTTCAAAGTGTTTGGTGCTTTTTCTATCTTTAGCTTGGAGGAGGTTTTAGTCGCTGCAGCAGATAAAGATGGCATTTCCTCACTAACAGAGCACTTTATCTGAAGTCCATGTTTGAGATCTTTTCAAAGATTTATATCATTTCAAATGTTTAACACATATCTCTGACTACTAAAACTTAGCCTCTAAAATATATCTTTGAATACTTCAGTATTCTTAAAAGGAAAAAATCCAGTACTTTAACACAAGTACATTTTTTATTGGCCACCTTTCATATGTTTTGGAGTAATATCTCTCCAGGAGATCATATACTTTGACTTAGTGCTGAAGTGAGTTTTAATGTTGAGTTGTCTACTGTCTCAACCAGTTACAACTAACCCTGGTGGTGGGAAATGTTATTATGTGATATAATGGGAAAAATCTTCTAAGAACAAATATGGATACTTTGTTGAAAAATGTGAGCGCTATATCACACATATCACATCAGTTACAGCTGCTGACACCTCTATTCTCCATCTCTGGTCCGACTCTTTAAAAAGCTGCTTTTGTTTGCTACATTAATTACATTACATTATTACATCTGATTGGCTTCTTATAAACAAAAGACAGACTAATGTCTGTGGACATCAAAATAACTGCACTGTGTCATAGTGTAGATTATTTGTAGACTCTGCTGAAGGTCAGAAGTCTTTTCAAAGCTTAAATCTTGTGAAATTATAGCAGCATCTGTTAGTCTGCTGACTGGGTTTGCAGGATAGATGTATCATAACAGCATGTTGTGAACAGAGACTGAGAACTATATCCTAATTAGCGACTACAATGCTGTAAAACTGTGCACTGTACTTTTGGCATTTTCAAAGAACTAACTGGTGGCATTTCTTGTAAATGCTGATGGGAGGAGTGAACTATTAAAAGCTAACAGAAAGAATCATGACAATGAAGAAGAACTGGATAATCAAACACACTTCGATAACAACGATAAAATGGACAAGAGATCATCTTGCAACAGGATCACACCAACCACAGCTCCCATCAACATGTTGATGTTTCGCCCCATGAATTTTTCAGTCGTCATTACTATTATCACACAAGTACTGAGGATTCCTGGGTTGAACCACACCCATCTTTGTACTCTACCTTTATTTTGATCTCCTCACACCTGTGAAGTTCGTGACTGAATCGTTTTGTGCATCTTTTATGGTTGTCACAGTGTTGTGTTGATAAAATCTGTCCACAGACAGACAGACAGACATGAACACTTGGCAAAGGACTCAGACTGCTTCCTCTGTAGTTTCTGTTCAGATATTTGTCAGGACAGCATTTTGTTATGATGACACACACTCACGCAAACAATACCAACCCTGCTGTTGCAGCTGTGTTAACCACATTTAAGTTTTGCGTTGAAACTTGACAATCATAATGTAGTGGGGCAGAAAAAGAAAAGTGAAACAATGAAGCGGGTCAGCTCGAATACCCCCATGTCAAATGCTGAGGAGCTGTTCTGCAGGATCTGACTGGATCAGTGCCACACTTACACTGATCAGCCATAATTTTACTGTATTTTGATGTCACATGTATTTTGTAGGTGTGGCTTGTTGCATGAAGTCCTCATATAAAGAGCTGTTGTTGCAAACAGGTTTAACTTTACGTCTCCACTTCAGCTGCAGACCAGATCTTCTCTCCACAAACCAGCTATGGCCAGCAATTGTGCCAAACATGGTAAGTCAACTAAATATGTGTATGTTTTCATAATGATGAATAGCATGTAATAAAATCAATTTTTGCACTTTTTTTTCAAAAACAGTTAAAGAAGGGGCAGTGCTTAAATAACATAAATGAACTGTTTCCAAATCTCAAGCATTAGAGAGGTTTTTCTGTTATTATGTCTACTGTTACTGATCTTAATTGGGTAGAAAATGAGTCTTTTGAAGCTTCTGTCTCTAGTTTTGAACCATGAAAGTCTATTTGAATTACATTTACTTTCTAAATAGTTTGTAATGTTCATATTTCATGTAAAATGAACCTAATTCACTGCAGATATCTGAGTAAGACTCAGGTTTTTTTTATTCACAGCTGTTAGTTGTTTGGCAGATGCATCGTTGCTTTTATCATCATGTTCTCACTCCCAGCTCGTCAAACACAGCAGCTCGGTCAGAGGCCTTAAGGTCCTGACAAACCAGGAGACGAGTGAGCGTCTGTGGCAGCAGCAGTTTTTATGATGTGTTGCAAACCGCTCTTACTAGTCGGCGTCTTTTTGATGAACTGAGCCGTCAGTGAGAGAACTCACTCTGACTGGCGACTCAGCTGAGTAAATCAGTGCAGAAGAAGAGAAAGAGAACAAGAGAGTGGAGCTCACTGAGCCTGTAACTGTAGAATTCATGATTTCACTCATTTAGTGCAGCTTCTCCTCCACCTCTTCACCAGTGACATTTACAACTCTATCTCTATATTGGCTCTATCAGTGAGAGTAAAAACGCTGCTTCATCATACCAACTCATTGTATCTGCTGTCCTGACTCTTCCCGTTTCTCTTGTTCAATGACAAATACAGATTACTGCCACCTGGTGGTGTGGAGAGTTCCTTCCTGTAACACAGATGCAGGAGCTACGAGCTGGTTGGCTGTCGGCTGTAGACTTTGTGTAGGTCGAGACAAGAACAGTCAGTGAAGTTTAGTAAATATCATGTTTTCAGGGTAAAAGTAAGTTGTGTGTTTAGGTAAGTTACCTTACTTGTGTAACTCATTTAAAGATGTAGTCATCACTGATGCACACACAGGACTTAAACCTTGATCTTGTAAGAGAAAGTTCTGTGTACAACCCATCCAGTCTGTATCTGATGTGATGGCAGTAAGAACGATAGTGATGACGATAAATGTTTTTTCCTGAATTCATTAATCATTAAGAGGTAGCCAATCATCACCCTGTTTAGCATATGTTATGTTTTGGTGCTGGTCTATGCTGGTTTTTCCAGCAGGGTTTTAAACGCTTCAATTTTCAAACCACCAAGTCTCCCAAACTGCTCACTGTCAAAGTCGCCCATGTTCCCTAATCTTATGAAAACACTAAACGTATGTTCCTGTTTTTCAGACATCCCATCAGGATCGAACATATACAACAATGAGGAGATCAGGATTGTGCTGGTGGGGAAGACTGGAGCTGGAAAGAGCTCCACAGGAAACACCATTCTGGGAGAAAAGAAGTTTGAAGCAAAGTTCTCCTTGAAGTCTTTGACTAGAAAATTTGCTAAAGCCTGTGGTGAGGTAGATTGAGAAAATGTTGCTGTTATCGACACTCCAGATCTGTTTGACACCTGTGAAGATGAAGAGAAAACCAAACAAGATATTGTCCAGGTCATTTCTTATGCTTCTCCTGGACCTCACATCTTCCTGATTGTCATCAAACTGGGCGGATTCACAGAGGAAGAGAAGAAGACGGTGCAGAAGATTCAGCAAATCTTTGGAGAGGAAGCAGACAAATACAGCATGGTTCTCTTCACCCATGGTGACCTGCTCGAAGAGAAACCCATGGAGGAGCTCTTAAAGGAAGATAAAGACCTGCAGGAACTTGTGTCCAGATGTAACGGTCAGTACCATGTCTTCAATAATAAGCTGAAGGATCGTTCTCAGGTCAGAGAGCTGCTGAACAAGATCAGAAAGATAACAGAGAAGAACGGAGGAAGACACTACACCACTGAAATGTTCCAGGAGGCAGAGAAGATGATTGAAGAGGAGAAACAACGAATCCTGAAAGAGAAAGAAGAGCAAAGACGCAAAGAGCTGGAGGAGCTGGAGAAGGAAATAGGGAGGAAGTATGAGGAAGAAATGAGGAAGCTGAAGGCTGACAGAGAGAAAAAAGAGGACTGTAGAAAACTACAAGAAGTACAAAAGAAGGCTAGATGCAAGGCAGAGGAAAGTGATGCAGTAAAAGACTTTGTGATCGGGGTGGGGATGGGGGCACTGACAGGGGCCGGGATAGCAGCAGGGGCCGGGATAGCGGCAGTGATCGGGGTGGGGATAGGGGCAGGAGCAGGGGCAGGGATAGTTACAGCTGCTGCAATAGGGAGTCTGATGTGATTGGAATATTTGTTTCCAAGATGTAACCTTTCATTTACTAAACTGTTTTAATCCAACAATCCCTGAGCAAAGCATCTAATCTTTTCTGTCCAATGACTTTGTGGACAATTTGCTTCTAAAATCCAGCTGCTGTTGTGTCTGTGATTTTATTGGTGATTTAACATGTTGGTTTGTTGTGTATGATGTCATCCTGATACCTGCTCAACGAAGAATCATAACTGAAATACATGTTTTGATTGTGTGATTCAACATATAACAACTTATGTGTAATTTAATGTCCCTTGACTCATAATGCTGAATAAATAGTAAAACTAACATTTTCACACCTGTTGCCCAGATCAATTAATGATGAATAGTGCTACAGATTGTCATGAAAGCACTGATGAGGTGATCATGAAATGAAGCTGATAATATATAAAGCTGATAATAAATGAAACTGATGATAAATGAGTAATTCTTTTCAGAGGTTGATTTTAGAAATGTAACTTTAGTTGTTAATTAAATGACGTCTTGTGCAGTTAAATGTAACTTGTTGTCAGATTCCAGCTGGAAGCCTTAAAAGAAAAATTATTTTTTACACACCAGCTTGTTTAATGTATTAAATTTTATCTAAATTTATATAACTGTGACACTTTAACTGTTCTCATGGATGCACAAAGCTGAACTCCTGCATGAGCGCAGATATTGTACAGTAGCTCCCTCCACTGGCCAGAAGTGACTGTAGCCCCGGGTTGTTTTAATGCATACATTATCCAATTTATTTCAGTAATAGTTTGATTTGATAAAAGTACACATTCTGTTTCACAATGAATGTATTTTGATGGACGTGTTCAGTTTAATGTGAAGTATGTGTTGTCACTTTAAGAGATATGTTACAGAGCAGCACCATGTGCTGTTTTGTTTATACTCTGTGGGAGAGAGCACAACCTACCTTATTTTCTCTCTCAAAATGTGATTGGCTGTTTGTTGAGTCGTGTCATTTTCCTGTGCTGTGATTTGGAGGGGGCGGGACAAAGAGAGACCGAGAGGTGGAGGTGAAAAAGCACATGGCGGAGACGAGACGAGACAAGCGGAGACAGTTTTGCAAGTTTGAAGTTGCAGTTCAGGCTGTAGAAAATAAGGGACTTCTCCGTTCGTGGTAAAATAAATAGATAGAGATTATTACACTTTGCACTCACACAAATGTCACCCTGAATCCAGAAATATCACTGTATTTATTTATATATGTTATGATCCTTTTTTTGTTTTAGTTCCAGGACTTGCAATACAATAGGAAGAGGAACACTTTAACAACAAGTCCAAAAACCCACAACCCTTGACTATCAATATTCATAAGCGACTTCACAGAAAAACAATCCCAAAGTTGCTCATAAGAAGCAGACTTGGCAATTGTGGTGGTGGATCCAGAGGCTGCAACCTGCTAGCTTCCTGCTCCGCTGCTGCTTCAGCCTTTTGTCTTCTTCCCGCCATCACACAGAGACTGACTGGAACTCTGGTACAAACTGTGAGTATTCGCCATTGTTTTGGCAGGCTAGAGTCTGAGTCCTGACCCGACCAGGTTATGTTCCGAGTTTCGGCTTAAAATCGGCTATAAAAGCGTCGCTGTTTCACTGTGTAACTCATTCGGAGATGGCGTCACCATTCATTGAAAACCCGGTGGACCTGGAGCAGAATAATTCTGGCAGCACTACGACGTGAGCGGCTTCTTCGAGATCGCGCTGATCTGCTGGCATTTCCTGATGATATTCTGAGCAATATATATTTTCAGCCGAGGGAATACGGTACATTTGCTCACTTATTGAGCCGAGTGTCAGGATGCCACTCGAAGAAGCTGTGCGCTCTCTGTCGGGCAAACTACTTACATTCTGTATGGAATTAGGGCGCTGCAGACGAGGCATCAAGGCCACGGTGGCCTTAGGGCAGATCTTTTTTTCACGGGCACGAGGCCAGATTGCCATGGCCCTCGTGCCCTTGTGACATTCCTGCGCTGGTTGTGGCTCCTTGTGAACCTCCACAGTCTCAGTCACAGATTGTATAAGACAAGCATGTATTCTTTAATAAAGATTAAATGATAACATCTGATTTTTAAGTCTTTGTTATTATACCACTTTGATGCATTACAATTATAATCTGACTGTGTTTGCAGCACACATGTTTATGTAACGTCATGCTGTGAGTTCAGATGGCTGGCTGCACTCTATGTGCACTGTATTGCTGCAGTTCCAAAGAACAGGTGGCATTTCTTATAAATGCTGATGGGAGGGGTGAGCGTGAACTGTTTACCTTCGACCTTCAGAACTGGGCACAGCTCGAACATAATGATGACAATAAAACCATATATGAGGTCATAAACATGAGGAAGTTCAAACTTAGTGGGGAAAGAAATATCAAAGTGAGTTTAAAGTCAGAACTGAAGTGTTTTTCACACGTGGTCCTGATTCTTCTTTGTAAATATGATTGTATGTGAGGGATTATTGTGAAAAAACACATTTAAAACATTGTAATATATTCTGTAAAACACCAGAAATATAAATCAGAAGCCATCAAATCATGAGACAGTAAGTAAAAGCTTCATTTCCCCTTTACTGTTTATCAAGATACATCAGAATTATTGACTTTAGAAACTAAGGAAAGGTATCGAATACACATGTAGATTCAATCTAATCTATGATCCACTGCAGCAGATGATAAGATGTGGTGTTCAGTGTGATGTCAGCTGTGTTTTATAGGTGTGGTTTGTTGCATGAAGTCCTCATATAAAGAGCTGTTGTTGCAGGTTCCAGTTCCAGCTCTTCTATCCACAAACAATGACCAGCAAATCTGCCAAACATGGTAAGTCATTGAAATATGTGTATGTATTCATTATGTTGATTAACTAGTACTATAATTCATATTTATATTCATTTTCTTTTTTTCCCACAAAAACAGTTAAAGAAGGGGCAGTGCTTAAATTACAGAAATGAACTTTCTATCTCCAGCATTAGAGAGGTGTTTCTGTTATTCTGTCTACTGTCACTGATCGCAATCGTGTAGAAAAAAAATGAGTCTGAAACAGCTTCAGCAGAAACTTCATAACCTTCATGAAGGGAGGATTTGTTTCAGGGCTGTTGTGTCAGACTGCTTTAGTGTTAGATGGACCTCATAAACTGGAAGCTGAGTGTGATTTTGATGATTCTGTCTCAAGTTTTGTATCATGAAAGTCCATTTTAATTACATTCACATTTTAAATGGATTGTAATGTTTGTATTTCATGTTAAATTAACCTAATTATATCTGAGGAAGATTTGTTTTTATTTTATACACAGCTGTTTGTTGTTTGGGAGATGCATCGTTGCTTTTATCATCATATTTTCTCTCCCAGCTCGTCAAACACAGCAGCTCGCTCAGAGGCCTTAAGGTCCTGACAAACCAGGAGACGAGTGAACGTCTGTGGCAGCAGCAGTTTTTATGATGTGTCACAAACTGTTCTTACTAGTCGGCGGCTTTTTGACCAACTGAGTCGTCAGTGAAAGAACTCCCTCTGATTTGCTGCTCAGCTGAGTAAATCAGTGCACAAGAAGAGAAACAGAAAAAGAGAGTGGAGCTCACTGAGCCTGTAACTGTAGTATGAACACCACAGTTGCAGGTTTAATGAGCTGCCTTAGTGAGCTCCACTCTTTAGTGCAGCTTCTCCTCCACCTTCACCTCTTTTACAACATTTACAACTCTATCTCTATGTTGGCTCTATCAGTGAGAGTGGAAACACTGCTTCATCATACCAACTCATTGTATCTGCTGTCCTGAGTCTTCCAGATTCTCTTTTTGAAGGACAGATATAGATTACTGCCACCTGGTGGTGTGGAGAGTTACTTCCTCTCACACAGGTGCAGGAGCTACGAGCGAGTTGGCTGTCGGCTGTAGACTTCGTGAAGGTTGAGACAAGAACAGTCATGGAAGTTTAGAAAAAGATCAAAAGATCTTGTACCATATCTTTCCTGATAATCCTGTAACTTCCAGTAATCGCTCCAATGCTTGTGTGTGTGTGCTGTTCCTTCTTTGCTGAGTGTCAGTTTGTGAGTGAGTTACCTGTTTTTCAGAGAGTCTTGGCATCTATATGTGATGCGTGTGTGCTTATTCAGTATGATATCATTGTTTTTTCCCAATATTCTGTTTTCGTCAAACCTCAAAACTGTCACCCATGTTCACTAATCTTATGAAAACACTAAACATTTGTTCCTTATTTCAACATCCCATCAGGACCGACCATAAACAACAATGAGAAGATCAGGATTGTGCTGGTGGGGAAGACTGGAGCTGGGAAGAGCTCCACAGGAAACTCCATTCTGGGTGTACAGACCTTTCAATCCTTTTTCTCCTTTAACTCGTTGACTGAAAAATGTGCTAAAGCCTTTGGTGAGGTAGATGGACAACAGGTTGCTGTTATCAACACTCCAGGTCTGTTTGACACCAGGATAGATGAAGAGAAAACCAAACGAGAAATTATCCAGAGCATTTCTTATGCTTCTTCTGGACCTCACATCTTCCTGATTATCATCAAACTGGGCAGATTCAAAGAGGAAGAGAAGAAGACGGTGCAGAAGATTCAGCAAATCTTTGGAGAGGAAGCAGACAAATACAGCATGGTTCTCTTCACCCATGGTGACCTGCTCGAAGGAAAACCCATTGAGGATCTCTTGAAGAAAAACAAAGACCTGCAGGAACTCGTGTCCAGATGTAACGGTCAGTACCACGTCTTCAATAATAAGCTGAAGGATCGTTCTCAGGTCAGAGAGCTGCTGAACAAGATCAGAAAGATAACAGAGAAGAATGGAGGAAGCCACTACACCACTGAAATGTTCCAGGAGGCAGAGAAGAAGATTGAAGAGGAGAAACAACGAATCCTGAAAGAGATTGAAGAGCAAAGACGCAAAGA
>CAEMYA010001113.1:123088-136040 GCA_903131615.1 Diplodus sargus
GTCTTGTTGACATGTCAAGTGAGAATAGAAACAATCAATTATTCAATTGTTTGTTTATTATCAGCTGAGATATATTGTTTTTGAACTGATATCATTGCAGAAGCAGAGGTTTTTATACTGTATCTATGGTTTGGAATATTGTTTTTGCTATTATGGGATGTTGTGTGTTAACATTCGTTAAAAAATACAAAAACAATCCATAATTTTATTGGGAGGTATAGCTTGTCTGTTAAGAAAATGTAAGCATTGTGGAAATGTGTTCACTGACTGCATATTGTGTGAAAACGTGTGAATGGTATGGCCACAAAAGACCGATGCTGTGCTAATTGTGTTTAGAGTTTTGAAAATGTGACCACTGGTTGGACAAACGCTTGTTAGCGACTGAAAAAAACTGTAAGTAGAAATGTTGGCTCTGTTGAATGTTGAATAAATGAGCAAGTCTCTGATTTCAGACAAATAACTGCATTTCATCTATATTGTAATTATCTATTCAGATAAAATGTGAAATGAATTATTACTTTTGACTTGTAGCATTGTTTGTAATGATTCTCATTTTTGTCTTTTTCTGACCAAGTTTGGCTTCATCCGCTCAACAAAATGGTAACCTGAGAGCATAAATGTGATTGGACCAGCCGAGTGTCATGTTAGAAAATGAACCGATGAGCCTCTGCGCCTGCTTTAAGGGCAGGTTGGTAAGTACAGGATTTATATATTTATTTTGCATTAGGGATTATATCAGTCCTCGTGGTGTAACGTCCCGCTGGTGAAACCAATATGACCAGAGCTCTTTTAAGTCTCCAGCACATCTTAAAAAGACAGACTATGTGGGTCACTCCCCCTTTAACTGTCAAACACACTTTCTTACTGCGGTTTCCTCTGCACTTGTCTCCAACTTGTCTTTAATAAGTACATGCAAATGATGATGTTAAACCAATCCAGTAAACCAGTAAGATAAGAAATGAAAAGCCTCTTCGTCACTTTGTGCTTGCAGGACTTCTCAGCTGATCAGGGTGGAATTGTGTTGATAAAATAATAAACATCTCTTTGAACTAACATTGCATTAAATATTACAAATGATTCGACTTACATGTTTTAGCAGTTATATATAGTAAGTAGTATTTTGACCCCATATAGAGCTCCTTCAGTTATTTTAGGGTTTCCAGACAGACACCTGAGAATGTCTGTGTGCTGTTACACACTCTGATTCAGGACCAGTTTTACAATGACCCTGCTGGACTTTGCAGTTATAGCTAATGATAGATGGATTGAGTTGCATTTTCCCCCACAGATATTCGAAGCTTCCTCTTGAAAAGAAGTACTTTGCTGTGGATCAGGGTTCACTCAGCACTTTGAAAGGAGAATTTAACTGTGCAGAGCAAAACAAAAGCAAGAACTGATCAGAAACTGATAGAACGCTTCACTTCACTTGAAAATCCTTATACACCTTCAAAGATTACCTCACATCACTTTACAGAGAATACTAGCTTGTAGGTAAGGTTTGTTTGGTTTATGTCAGAATTGTTTCACAGATCGACAGGTGTGTAGGAGAAGAAAAAGGCTCCACACACTGTCCACTTCACTGGAAATAAATATCATGACAACGTTTCGGTACTTAGACCTTCATCAGGTTATCTTACAAGACAAAGGAGGAGGCTGTCTTAAGTAGATAACCTGATGAAGTGTTGGTACTGGAAAATGATGAGTCATTATAGAAATGAACCAATGAGCTTAACTACAGGAGGAAACACTCAAGAGTCACAGATAACCAGAACTGTAATCAGTCTCCACCTCCTCTTAAAAAGACAGACTGTGTGGATCACTCCCTCTTTCAACTGCTGAACACACTTTCTTACTGTGGTTTCCTTTCCTTTTCTTGTTGGATGTGATCCTGTAATAACAAGAGTTAGTTCACAGCTGCTTATAACTGTGCAAGGTGACAATAGGAGGTGTCACAGTTTTAGAACAAAGATGTAATTATGAGAGGGCTCTGTTTGCACTGTATCTCTGCTCAGTTCCTGGGATTTCTTGTAAACACTGAAGGGAGGGGTGAGCAGAGTGAAAGTGAAAGTTGTTGCAACAAGTGCTTATATGAAGATTATTAAACAGTCATTACACACAGTGCTGACCAACGTCTATCTGTGGACTTGAACCAGTGTGTGAAATATAGTGTGACAGTCTAGATATAAGTAGCTATAACACAAGAACAAGCTGTGATTTATTTATTTGCTCTGTGATTTAAGGGCTGTTTAAAGATTATTTTCTCTTGGAGATAAAGGACTTTTTGTTTGTATTAATTAGTTCATCTTCACAGTTCACATATTTTTAGACGTTTAAATAGGCCGAGGCAGAGCAAATTGTATTCAAATGCCACAAATGCTTCAGATGCAGTATGTGTTAATTGTGTTATTAAAAGTGATACCTTGTGTACCTTTGTCGATCCCAGAGGAAACGAAAATTGGAAAAGAGATCTCAGTAGTGTCTCATTCATTTCTCCTAGACAACTATGAGATCTATGTGAGACCACAGTGAGGCTGTGGCTGATTTCTCCTGTTTCTCAATTGTTTCTCCTGAGAAACAGGTGCAGAAAATCTCAACTTGGGCTCTCTGTAAGTTTCAAAGGAGATCTCATCAAGCTCTCAAATAAATAGACATAATTAGGCACATTGTTGACTCCTCCGTTCTTTTTGACATTTTAATGGAGTCAAAGCTGTTATTTTAGGGGTTCCAGAGCCCCATGAACACCTGTACACACTGATTCTAACCCAATTTGACAATGATCCTGCTTGATGTTAGTAGTTACAGCTATTACTTCAAACTGAATTGACTCACTGATTGATTGAGTGATTTAGCGATTGAATTACATTTCCCCCAGTGATATAAAGGGACTGCAGAGATATTCAGAGCTTCATCTTCTCAAAAAAAAAGTCAGAGCCAGTAACAGCTTCTACCAGCAGCAGTAGTAGCAGTCCAGTCAGCAGCCGCTACAGCAGTAAATGGTTTGCATTTTATAGCGCTTTTCCAGTCTAACGACAACGCCTGTATGAAGAATTTGAATGTTGTCTAACGACAGCTCAAAGCGCTGTACAATACATGCCACATTCACCCATTCACACACACATTCATATGACAGAGGCTGCCATGCAAGGCAGCAGCTGCTCACCAGGAGCAATTCGGGGTTCAGTTCAGGTTCTTGCTCAAGGAGACTTCGACGTGCAACTCGGGTAGCCAGGATTCGAACTGGTGACCTTCCGATCACTAGACAACCTGCTCTACTGAGCCACAGCCGCCCCACTACCAGCAGTAGTGACAAAGAGCAGCTCCATCTGCACAGGACGGTAGGTCATGCTTGGATAGTTTGAATTTAGCATGTAGGCTCACATTCAAGTTGTTTGTCACTCCAGTTATACAATTGTCTGAAACATCACTACACAAGAACAATCCTTGAAACAGTTGTAAAAGATAAAAGAACCTCCAGCCTATTGATATCTCTGTATTGTATCTGTGTATTCCCACAGATGACCAGCCACACCCAGAGGAAGAGGAGATGTGATCCAGCAGTGTCTGGAGCTCCACCTGCTAAGCATGGTATGTTAAGTTCTGTTATGTCCAGATGTGTCATTCATGAACAATTACCTAAGTTTGTCGCGTATTCTGATACTTGATTTTATATTAAAAAGGATGGTCCAATTTTGCCCAAAGTGTATGCTATTCATTTGCTAATACACAGCAACTAGCTTTGTGTCCCATCTTGGCCACCCCAGTAAAATGTCCTGGATATGCCACTGCATGTTGCAACATACAGACAACAAAACAAAAGAATTTAAAAATGTAGTCAAATGTACAACTGCCCCATGTCAGTGTTGCCCATGTTCACCTCGCCTGATGTTATGAATACCCCAGAGCTTTAAATATTAGTAGTAAATATTTGCTCACTTTGGAGACATCCCATCAGAAACAGCCAGATAAAATAATAAAGAGCTCAGGTGGGTGCTGGTGGGGAAAACAGGCTTTGGGAAGAGTGCCACAAGAAACACCATTCTGGGAAAAAAAGATGAATATATCAGAATCAGAATCAGAATCAGGAACATTTGTTTGTCACAGCAGCGACAGAATATTACAAGAACAGAAACCAATAGCAAAAATAAGCAATAAAATTAAAAAGGGAAGAAATAGTATAGACATATATATTTACATGATATTTCTATATATTCTATATCATGAATCTCTCTTAAATCTTCAACTGAACACTGTGCCAAAGCCTTTGGTGAGGCGGACGGTCAACAGGCTTCTGTTAACGACACTCAAGAGAAACTTCCACTTCCATCAGACAACATTCAAATTCTTCATACAGTTACATCCAAATGCAAATGAAATGTTACTGTGGTCAAGTAATCAAACAAAACAATTTGCAATATGCAACTTGCTTCCGACTATTGACATTTTACATTCTGTGAGTCCACTTATGAATTGTGGTTCACAAGGTTCGACTTGTTCTCTAATTCTGTGAGTCCTTTTCTCAGTCCATGACAATAAGAGCATCGAACAGTCCTTGATCCACAATCAATGAATGTCTTGTTAATTGAAAAAAATAAGAATTCTAACTGTGTTTGAGTTGAGTTGCCTTCACCAAGTGCTGTGTTTGTATTATAATACCTATTTATTAACTCATGAAATATTGTTCCTGACAAAGACCCTCCATATTATGATTGTAGAAGCAATATTTAGCAAACAAATTAAAACATTTATCAGACACATTTGTCCAAAGTGACTTACAGTAATTCATGCATACATTCATACACTGATGGCGTTTGCTGCCATGCACCCGACCAGCAGAACAAGAACAGTTTGGGGTTCAGTATCTTGCCCAAGGACACTTTGACACTTTGACCAGCAGAATTGAACCAGCGACCTTCTGATAAATAAGAATAAGAACGGAAATTATGAAACTTTTACAATAAGTAACATGTATGTAATTATAATTCATATTTATTTCAGGTTATGAATCAGTCTCAACAGTTCTGAACGGGGCAGAGCTTAAATGAAAAAAACAGAACTTTTCTCACAGTCATTAGCCTTTTTGTCTGTCTGGTTTCCATCAGCATGTTTACTTATTACTTATTATTACTATTCAAGATGGAAAATAATCTTCTTAATTTATGTTTGTTAATCAAACATTACTTACAGCTCATGAGGAGAGTTTTGTTCCAGGTGCAACATTTCTTTAAACTGATCTTAAGTCATTTTCTTGAATTGATAAGTGAGATTGAGTGAGATTATTTAGAGGTAACCAAGATCCAACATCTGCTCAGATGTTCAGCTATTTGTAGTAACAAACTAAACCAAGCAGAGAAATCTCCAAAACGATCTTGGAAACCGCCGTCAAGCTCCACTGCAAAATGTCAAATTGCTCATGTCAACGTCAAAGATGCACAATCTTATGAAAATCTGCAACTAAATATTTCTTATTTTTTCTCCGTCAGAACCGAACATATACAACAATGAGGAGATCAGGATTGTGCTGGTGGGGAAGACTGGAGCTGGGAAGAGCTCCACAGGAAACACCATTCTGGGAGAAGAGAAGTTTGAAGCAAAGTTCTCCGGGAAGTCTATCACTAAACAATGTGATAAAGCCTTTGGTGAGGTAGATGGACAACAGGTTGCTGTTATTGACACTCCAGGTCTGTTTGACACCTGTGAAGATGAGGAGAAAACCAAACAAGATATTGCCCGGGTCATTTGTTATGCTTCTCCTGGACCTCACATCTTCCTGGTTGTCATCAAACTGGGCAGATTCACAGAGGAAGAGAAGAAGACGGTGCAGAAGATTCAGCAAATCTTTGGAGAGGAGGCAGACAAATACAGCATGGTTCTCTTCACCCATGGTGAGCTGCTCAAAGAGGAACCCATTGAGGAGTTCTTAAAGGAAGATAAAGACCTGCAGGAACTTGTGTCCAGATGTAACGGTCAGTACCACGTCTTCAATAATGAGCTGAAGGATCGTTCTCAGGTCAGAGAGCTGCTGAACAAGATCAGAAAGATAACAGAGAAGAACAGAGGAAGACACTACACCACTGAAATGTTCCAGAAGGCAGAGAAGGCGATTGAAGAGGAGAAACAACGAATCCTGAAAGAGAATGAAGAGCAAAGACGCAGAGAGCAGGAGGAGCTGGAGAGGGAAATAGACAAGAAGTATGAGGAAAAAATGAGGAAGATGAAGGCTGACAGAGAGAAGATGGAGAAACAACTGAAGGAGGCTCGTGAAAGAGAAATACAGGAGAAAAAACAGAGAGAAGCTTGTGAAAGAGAATTAGAGGAGAAAAAAAAGAAGGAAAAAGAGGAGGAACGTAGAAAGCTAAAAGAAAAGCATGAAAAGGAGGCCAGACGGCAGGCAGAGGAAAGTAAGAAAGTACGCAAAGGCAGTTGCAACTTACATAGTAGAATGAACATTGCTGTTGTTTTAGATTTTAATGTGATGTGATGTGATGATTGGAATATTTGTTTCCAAAATGCAACTTGTTGTAATCCAATGGTCCCTGAGCAAAACATCTCATCACATCTTTTCCTTCAGATGACTTGAACATTGTCATTGTGAACAATGAATAACGGCTTATTGGCAACTTTGAAGTTCTCTGTAATTCTTCTGCTTTGTTTATTTGTTTGCTTTTGATTTCATTGATGATTTAATGTGTTGGTTTGTTTTGTATGATGTCATTTAGTCATCTGACACCTGCTCAATCAAGAATCATTATTGAAATACATGTTTTGATTTTATGTTCATTGTGTGATTTAACACCTAACAACTTATGTAATTGGATGTCCCTTGATTCATGATGTCAAATGAATAATAAAACTAACATTTTCACACCTGTTGATCAGATCAGTTAATGTTGAATAGTGCTACAGATTGTCATGAAAGCATTGATGAGGTGATCATGAAATTAAGCTGATAATAAATGAAATTGAGGATAAATGAGTAATTATTTTCAGAGGATGATTTTAGAAATGTAACTTTAGTTGTTAATTAAATGACGTCTTGAGCAGTTTAATGTAACTTGTTGTCGGATTCCAGCTGGAAGCCTTAAAAGAAAAAATAATTTTTACACACAAGCTTGTTTAATTTATTTAATTTGATCTAAATTTATATAACTGTGACACTTTAACTGTTCTCATGGATGCACAAAGCTGAACTCCTGCATGAGCTCAGATATTGTACAGTAGCTCCCTCCACTGGCCAGAAGTGACTGTAACATGTGAAGGATGCAGCTGAAATGAACTGAGGACAAAATAAAAAGTGTTGTTAATCATATCTAAAAATAAAAGGCGTTTAAAATCATCTTTAAATCTATGTAACAACTATGCATTTATGTTTTAGATAAACTAATGACAACAAAATAGATCAGGAACTATAATCACTTCTCTTGTACATACTGACCATGACCACATCAGTTTTTTAAGAACTGGGGGACAAAGTTCATCATCTTATTCTGTGGACAGAATAAAGCTGAAGTTCAGTCAGAGAAGCTGATATGAGGCTGGAAAGACATGAAACATGTCGTGTTGATGAGAAACGATCTCCTTTATTTACCCAGAGAGGAAATTTCAACCCAACAAACTGGTTTCTGTAGATCTGTAGAAATATGGATAATGCTTCTAGTGTTCAACACAAAGAGAAATGAATTTTTTTTATGGATGGACAGAAAATACCACCTCAAAAAGTCAGCCATTGTAAAAGTTAAACCTCCTCAACTGTAAGTTTAAAGTTAATCCTTCCTTAAGCTGCGTCTAAATGACATAAAAGGAAGAACTGAGGATGAAGAGACTCATTTGGCTCTGACTGGTCAGAAGCTACTCAGGAGTGTTGCTAGGTGGAGCTTTTTATACAGCAGCTGGATCTGATTGGCTGAGAGTCACACAAGCTCTTTTCCTATTGGTTAAGCCCAAACATTGACAGAAAGTGCAGCAGGTGTTATCAATAGCATTAATCAGAGCTCCACTGTTCAACAAGATTCTAATACAAACATTAAAGGCACAATGTTACAAATAAAACTGGTCTTTAAACAGCATGAAAGTATGAATAAAATGAGTTAAAAACTAAATAAAATAAAATGAATGTAAAGTTTAATTCAAGAAATGCAAGTTAATTCCTGCTTTGGATTGTCAGCCTGAACTGTTTATTGTTTAACATTGAGAGAATTTGCTGGAAATCATAATGGAATTCGATTTTTGGTTTGTCCTTTTGACTGGATTGATGTTTTAATTTGAGCGCAAGATGGCGCCTCAAACAGGTATCACCTGTACAGGTGACATATATGAAGGCCTGAGGACTGAAGGGTGACATTCTATTGTATGTCTGGCGATGAAAAGCCAGTATTCCTGTTTTGCCCCTGCTGGAGGTTTAAGTAGAAATGTTGGCTTTGTCCAATAAATGAGCAAGTCTCTGTCCTCAGACAAATAACTGCATTTCATTTATATTGTAATTATCTATTCAAATAAAAAGTGACATGAATCGTTACTTTTGACTTGTGTCATTGTTTTTAATGATTCTCAGTGTTTCTGATGTTGCAGGCAGAGTAGTTTTGTTGAGGACTTTAATTCTCTACAATGAGAATGGCTCTAAAAAAATGTGTGACTGACTTTTACAACAGTTAGTGATTTAAAAATGGATGTTATGTTAAAATACCAGAGGTTCCTGGAGACTGTAATGGAACAGGGACCTGCATGATTGTGCTGATCTAGGTTGTAATGTTGCTGGTTTGCTGGCACCTTTAACGCAGTTTTATGAAATGTCAGCACAGTTTTTTTGCACTGATATGTTACGTTTAAATTTGACCTTCAAATGGTCAACTGCCACTGAAATCATTCAATCATTTGAATGTCCCAGTTTATTATCAGAGTCCTGCACAGCTTGAATATCCAGTCCTCCTGCTTCTCTTTTATTTATTTAATTAACCACAACCAGCAACACCCTGTTCTGATCCCTTCAGCATTTACAGGGAACAACACCAGTTCAGTTGTCTGTTCACATGATGTCCAGCTGCTACTACACACGATTTTAAGCTTTCAAAACATTTCTGAGTTTGACTTTCAGCGTCATATTGATACAAGGCTGCTATTTTTGTTTTCCTGAACAAATGAACGCATTCTGCTTCTTGAAGCTTCACCTGAAAGTTAAATGTAACTTTTGCATGAATCAAAGATGGTGGATTTTGTCACTTTACGTGGAATTTCTTGGAGTCAGGTATGATCCTGCAGGAATGATTACTGTGACAATAACTCTTTTAATGAACATGTGACTGAAAATTCCGAAACCGTCCTTTAAATTCTTTTTTGAATATTGAATGTTTTTTCTTGCACATTAAACATCTGAATGACTTCAGAAAATAATTGTTCATATTTATTTTTCATATTTTATTTAACAACTTTACCACAGTTTAATTTCTTCTGCAACACTTTTAAACATTTAATGGTCAACTGCACATACAGTATAAAAAACCTTTGCAGTTCAGCATCACAAAGTCAGAATTTCTTACGCAAACCAGCTTAGATTTGATTTTATCCCGATTCTAGAAGTCACTTTGTCCGCCAATATTCCTATTTCTTTATGTAACATAATGTTACATGACCTGGAACTACAATTCAATTCAAAAGTGCTGGCTGCACTCTAGTCCACTTTATTTGTTGGCACTGTGAAAGAACGGGTGCAGTTTCCTGTAAATGCTGATGGGAGGAGTGGATTTGCTTCATACTTTGCTGTGAACCATATTTAACATCATAAACTTATGAAGGTAAAAACTTAGTGGGGGAAGAAATATTGAAGTAAACTCATGAGGAGGGTATAGTCTTTTGTTGAAAATGCTATTTTTTTTTAAATTATACCACTTGCATGTACATGGGATTTTATTTTTTGTTTTCTAATTTATTTCCCCCATGGAGGATTAGAGCTATGAGAAAAAAACTTTTAATATTGGAGTTTAAAGTTACAACTCTTTCAGATTTTCTTGTATTTGAGATATTATTGTGAAAAAACAACATTTAAAAACCTTTTAATATGCTATTAAACACCAGAAAGGTAAATCAGAAGCCAAGAAATCACGAGACAGTAAGTAAAACCTACATTTCCCCTTTACTGTTTATCAAGATACATCAGAATTATTGACTTTAGAAATTAAAGAAAGGGACTGAATAGACATTTGAACTCGACCTATGATCCACTGCAGCAGATGATAAGATCTGGTGTTCAGTGTGACGTCAGCTGTGTTTTATAGGTGTGGTTTGATGCATGAAGTCCTCATATAAAGAGCTTTTGTTGCAAACAGGTTTAACTTTACATCTCCACTTCAGCTGCAGACCAGCTCTTCTCTCCACAAACCAACTATGGCCAGTAAATGTGCCGAACATGGTAAGTTAATTAAGTGTATTCCTAATGTTGATTTACTAGTATTACAATTCATATTCACACTTTTTTCTTAAAACAGTTAAAGAAGGAGCAGTGCTTAAATAACATGAATGAACTGTTCTCAAATCTTCAGCATTAGAGAGGTGTTTCTGTTATTCTGTCTACATCACTGATCTTAATTGGGTAGAAAAAAAATGAGTCTGAAACAGAAACTTCATAACCTTCATGAAGGGAGGATTTGTTTCAGGACTGTTGTTTCAGACTGCTTTAGTGTTAGATGGACCTCATAAACTGGAAGCTGAGTGTGATTTTGATGCTTCTGTCTCAAGTTTTGTATCATGAAAGTCTATTTTAGTTACATTTACTTTCTAAATAGTTTGTAATGTTCATATTTCATGTAAAATGAACCTAATTCACAGCAGATATCTGAGTAAGACTCAGGTTTTTTTTATTCACAGCTGTTTGTTGTTTGGCAGATGCATCGTTGCTTTTATCATCATGTTTTCTCTCCCAGCTCGTCAAACACAGCAGCTTGGTCAGAGGCCTTGAGGTCCAGACAAACCAGGCAACGGTGTCGCAAACCGTTCTTACTAGTTTGGCAGCTTTTTCTGCCAACTGAGCCGTCAGTGAGAGAACTCACTCTGATTGGCTGCTCAGCTGAACAAATCGGAGCAGGACAAGAGAAACAGAACAAGAGAGTGGAGCTCACTGAGCCTGTAACTGTAGTATTCATGATTTCACTCATTTAGTGCAGCTTCTCCTCCACCTCCACCTCTTCACCAGTGACATTTACAACTCTATCTCTATATTGGCTCTATCAGTGAGAGTAGAAACGCTGCTTCATCATACCAACTCATTGTATCTGCTGTCCTGACTCTTCCCGTTTCTCTTGTTCAATGACAGATATACATTACTGCCACCTGGTGGTGTGGAGAGTTACTTCCTCTCACACAGGTGCAGGAGCTACGAGCTAGTTGGCTGTCGGCTGTAGACTTTGTGTAGGTTGAAACAAGAACAGTCAGTGAAGTTTAGTAAATATCATGTTTTCAGGGTTAAAGTAAGTTGTGTGTTTAGGTAAGTTACCTTACTTGTGTAACTTATGTAAAGATGTAGTCATCACTGATGCTTGGTCACACACAGGACTTAAACCTTGATCTTGTAAGAGAAAGTTCTGTGTACAACCCATCCAGTCTGTATCTGATGTGATGGCAGTAAGAACGATAGTGATGACGATAAATGCTTTTTCCTGAATTCATTAATCATTAAGAGGTAGCCAATCATCACCCTGTTTAGCATATGTTGTGTTTTGGTGCTGGTCTATGCTGGTTTTTCCAGCAGGGTTTTAAACGCTTCAATTTTCAAACCACCAAGTCTCCCAAACTGCTCACTGTCAAAGTAGCCCATGTTCCCGAATCTTATGAAAACACTAAACGTATGTTCCTGTTTTTCAGACATCCCATCAGGATCGAACATATACAACAATGAGGAGATCAGGATTGTGCTGGTGGGGAAGACTGGAGCTGGAAAGAGCTCCACAGGAAACACCATTCTGGGAGAAAAGAAGTTTGAAGCAAAGTTCTCCTCTAAGTCTTTGACCAGAAAATTAGCTAAAGCCTTTGGTGAGGTAGATGGACAACAGGTTGCTGTTATCGACACTCCAGATCTGTTTGACAAATGTGAAGATGAAGAGAAAACCAAACAAGATATTGCCCAGGTCATTTCTTATGCTTCTCCTGGACCTCACATCTTCCTGATCATCATCAAACTGGGCAGATTCACAGAAGAAGTGAAGAAGACGGTGCAGAAGATTCAGACAATCTTTGGAGAGGAAGCAGACAAATACAGCATGGTTCTCTTCACCCATGGTGACCTGCTCGAAGAGAAACCCATGGAGGAGTTCATAAAGGAAGATAAAGACCTGCAGGAACTTGTGTCCAGATGTAACGGTCAGTACCACGTCTTCAATAATAAGCTGAAGGATCGTTCTCAGGTCAGAGAGCTGCTGAACAAGATCAGGAAGATAACAGAGAAGAACGGAGGAAGCCACTACACCACTGAAATGTTCCAGGAGGCTGAGAAGATGATTGAAGAGGAGAAACAACGAATCCTGAAAGAGAATGAAGAGAAAAGACTCAAAGAGCAGGAGGAGCTGGAGAAGAAAATACAGGAGAAGTATGAGGAAGAAATGAGGAAGCTGAAGGCTGACAGAGAGAAAAAAGAGGACTGTAGAAAACTACAAGAAGTACAAAAGAAGGCTAGATGCAAGGCAGAGGAAAGTGATGCAGTAAGAGACTTTGTGATCGGGGTGGGGATGGGGGCACTGACAGGGGCCGGGATAGCAGCAGGGGCCGGGATAGCGGCAGTGATCGGGGTGGGGATAGGGGCAGGAGCTGGGGCAGGGATAGTTACAGCTGCTGCAATAGGGAGTCTGATGTGATTGGAATATTTGTTTCCAAGATGTAAGTTGTTTTGATCCAACAATCCCTGAGCAAAGTGAGGAGTACTCCTGGCCACTAGGGGGTAGTATCTTATCAGTGCTACACTGGCTCAGTTAGT
>CAEMYA010001114.1:25817-54170 GCA_903131615.1 Diplodus sargus
CACACACACACACACACACACACACACACACACACATACACATTCCCACACTTAGCAATTACTCGTCTCTCCAGGCTCACTCTCATCTGGACCCTTCCTCCTCACCCTCCCTCCTATAGCAGCTCCCAGCGGTGGGACAGCCGGCATCCTCAGAGGGCCGTTCTGGCTCTGCATGTCTCAACAGCCTCCTATCTACTTACCCCACAGAGGGCTGTTCAGGATGACTGGCTGGGAATGAGGGGGAATGGATTGTGTGCATTTGTGATTGCGCATGAGGACACGGCCAAGCGGCGAAGCGACGTACAGGCGGCGAGGAGCGGGGAGAGCGAAGGAGGCGAGAGAAATGAGCTGGAGAGACAGGGAAAATATTTGCGAGAGATGAGGCGAGGGAAGGAGATAGAAGTATGTGTGTGTGTGTGTGTGTGTGTGAGAGAGGAAGAGGCAGCCTATATGTGAAATGACCTGTGTGTGTGCCTGTGTGTAAGTAATCAGGGGAAGTCTGCACAATGGGATCCTGTGCATCTGTGTGTGCTTGTTCATGTGTGACGGTGAGGAAACACTGTGAGATGATGATGATGGTGTTTGTATGTGTGTGTGTGTGTGTGTGCACAAGATGAATAAGCAGGGATCAGGCATGTAAGACTGGTGAGGTGACAGCGTCACGACAGATTGGAGATCACCTCCACACACACACACACACACACACACACACACACACACACACACACACTGGCATTAACAGATTGACTGTGATGAATGGATACTTCCCGACTGAGAGGAGGAGGAGGAGAGGAGAAAGGAGAAGAGGGGAGGAGAGGAGAGGCATTCTTTCATGTCACGGGCAGAAGGATGGAGGGAGGCCTCTCATTTGTAAACGACAGCATCCTGGACAGCTTTTCATCTCGGGGCAGTTTCTGGGCGTATTGAGTCGGAGAGCATGAACAGGCCCGATGCGGAAGCAGTGGACAGTAACGCCTTTACTCATCCTCATGAAATCAGGTTCAGAGGAAATACACTTGGGGACTTGACGTGCCTCCTCAAACAGGAGATCCATGACGCTAATGGAGGACAGGGAGATATTAGATCAGTGAGTGTGAGCGCGGCCTGTATCTGTTTCCTGTCTCAACCACAAAACCACAGCTGGACAGAGGTCACGACCCCCGGTCAAATAAAAAAAGGGTAAAGTTCAGATGTTGCTGACAGGCCGGAGTGGAAACATGTGATACCTCATTGGATTAAAGAATAACATGACCTTAGGATAATATCCGACTGTAACATGATACACAATAATATGTCCTGACATTTGGAAAGCTCCTCTAAAGCACTAGGACTAGGGGACAAATTCAAATATCGCAATATTCATATAATATCATCAGTGATGTTGATATAGCGACCAAGTGCATGGCGGAAATTATTAGAACAAGCTGAACTGTCTGGTAAGTTAAAAAAATAAATACACGCCAACCCCCCCTTAACTTGAATGATTATCATAGGCCCCCCAGTAACACAGTTTTTGTGCCCATGTGTTCAGAGGCTGTGTCCTCGCTGCAGTGGCCGAGGGTTCAAATCTAACCTGTGGCCCTCTGCTGCATGTCGTCCCCTCTCTCCCCCTCCCTTTCCTGTCAACGCTCCAGCTATCCTATCGAATAAAGGCACAAAACCCCCAAAAGTATTGACAAAAAAATAAATAAATGAACACATCTAATTTTCATCCCTGATTAAACATCGGTTCAAAAGGAGATAAAACAGATGACACTAATGTCTTAGAATTAAAGCTAGGCCGATAAATCCCTCGTTATCAGCTCATTGCAGCCATGGAAGTATCAATGTACATGCTGGCTGCTAATTAACAAGTGCAGAGATTCCAATTTAGGTTTGAGGTAATTCCGCTAGAGTGTCTTCATTACATAGTTTTAGTGTGAAATGTTCACTTACCATGTATCCTGAAAAAACTAAATGGATTGAGATGGATTGTTTACATAAAAAAACACTTGCTGACATGTCGTTATCAGATTTTTTAAAAACCCTTAAATATAGAAAATTGCAATAAAAATCCAGTATCAGTCATGCTGTTATTTAAATTCCCTTGTAATTCACATTTTCACCTTTCTTGTAGTAGTTTGTACTCAGCTGAACAGCTCTGTATTCTGAAGAAAGAAGATAGATTTTCAGGTATCCCTGCCCACTTAATCCAGTCAGGAGAGAAAACTTCATCCAAAGAGGGTCCTGTCCTCTGGCAGAGAGCAGGATCCTCCTGTTCCCGTACCTACCTGGCGGAACAGGAACAGGGACGTAAGCTCAAACAAAAACATTTCATTTAAAATCTTCATCCTGTCACAGCCACATCAATGTACCTATCCACAAAAAATGGACTGAAGAAACACAGCTGATCCACTCTTTAAAGTTTCCCGTGAGCAAAAGTTTCCAGCACTGAGCTCTGCCCTCACACAGCAGTCGTTTTGTCAGGGCAGCCTCCACCTGCTCCACCCACAGTGGAGGTCTCGTGTTGGAGCTCCGCAGCTGTGTGTGTCTTCCATTCTCCCCTCTGTCAGTCACTCAGTGACAGCAAGGCCTCGCTCCCCTGTGTGGCGCCCTCACACCCTGCAGACTCCCTCTACTTCCATCCAACAGGCCCCGCTTTGACTGACAGCCCGCCGGGCCGTGTGTCCTCCCCCTCGTCCAACCCAGAGAAGACAGTCAAAGGCACAGCAGACGCGTCCAAACTTGCTGCGCTCATCGTGGCTTGAAAGTAGTTGACAGGTTGCAGGTTAGTGGATTATTGGCGTTCACGTGCCAAGTGCCTTGCGGAGTCAGTCGTGTCCCGTTGAGGGATTTTTTTTTTTTTAAACATCTGGTAGAAATTTTGGAGTAATTAATTTATGTTTAATTTCAGTCATTTTCAATCGGGGAAGAGTTTTGAGGACGCCGTGACCATTTTGTGGGAGCTCAAAATAACGTCACTTCACAGACCTCAAGGTGATTCCTCCACAGCTCCGACTCACTTTGACCATGACAAATCTCCCAAAGTGATTGTAATGATTGTAATTGAACAGGCTCAGTCCCTTCCCACAGTGCTCCATCTATCACCTTGGATACAATCTGCTGCTTCCACTCGTGTGTGTGTGTGTGTGTGTGTGTGTGTGTGTGTGCTTGTATGTATCCATGTGTGCGTCCCTGTTCGCTCCCCTCCGGCAGCTGGCAGATGTGCCGGTATCTGTGAGCGACAGTGCGAGTGTGTGGGAGTGTTAGTGTGTTTGTGGGATTATGAAAAGCTCCCAGCATGCTCTGCAGCGTGCGTCCACTATGCAGCCGTGGCGAGGAGGCGGTGTGGTGGTGGCGTATCCTGGGGCGGTCATCACAGCAGCCCTCAAACAACACTGCGCCTCACGAGGGGGGGAAGAGGGCTCAACCCCGTGGGACGCAGCGGATGAAAGCGGAGTGGGTGAAGGGGTGGAGGGGTGGTGGTGGTGGTGGTGGAGGAAGAGATAGGAAACAGCAGAGAGGGAAGAGAGGACGCCAGGGCCCAATGTGGGGGCTCGCTGGACGGAAGAGTTGGATTGAATGGATGTGTAAGAGAAAGGCTTCAACAGAGAGGAGTACGGGTAGTCAGGACTGAGGGGAGATCTGTCAGCAGTGTGTGTAAATGTGTATGCCTGTGCACAGCTCGTGTGTGTGTGTGTGTGTGTGTGTGTGTGTGTGTGTGTGTGCGCTAGAGGTGATGGCTTTGTAATGAAAACAGCAGGCAGGCAGCGGTCGAGGGCCCCTCTCTGTGGCTGACTGATGTCAGTCACCAGCGGACAATAGCCTCCCTTAGGGATGATTGTTCAGACGAGGGTGAATCATTATTTCTGTTGGACTGTGTGTGTGTGTGTGTGTGTTGGATTGTGTGTACATATCTATAGTGAATTCAGCTTTTCTGTAAATCATCCAGCAAGAGAATTTTACATTTTAATGCATATCCTATCCACAATGAAATTTGATGGTTTGCCAACACGCAACAGCTTTTACTTAGACTTAAATTCAGGTGAACTGGTTCCGGCATTAATTACACTGTGGGGATAAGAGTTTAGAAGAAGAGAAAGAAGAATAATCATTATTCATCACATACAATTATACAAGGTACAATGTAGTGAAACATTTTTTTTTTCTTGTTTTTCAAGCCAGCAATGTACGACGCTGGGAATAATCTTCTTCTTCTTCTTCCTCTTCTTCTTCTTCTTCTTCTTCTTCTTCTTCTTCTTCTTCTTCTTAATCATCCACGGTCCATTTCAATACTTTGATTTTCGTATTGCCTACATTCAATACACTAGACAGTTATTCCATTAAACTGCGCCCCTCGAACAAGCATCTATCAGGTTAAGAATGACAAGTTGTCGCAAACTTCTGGTTGCATGGCAACTTACTACCTCTTCAGTGTCACAGGAATTGCTTCTTAACCTGTCATCGATGCTAGTCCTGTTAGTTAAAGCTAGCGATTTTAGTGAAGACCTTTGCAGTTTTTAATGTGGAAGTGAGAAGAATGGTCGAGGAGAGAAAAGGAGGCTGCAGGAAAAAAATTGGATCATCTGCCAAATCTGCAAGTGGGTGAATAGCTCAAGGAACTTGATGACAAGAACCATTACGAGACCAGTCAAGTTCATGGCTTCTCCTGTGCAGCCCTCAATCATATGCTGGCTCCCTAAATTGGCAATCAGTCATCAAAAATCCTGGTTTAGGATTATGCATGTGGTGGGTAAACTGAAGGTTTGGGTAAATCACTGCGACGTCCTCTCAAATGACAAAAACAAAGCGTGTGTGCGCGCTGAGAACACGCATCTACAAGAATGAGAACATTTATATGAAAAAGGTTTTTGTGTCCGCATATCTGTTCTCTGATATCCGTGGATGATCCTTGTATGGAATTGCTTTGTAAGACTGTGCAGGTGTGTGTGTGTGTGTTAGAGCGAGGGTTAGAGGCCTCGCTTGTCTCGAGGGAGCAGAGTGATATGGTGTCATGCTCCAGAGACCCACAGACAAATTAATTCACTTATTGACACTGCTGACACGTCTCAGTGACTTTGTAAAATGAACAATTGATCAGGCTTCCTCTCTCTCCCCACTCTCTGCCTTTGTCGCTCTCCCTCTCTCTCTCTTTCTCCCTCTCACTCTATTTTCTTGACCTCTCCCTCCCTCCTTTCCTCCCTCCTTTCCTCCCTCCTTCTCTGCCATTTCCCCACTCTGACCACTCTCCAACTCCTTCTCTCCCTTCATGCCCTTTTTCTCTCCGTCCCACCAGTATCAAGCTCTCCCTTTGCTTCGGCTCGCCAATTGACAGGCGTTGCACGTACGGTAATTAATATAATTACGCGCAAGCTGGTCATTAGCAGCTGAGGGGACTGATAAAATCAAGATGTCGGTTTGTCTGCATATACGAGTTTCCGTGCGTATATGGATGTGCGGAGATAGCAAAAGAGAGCGTGTGTGTGTGTGTGTTGTGTGTGTGTGTGTGTGTGTGTGTGTGTGAGAGAGAGAGAGAGAGAGAGAGAGAGAGAGAGAGAAAGAGAGAGAGAGAGAGAGAGAGAGAGAGACAGAAGGAGAGGTCATGAAAGCAGCTTCTTCATCTGTGAGTCCATTGATTTAAAGCTGTTGTGTGAGAGTGCCATGAGGCCCAGAGTTGAGCTCCACTGAGCGTCCGTCCGGCGCTTTTCTCTTGGGCGGAGTAGCAACAACTCCAGCCGAGGCCGAGGCTCACAGAAAAAAATCAAAGTGGGCTCCACATCAAGGTTGTTTATTTTCCATTAATCATAATTTGGGCACAAAGCACAATGAACGGCCGCTTCTCTCCGGAGACTCGCTGTCAGGGCCTCGGCCTGCTTTTGTTTGGCTCCGGGCCGCCATTCGATACCAGCAGCCACTGAGGAAGGGCCCAGCCACTCACACGTACAGACACACACACCCGCACACCTTTTTCTTTTCCTTTGTAGGCCTCCGAAAAAGGAGCAAGGATCAGTGACTGGGTGTGTGGAAACCGTGTTTTGACTTGGCTCGGTTGCGCTGTCTCCCTCTCGCCCGTCTTGCTGCGGTTCACCGCTTCTCTCATCTGAGCGTCTGCTGCTTTGGATCCATCTACAGGTGGGGAAGGGAAGAAAAGCTTGCGAGCGGAATGAAAACTGGGGAGGACAGATGCTTGCCGTGAAACAATGAAGAGTGGGTAGATAAAGACGGAAAGGAAATAAACACGAAGTGGTACAAAGAGACGCTTTCTCATTATCAGAAGAGTTTCCCTCCTGAAACTCAAATAAAAGAGACCTATTATGTTTTTTTCTCTCTCTTGTGCATGTAAAAGATCTTGACGGTTAAAAAGGCCAATGTCCGCACCAACAGAAGCTCCTCTCTCTTCCACTGATGCAATGCTCCTTAAGTGCGTGAAACGCGTCATCAGTAGTCCCGCCTTTATTTCCATCACTTTGAGACATCACACTACGCCAGCACGTTAAACATTTGCATAATTTATACCTATAGCGTCTAGCATGGCTGCTTCGGGGTTGTTGTTAGCGGTGGTGGCTCAGTCGTGCGAGAGCTGACCAATCGGAGCAGACTGGGACCTTAAAGAGACAGGAAGTAAAACAGAGCGTTCCAGACAGAGAGAGATAACAGCGCTGCAGCACTGGACAGTATGAGAAGACCGATACTTTTGAGCATTAAAGCATCTAAACCTATTCCTGTAGTACCCAAAATAAACTGATTAACCTGAAAATTAGCATAATATGTCTCGATTACTTAATCTCAGCCCCAGTAAGAAAGTCTGGCATTGCTACTTCAGACCCAGTGAGGAGCAGCTAAAAATTTGCATTTGTGCATGGCAGTGTGAGTAAAATCTCCAAGTCCGTGTTCGTACGCTTGTGTGAACACGGGCTGGTAATCATCACAGTGGGGAAACTTTGCGGCAGACCTCGCGGGGGAGGAAGGAAGATCAGCGGCGGAGACAGAAAGCTTACTCGGTGAACAGAACAGTACATAAAGATCGCACTTCGCCATGCTAAATCACAGTGTTTGCTTTTCTTCCCCCGTCACCAAAAGCGAGCCACAGCCAGCAGAAGATAAAAGCGGAGTAACGGCAGGAAAAAGGCATCAATATTGCAGATACCTAGCGTAGTTTGTCTGGAGCGGAGAGGGGAAACAAACCTGCCAAAACGTGTGTGGGTGTGTGCAGCCATCTAAAAGTGTCTCCTTTGCTTTCCACCTTTCCATCCATCTTGCAGCGCTGAGGGACACTGACTTTTAACGGCCTTTTATTGCTTTATTAGAGTGTGCCGGATTTACGGCTTGGGCCCTGCCTCTGTCTGTCAGCGGCTCTGAGGAGGCTCACTCTGATCTTCACATGCTGGCAGACTTGTAAAGAGGGGACAGGGACTGGGCTGGGGCCGCAGACTTGTCGCGTTAGCGAGCTAATGTTTATTAGCCTTTTAGCGTCTGCTTTTTTCCTTCTCCATAAAACAAGTTACAGCCTACATCTACCTCTCCACCGCCTCTGCTTCAGTGGGGGAAGCTGTTCAGAGGCTTTAATGAGACTTGCTCACAATGTGCGTATGTGACAGGTACATCCAGCAAAGGTCGCTTGTTAAACAAACGCTCCTGTTCATTCTGTGAAAGGAAGAGTGATCTGTATAGGCGTGCGAGTCTTGGTGGAAATGTTTGTATTAGTCAGTGCGTTGGTAGATGAGATGTGTGATATTTGCGGGAATGCAGCATAAGTGTGCAATTGTGTTTTTGCGTGCACCGGCTGGAGAGGTGGTCCAGACACCCTGCTTTGACACATGAAACACACACTGGGACTAATTTCCGTCTTTTTATCCATATAGGTGGGGGAAGGGGGAAAAAAGAAAGTGGAAGAGAGAGGGACAGAGAGAAGAAGTGAGAAAGAAAATGAGTTGGTAGAGGGAGAATGAGGAGATGAGGGGATGCAACCTTGGAAAATGGCACAAAACTAGAGACAAACATTTTCTGAGCACTTCCGCATCCACACACACACACACACACACACACACCAAGCCCCATACAAATAAAAACATGCATGCACGCACGCGTGCACACACGCACACACGCACACATGCACACACACACACACACACACACACACACACACACACACACACACACACACACACACACACACACGCACACACACACACACACACACACACACACCGTGGTCACCGGATCCTGAGACGCCAGCTTGTGCAACAAGGTGGGATTTGGACTTAAGTGCAGGCCGATCAATTGAGCTGTAATGGTACCTTAGTGTCAAGGCCATTCTCTGAACTCTGCAGTCAATACCAGAGCCAGGTAATGGTCCTGAATTCAGACTTTCACTCACAAACTCTCTCTCCTCTCTTTCTCCCCACCTGGCCATTTCACCAAACAGAGGATCCTCCACTTTATTGTTTGTTGGTTTATTGGAGGAAACAATACAGTGGGGGAGTTGTGGGGGTGCAGATGGATGGCAGTAAACGGGTGCAGTGTTATTGTGTGTCCCTCAGATGACTTCTGACCTTTTCTTCAATGAAAAACCCCCCAAATTTATCACGTTATACAATAAAATAAATGTGCGATTGCTGTCGACTTTATAGAGGAACACAATGTAGTTTTTACCACAGTCACATACCTTCATACTGATTCCATTAAGATTATACCTACATATTTGTTCATGCTCATGGAAGAATATGTATTTGTGGCATGTATATCACAAAACATTACCACAGTTCAGCTGAACTAGGAATTGCAAAATATCATTATTTGCATTATTGATTAATCAGACGATTAATGATTAATCAATTAAAGGTGCAATTACAAGAGAAAGATCTTCCTTGAAATAAACAAACTTTCTTTATTTTCAGGACTGAATAAACAAGCTGATCTGATCTGACAAGACAATTCCATACTGTTTTATTTTGTTTATATGTGGCGAACCCTGCCACCTTTCTAGCTTCAAACAGTATTCAGAGGACCTTATTTTCCTCCAAGAACGACTTGTTTATTCAGTTATGGAAACACATTTTTTTTTTTATGAGTTTGTATTTTCACCTCATTAATATTATGAATACTTAGAATATTTTCTACAAACCTTCATAGTGCCCCATTAATATTTTAGTCTATAAAATGTTAAAAAAAAAAGAATTGAAAAATGACCATCACTATTTCCCAGAGCCCGAAATACTGTTTTCAACAATCCTAAACCCCCAAACTCTCCATTTACAATCATAAATGACAAAGAAAAACAACAAAAGTGGAGCCAGCACATGTTTGCCATTTTTGCTTAAAGATTTGACCGAAACAATCAATTGATCACTGAAATGGTTGGTCGTTAACCAATCAATTACTTGATTAATTTGTCTTTGATCGGTTCAAAAGGAAATTAATCAAGTAATTGGTGTGGCTGTAGTTAGAAGTATTAGCTTAATATGATGTAGTGTGTCAGATCACACTGAAACTGAGAATTTTTATACAATTCAAACATATGAAGTCTGTTTGTATTTTGCAACTTTTTTCTTAAAATGGTCTCAATTCACATGGAAGTGTGTGTGTGTGTGTGTGTGTGTGTGTGTGTGTGTGTGTGTGTGTGTGTGTGTGTGTGTGTGCATGCGTGTGTGTCTCTAACTCACATACCCTATTTTCTACTTGATCTCCTCTTGCCTAATGCCACAGTCAAAGGAACTCTTACGAACATCTCACACACACACATGCACGGTGTCAGAAACAAACATGTGCGGTGACGTGTTTATTTATACGATGGAGAAGAAAAACAGTAGTGGTACATGATTAGAACTTGCAATGAGGCGTATTGACTTTGTGTGTGGGAGAGGAGAAGCTCATCTGCACACTGATGAAGGGAGGAATGATACCCGCACGTCACGGTACTGTGGAGAGCCATAGTGAGGGACTCAAGTAGGAACAGGGATAGAAAAATGTGCAAGGGGCTTCTCGCTTCTGAATACATACTGTGTGTTAATTTAACTTTGTGTGTGTGTGTGTATGTGTGTGTATGTGTGGGGCCCCACAACCGTTCTATCTGCCTGGTGACCCAGAGGAAATGGCGAGGTGCAGAATGCTGTAATGGTTTCGAGTCGGAGGCAGACAAATATATAGAAGCAGAACATTACACACCCTAACTGAATGTTAATACTCTGCATATCGGCAGAAATCTGAAACGCTTCACATAAGATTCCATCGGGCTTTGTGCTCTCGCCCGTTTCATTTTCAATATCTCTCCGCCTTAGGGAGATGCGCTTTGTTTTACACTGATATGCTTTTTGTCTGCTCGGGCTGTGTCTGGGCACAGAAAATCAGCATACTGAGAGACTGGTGAGATGCTTGTGTGGCCTTCAATCTCGCTGCCTTTCTGTTTTTCCACACACATACACACGCACGCACACACACACACACACACACACACACACACACACTCACAGAGGCACACTGCAGCTTGAGCAATACTCATACTGACATTTTTGATCCTGTATCTGGGAGCCGTGCATTTATTTTATTTTTTTGTGACTTGTTTCATTGATTTCATTTAATGTGAAAAGATTTAAATTCAAAATAAAATCCATTGGTATTCAGGAAAACTATTCTTGTGAATGTAAAGAAAAGCCTCCAAAACAGAGTTTAGAGTTATTTTAGCAGTACCTTTGCTACCTTTGCTAACCTTTGATACCTTAAAGGTACAGACTAAATTAAATTGAGCCTCAGCACATATCACAGCTGGCAGCATATGACTGTTGAACGTATCTGATATGAAATTAAAGGCCACTATTGGTCCATTGAATCAGCTAGCCCATATGTCACAGTAACAGTGTATTTGAGAGAGGCTAGTTAAAATTTCAGGAATAGGGTGCCAGTTTTACTTTACAGTGATTTTTTATATTTATCTTACAGAGGTTCCACAGGGGGGGCAGCCAAATCTCTGTTACCTCTGCCTGTGAGGTAATGTTTTCACTCATGTCCATGTGTTGGTTGAGTGGTCAATCAGCAGGATTACAGAAGAGCTAAACTTTAGGTGCGGATCCAGATAAAGGAACGGATCCAGGATTTTTTTTTCTCACTTTTACATTGTGAGATAGGGTTTGTTTTTCCGAGTGATACAAAGCTAACGTGTTTGACATTGATTAAGCTTGATTAAATTATAAAGTGGACTGTTGGGCCTTGGTGGGGGTATGCGCTCTACTGAATACAATTCTAGTTTAATAATAATTTTTTAAAATGATTTATTCGTTTTTTCTTCTTCAAAATGCACATTATTATAAACCCTAGGCAGAGAGATATTCTTGGAACATATTGACCACTTCGCTGTTATTTTTTCCCAACTTTACAGACGTTTCTGTGAGCCACATCAGAGCATTTGTAAATTGTTTATACATGGCACCGTATGGTGCTCACACGTTATCGCAGGCACAGTTTAATATTTAACAGAATCATATGTAATATTTGTAGTACCTGCTCTGACTCTCCGTCAGTCATTGGGTCCTTGGCCTGAGGAGACAGGGAACAGGGTCGCTCTTATTAAAAGGGTTGATCATAGGGTGAGTATTAATATGCTTAGTTATTTCTCCTGCTCATTTCATCCTGACCACTTTGATTTAATAATTTCTTGCCCAACATAATGACATATAGAAACAATACAAAAGCTCACCAAAAGACAAGTACATTTTTTTTTTTTTTAAATCACTTATCATACAAGGAACTCTTCATTTTCAGGCCATATTTCTTCTTTAGGTCCAAATTCTGACCTACTCATGTGCTGGAAAAAAGGTCAAAGGTCACCAAAACTGAAGATCATGAGTGACCTTCAGAAATCTGGCACTTTGGTCAGCACTTGTTAATAAATCTTGCTCTGGACCAAAGTGATCAACCTAAGTCGATGAAGTTGATGTTGTTTTTATCATCATTGTCATAGCAAATTAGGAAGTGCAAATTCTCCAATGAGAGATAACAAATAAGAAAGACAAACTACAAATATTCACCAAATCCCACAGCAGCGTACTTTTACACATCAAACAAGGGCCGCAGAGATTATCAGGTAATGCTTCGGTTTTTATTCTTTGCAGGAGCTACGTTCTGTTGAACTTCCTGTCCTGTCCTGACAAATCATATAATCTCCGTCACTGTCAGTGACAGCCCCATCATGCAGAACGTTTCTCACCTTTCTATTTCTGATGTCATACATGTGTCCTAAAGTGTCAGACAAGGTCACTGATTTTCTACATGAGTCATTTGACAGCTTCATGAGCGTGTTTGTGCGCGTGTGCTCTGGCTGATGATGTTGTTTGGATGCAGGGCACACTGTTGTATTTGTGGCCGAGGTGGGATTGTCTCGCTGCATGTCAATGAGTCGCCGCGTCACTCCTGCGTGATTACTCCAAGAAATGACATGAATCAGCCCTTCAACCCGCTGAGACCGACAGAGAGGATGAGGTGGAGAGGGTGATATAGGAGGAGGGATCGGCTTAGAGCCGTGATGTTCTCAGGAAATCTTGAACATGTTTGTTCACGTGTGTGAGTGTGTGTGTGTGTCCTCACTGCTGCCAGATCCAACGTCTCCTCACAGCTGACGACCAGCTGAGCCCCCCCCCCCCAACACACACACACACCCCTGCTTCCTTCAACCTAATGTCCTCAGGGACCCTTGAGACTTTTTCGTCAAATTATTTTTTTTGTGTAAAAATGTGTGCGTGAAATTGTGTCTTCATGCACATCAGCACAGATTTATTTCCATCTATTCATTGCTCTGTTATAAGGCCGCAATCTGTGAGTAAGACCCAGTAGAGGTGACAACATTGCTATGACTGATGGGACGTTTTGTCCCTGAAGTCCTAACGAGACTCAGCTGCAGCCAGAGACCACACACACACACACACGCGCGTATTCATACACCGGTATGCACTGTTGTGCTCTTTTAATGAGTGTATCAGAGAACAAAGCTGATAAAAATGCGTGCCATAGCCCAGCCTTTAAAAAGAGAATAAGAAATGGGCTACAGTGCTGCCATGCAGCATGCCTAATCACACTGCACACACAGCACATGAACCACACATACTGTACTCAGTACACACACACACACACACACACACACACACACACACACACACACGCGCGCGCACCCATGCGAATTGATGGACACATTATATGCTGCACACAAACAAATAAACACACAAATGCAAATTTGAAATGCACAATTATATAAATCCTGTGCATGTCAATGTGGGTTCAACGCTCTGCTGTACAGGGTGGCTTTGACATCCGCATTTGCATTCCACTTTCTCTGCAGGAGAGCATACGGATAAGGCACTCAGTATAAGCAAACACATCAGTGCGTGTGTGTGTCACATTCTGCAAACATAATGTGCTATCTTTAATTTTCCCCACTGCCTCTAAAATTGTTTTTTTTTAGAAGCAGTCTTTCCTTGCCCTCTCATTATCTCACCCTGTCCTTTGCCCTCTTTCTGATCTTTTACTCTCTGAGCTGTGTCACAATTCTTGATGTGTTTTTTGAAAGGTTGGTCATCTTTGTTAATAATCACAAACAGCTCCCATGAACTTTGGCTGGCTGTTTTTGCCCTGCCGGTTCCTGACCTGTTGAAATAGGCTCTTGCTCCTAAAGAATCTCCTCTCGATCTTTGGCTCATTCGTGACCGCTGCTGTTGGTTTGTTCCCCACCAGGGGGCAGTGGCACTACACTGATGGCTGAGCAGAGCTGTATCAGAACTGGTTGGAGCTGACACATTCCCAGGAAGTTCCTGATCATAACAGTGAACTGAGCCGCATATCAATGAGTCCTGATGAATAATGAAGGCTCGAGGAGGGGAGCACATTTTGTTATTAATGTGAATCTGTTGTCTTTCATTTAGCTTGTGGAGTTAGTCCCTTTGTCAAGAGAGGTGTGTTGACACGCCATTACAGCGAGATGTTAATTTACTGTGTGTGTGTGTGTGTGCAGAGAGAGAAAGAGAGTGTGTGTAGAGGTGCCAACGCATCAGAAGCTGTCACTCAGTTGTAATTAGGGAGAGTCTGCTGCCGTCCTCCGACAGTGTTTGAATTTACCTTGCAAACACTGTGCTCACGTGTGTGTGTGTGTGTGTGTGTGTTTGTGTTGTGACCATCTGATTGCTGCTGGTGAGTGTTTTAGCTATGAGGACATTCTACAGGTTTTTTCTATTGTGCACCCATTTTTGAATCAATCCTGAAGTTTGACTGTTAAGTACACTGTTTTAGTGTGCCCATCTGTGTGTGTGTATGCTCATGATGCGTGAGGGAGTGTGTGTATGTGTGTGTGTGTGTTTGTGAGAGAGAGAAAGAGGGAGAGCTGTGTGTGATGTCTAGAGTGGGGATCACATTCAGCCCGGGGGTAGGTGAACCTATTGTAAACAATGGATCTGACAGAATCTAGGCCTTCACATCTCTACCCGTGTGTGTGTGTGTGTGTGTGTCTGTCTGTGTGCGTGGGTGTGTATATGTGTGTGTAGACCTTCATACAAGGCCATTGGAGGCCACTGAGGAACCCCAGGGCAGGCTGGCCTCTCTGACCGAGTGTCTTTGTACCTCCTCTCTTCAGGGGCTTTTTTCTGTTTGAGGTGAGGAAGAGGAGAAGCAGGAGGAAGAAGACGAAGAAGAAGAAGAAGAGGAGGAGGGCTGAGGTGTGCGTGAATGCAGCCATGGCCTGTACACCCTGTCCATAGAGGAGCTACCGAGTGGAAGAGAGATCAAAGACGAGCGTCAGGTGAGACGACATCCTGATGGCAGGAAAGATAAAGCCACGAGAAAAAAAGCCCTTGTGCTGCAACTATCGATTATTATCATCATCCATCTTTTATTTAATTAAATGATTCATCGTTTCGTCTATAAATGCTCATCGCAGGTTCCCAGAAGTCGAGCTGACATCTTTTAATAGCTTGTTTTGTCCAAAAAACAGTCTCAAACCCACAGATACAGGATTTGTATGGATATAAAACAGAGAAAAGCAGCAGATTTTCACATTGTAAGACCTGAAACCTGTTGATGAATTTTTGATCACGTGAACTCAACCCATGTGAGAAAAGAGACTAAGGAGACGTGACTCCTTATGTTGAAATATTTTAATAACGCTCGATCTGCTGAACCAATGAGCCGATCAGCTGAGAAATAGTCAGCAACTGTTATGAAAATGTGTAATTTTTCTGACAAAATGGCTGAAATATGATAATTCACTGCTCGTCCTGAATGATTTTGGTTTTGAACTGTTGGTCAGACAAAAGAAGCAACTGAACTCTTTTTTTAGACAATGGTGATTTAACCGACTAATCAAGACAATAATCTACCGAATGATCTCTTATTAGAATCATGATAAGTTGCATGTTATTATTTCTGAGGCTCATGTTTCTGTGTAACCTGTCATTGCTGGTGAAGTCTCTTTTGTAATTGACTGCTGCCAGAAGAAAATTGGAGGAGTTAATCCTAATGACACACTAACACGCATTAAAGGATGCTGGTAGCACAGCTGCACCGCAGTTGCGTTTGCTGTGTCGCTGTGCTGGAAGAACATTTCCCCCCGGTCTATTCTGCTCTCGAGCGTGTCATTTTTTCCTTTGACCTTTGTCGACTCACCTCTCACATTGCAATATTTTCTGTGTGCTGTGCGGCTCTAACCTCTTCTCATGCGCTCTCTCCTGTCCCCCTCTTTGGCCTTCTCTCTCCTCCTTCCCCCTCTCAGGATGAAACTGTGGGGGAGGTCATCTTGGCCTCTGCAGGCGGCCTTCCTTGTTGCCTTGGTGATGCTCTGCGTCGACCCGGTGTCCGCCGGCAGCCGTAACCATCGGGGACCGACAGGTACACCAGGTCTTGCTCCCAACCCCTCTTCCAACACCACGAGAGGTTAATTACACTGTCACTGCAGAGGTACAACACATGTTCCCTGAGTCTGTCGCTGCCTGAATCGTCCCGGTCCAGGAGGGAGCGGGCTGTGCGGGGTCTTGGTCCCTCAGTGTGACATAATGTAATGTAGACGAGACCTCGTTTTGGGCTTGGATGCAAACACACACCCCTGTTTGTGTGATCAAGTCTGCACAGCTACAAATGGCACTTAAGCTGTCAGGAGCTGTCAACACAAATAGATCAGTGTGGGTGTGATCCGATCCATCCAGCAGCTCAGGCCTGATGCTTTTGTTCTCAAGCGGGTTTAGGGTTGCCATGGAGTAGGGCGGAGAAGACTTTTAATCCGTAGGCTCATAATGCTTACATTAATATGCACAGCTCTGCAGTGCCCCCTCCAACCACTTCACTTGCTCCCTGAGCAATCCATGAAACGAGATAGAAACCATCGTCAACTCTGACTTAACTGAGACCCACAAGCTAAATCTATTCCCTGTGTTTAATTCCCACAAGTCATGAAGACATAACAAAAAAAAAATGACCAACACAGTGTTATTAATATTTCATTGGGAACGTGGTGCTGAGTCACAGCATCTCACGCCTCAACTTTCTTAGAGACGACCTCCCAAGTCACCTCATCCTCGCGCTTAATTACGACAATTTCCTTAATTATCTCTTGGTTTCCACGTTGTGTTTTGCAAGGTGACCTTTATGTGCCACAGAAATGCTACCAGCATCCAGCCTGTGTGCTGAGTGATTGTATTAGTTTCCTTTTGATGGAGAAGAGGCAGCCTGCTTACGGCGGGGACATTGCTAATTGCTGGCCTTGTGTATTGTGAAGGTCAGCGTGGGTGCCCGCCCCTTTTTTTTTTTACTTCGCCCTCGCGCTGTGGAACAAGATGAGTCGCTCCCAAACTGACTGGTGCTTTTTATTAGAGGGCTTACTCTTAATTGGTGGAAGTTTAGGACTTGTTGGCTCTGAATACCAACGTTTCTCTCTCTCACACACACACACTCACACGCAGCAGTTTAAGGCTGAAAAATAATTGACTGCACGTTGTGACTGTTAGATGTGTTTTCCATGTTTTCTACTAAGGTGCTGTTTTGCTGGCAGGTCAGTGAGGCATTTGTTTGATCCGCACTGCTGCTGATGTACCGGCTGCTGCCACATGGTGGCTCTAGAGGTCAAAAAATGCTCCTCTAGAAGTTTGTGGTTTTTATTTTTATTTTTTTTATTTTAACTCTTACTCTCATTTGCTCAACATTATTCTATCATTTATACAGAAACTCACTTCAAAAACAACTCAGAATCTACATTGGGAAAAGGATGTGATGAATGTCGACTAACCAAGCAGAGCTTAGATGACTGACAACTGTCACTTCAAATAAGTGTGGGAAAAAAAAAAAAAAACTTTATTTTTTATTTCCTTGCAGCGCTCCTGTGGGAATACAATACATAGAATGAGCCACGAAATGTGTTTCTGCTCGGGTCCCTATATTTTCAACACATGACCACCTGGCAGGTGTCGCATGAGGTCCTTGAAAACAGTTATTGTTTCATTGTGACCTGCAGATGGCAAGCACCGTAAACATCCTTAAAAACACATAGTGAGAAATCTCACACACAGAAAAGAGCTTTTTGCTCTCCGGGTTTGCATCTCAACTCCGAAACATGCAGCACACAAACATGATCAGCCAGTATATTCAATACTCTTACAGCCTTTTTCACACTTGGCCCTTTCACAAATAGATCAGTGCTGCGGAGAAAAGAATATTAAATCTGTTGCCAAACAGGCAGAAAGAAATGCTCCAGCACACACACACAAGATCTTTGATGTATTTTATTTATTCTTTTGCTGCATTTCATCACAATCACACGGAGCAATTCATAAACAGTCACACAAAAAAAACACTGCATTCTAAGAGTTCGGCAACACTCTCCTGTATCTGACAATTATATTTTAGGCACTGAGATTCTCATAAAAGCCTTTACCTCGTCTTTTTTGAAGGCTTGAAATTTGTTTCTTGGACTCACCACAAATCCCTGAATGTACCGATGATTACAAATCATATCTAAAAATGTCCACCAAGATACATAATTGTCACTTATTGAGGACCTTGTGTGTCCTCCTCAGCTCTGCATGAAAAAGCCCGCTGTCACACTCATGCACTTTAGGTGTGTCTGAAGCGTCACACTTAAGAAACAACTGCGTGCATGTGCGTCCATGCTCATATCTGAGCATTCTGCACACCGGCCTGCGTGTCCTCATCTGAGGCCGCTTATAAAAGACAGCCCCTTAATAAACAGCACCGGTGAGGTCTCAGAGAGCAAGTTTTATTGGGGATAGATTTGTTGCGCAGGAGCGCTCAGCAGTACTGGCGACCTGTTAACGATAATTAGCATAAAGCCTTCGGGCCTGTTAAACACTGATAATGTCAGGAGGATTGATGGGCGGTGTAGGATCAGGGTGAGAAGGAGACGGAGGAAAGTGGAGGAGGGGTTCGAAGGGCAGCGAGTGATCTAATAGGGCAAATGGGGAGAGGAAGGAGAGAGGGTATGAAATGAATAAAAATCAATGTGTAATATGTAAATATGTTGATTGGTATTAGAGAGGATAACATGTTCGTCATGCTATCTCACCTTGTTCCACTTTGTGCTGTCTGGAAACTATGTTCCTGATACATGCAGTATGTCCCCTCCACTCTGACTTTGCCGTCTCAGACAGATCTGCCAGATATCTGCCCTTTCATAGCGGTGGACATGCTTGTCAGGTATTGACAGGGAGAAGACACAGCTTTTTGATAAATTGCACAACGCTCCTGCTTGCCTGTGTCTGTCAGACTACATCAATCGCCTGACTAACCCATCAGTTCAAGGTAGCTTGGTTTGTTGGCTGCCCAGCTACTGTTGCCACCCCGTCTCCCACCCCACCTCCCCTTGCCTGCCGTGGGAATAGAGGCATTTAGCCATGCTTGAGAAGTCTTTTCATCTCAGTGTGCGCCAGGCTCTATTACATTGAGATGGCCATAACAGAATGGTTTAAAGTCAACATTGAGACATTAGATACACTGTTATTATGTGTATATAGCTGGAGGCTGACTGCTCAACACATGAATAGTAAGCAGATGAGGGGTGAGAGGCAGCGGCGCCCCGAACAGGGACCGGCGGAGGAAAGACCAAACTGAACAGTCGAGTTGTTGTACTTAAGTCGGCACTCTGGACCACGTTTCTCATGTCAGGAACTTGTAATAGTTGTGTTTCGATTCAGACCTCTGCTTGATATTGACCCATCTTTATGCTGCTCACTCCTGGAACTCTAAACAAGCTCTGAAAACTCACTACCCAGTGATGTTTCACTGCAGATTATCATACAATGTATTTGACAGCGTTAACATACAGTATATGGCTTCACCAACACATCTGTGGAAAATGTTCTGAATAAAATAAATCTAATTTGTGCTGCACCTTGAAAACGGATACTCTTTTGACCAGCTCAACATCAGTGTATTAGCATTGCCATTGTTAGCATGCTGACATTTTCTATTAATTATTCAGTCTATTACTTCTTTCACACTGCACAAAAACCCACTTAAACCTGGCTGTTGCTTTTAATGGGAAAGGGCATTCATTCCCAGTTGAAATGACTGTATTGATCGGCCCCAACTCTGATTGGCAGTGATAGTAACATAATACAAATGTCATGACTCACTCTTGAAGTTAAGGACATTCTAAAAAAGTGCGGTCAGTGAACGCGTGTCACCCGAAACAACCCAGTGGCCCGAATGAGTGTTCGCAATGAACGTGTCTGCAAGTGACAGCTCAGTCAGACAACTCACGTTTGACATGTTTTATTAGGGCAGCAAAACATATTTAGAGTTTGTGGCGTCCAGGCTCCGACCTCATTGCTCCCCGCAGATATATTTACATAGAGATGTCGAGGACAGGGTGCGTTTGGTAGGGGATTGTGGAGAGTGGGGAATGTGATGTGTATATCAGCGCAGCTTAAGTTTTCCACCTGAAATAGCTCGCAGGCGCTGCGCCGTTTATGTTGAAGGTTCACATTTCTTTATGTTGCAACTTTGTAGAAGAAACGCAGTCTTGAACAGTGGTCACTGGCTTGCTGGCCTTGTCGCCAACATCGACTCCTCTGTCGTGTGCTGAATATAAAAAATGTTCCAGCCACATCTGTGATCTTTACTTTACCACAAACACAACACAGGGATGTGTTTATTATGCACTAAAAAATGATCAGCATTACGTTTTGAGAGTCTTGCCAGATTGTTTGCTATAAAAGACAGGAACTTGCTGCGAACCTCTTGTTTCCGAGCAACAACAGTGGGATGTTTTGAGTTCATTTCTCCCACATTAAATAGATTTTGGCTGTAAACTCTGTATGGCTCTAACCTCTATTGATTGATTACATACCTTGGATGCTCAGGGGCACAATTCATAGCTACACTGCTCCTTCAAAGATGTACAGCTCTGCTTGCAAACAGGCCGCAGTTACAAACTCAAAACATATCATTTAAACTTACAGGCGGCCTAAATTCATGCGCATATTGACGTTTCCGCCTACTTTTACTGCATATTTCAGACACTGGTTTAGATGTTTTGATCTCAAGCACATTATTACTGGTGCAGAATGATAAAACTTTCTTCGGCAAGGGAGAAAATGCCAGCGGTCATGATTTGATGCAAAAAACACTAATGTAACTCACACCATGGTTTCATTTTTTTACTCAGTTTTTCACAGTCCAATAGTCTGACGTTTCCTCTCTCTTCAAAGGAGTAAAACCACAAACTAATGAGACTTTTATGTATTCTCCAGTAGAAACATGGAGGTTAAAGAAGTCAGTAGCGTGAGATACAGTATGATGTGATATATCAGTTAAATGCAGCTTGTTTGTGCTGTTCGTGCACACTCAGGTAGTGTGCGAACATTAGAATGCAACTGGCCTCACTCACAGGAAGGTGGAAAATAAAACACTTCCTTTAAAGCCTTAAAGCTGCATACGCTTGACTTAAAAGGATGACTTTGCCCTCAAATAAATTATCATTATCTTTACAGCCGACATGTTGATGGAATGCTGGTGAAGTTTCATAATCCATAAAACTTTTCAGGAGCTTCCCAGCAAAACAGAGTTGAGGTATTCTCCTAAATGTAAATAAAACTGAAGAAACTGAAAGAAAACGGTTCCAAAAATGGTTCCATTCAGCTGATTGGATTCTGATGTAATCCAAGTCTCCAGAAGCCCAAATTGACTGGAAAGACAGGGAGCATGCTAACACTTTTTTTTAAAAAAGATTTTGGTTTCTCTCAGGACCTGGAGACTTGGCTTATGCTGGATGAGCTGTGTGGAACCATTTTAGTTTATTTTTTCTCATTTTAAAACAAGTCCCCATCTACTTCAGTTGTTTAGGAGAACGCTGCAAAGCTGTTATGCTGTGAATCTTCTTAAATGCTTTATGGACTCTGAACCTTCACCTGCTTTTCTATCGGCATGACGAGGAGTAGCTAATAACTGCATTTTCATTTTTGGGCGAACTTACCCTTGAACTTTTTCAATTTGACATAAATCCTACTGAAGCACATTCCTTTGCTTGCATTCTCACATGAACGTTAAGGTTGATGTGTTAGAAAGTGTTTGCCAGCTGCGAAAAGAACCACGTTTGTCAAATTTCACTCATTTTACTGCAGCTACAGGCCAACATATCGTCTGCATGCAGTTTTTTTGTACTGCTCCCCGACGAAGGCCGCGCCGGCAACATCTGAGACACACTGAAGTCGTTTGGAGTGTCGCTTTGAGCTGGCACTGAAAGACAGGCTTTTAAAATATTTGCTTGAAGAGCACCTTGGACTCTCTTTTTTCATTCAGCTGCGACAGTAAACCACGTGAAAAACCCAGCGGAGACCCTCCTACCTCTCTTCTTTAAACCACGGAAATCTTTAGACAACCACGTAGCCTTTTCTCATGTATACTTTACTTCACCTCAAACTAATATACACCTCCTTTCAGATTTCAAATTAACCTACAGAGCTGGACAGACACATAAAAGGAGCACAACCAAAGTCCGGGTGGGTTTATCCTCCGCTGCTCGCACCAACATCCTCAAAGCTTTAGAATACAAACAGCCCCGGTGCAGGTCTGATGTCGGCAATTAAGAGAGGAGACCTGTGAACCTTCTGACCTCATTATGTCGGCAGGAGGAGATCCGCTCTTTGTTCTCTCCGCTGCCTGTGACACCACTTCTCCTCCCGTATGACTCCCTCCCTGCCTCCCTCTCTTTCTTTCTTTCTTTCTTTCTTTCTTTCTTGCTAACAAGCTGGCTGTATCTGAGATAGGGGCAGTCCAGTGACCAGTCCCCGCTCTGCACTAACAGAGGAATTAATTCTCAGTGCAGAGTAATGATAATGAGGGCGCGCTTCCCATTAGAACAAAGGCAATTTGATTGTGTTTGAATTAGGCTTTCATTTTTTTTTTCCGTTTCAAACATCATCACTCGTTGATTTCATAGTGATTATTACTCTTGCAATTACAGCTGCACTGACGGCTCTTTTTTCCCGCTGAGTTGCCTCCTATTCCATTATGTTCTAGGCCTTTTATCAATAGATATAGGCGATATGTGTTTGCGGGTACACGTGTGCGCGCGCAGGCGTAATCCAGCAGCTGCTCCCGCCTCAGGAGAGCCCGAGACAGAAGAGTGAGGGAAATGAAAGTGGAGGGATGATAGCGGAGGGGCGCCCTCAGAGAGCCGGGGATCATTGATGGGGCTCTCTGGAGAAGAGAACAAACAAACTTTAAATCAGAAAGGATGAGAGGGGCCATGGCCTGCAGAAATGGAAGCCTCAACAGAGTGTGTGTGTGTGTGTGTGTGCGCGCGCGCTCCTCGTCTGCCCTGTGTTTGTGTGTTTTCGGCTCTGTGTGTGTGCGCGCTTTTGTGTCTGCCAGCAAAGCTCATTGAGCTGAGCATGAAAAGTTTTGGAGTCTGGGTAGAGTCACGTACATAAATGAAATCTGGGCTTATGGTACAGTATAACCAAGGTTTTTCCAGGGCTGTAAAGAGGCTTATAGGTAGTAATGTCGCCAGGAGGGTTTGCTGCGCTCGCGAAACGGTGCCAGAGACTCTCAGGAGTGCACAACGAGCTTTGAGAGCGACGATAAGGTGTCTGGAATCTGTTCAGAAGCCATAAGCAAAGATTAGATATAGTAAACATTTTACCCAACATTTGTGGTTGGCGCGTTTTTTTCCTTTCGGAGGCAACAAAAACCTGCTCCAGAGAGATTCACTGGTTTAATGTGCTGAGTGAAATGTGACATTAGCATCAACATTATGCAGGGCACACTTCTAAACGTAAGCCTTTTACACAGCATCCTCTCGCTGCTGTTGTGTGTGAACAGACCGCACGCAAACACATGTCTGAGACGGCCCCGGCATGTTCTATATATGGTTCTAAAACTACATTCATCTTGCATGCATGCGGGAAGAAGTCTGGAAGATAAAGAACGCTTTAATAGAACAGAAAATAATTGATTAAAAGCCTATTGTTCCTGCAACATCACACACACACACACACACACACACACACATAAAAACACATTTCACCACCTGGCAGAGAGCTTTGAGTTCAAACTCACTTTAAGTTAAGCGTGCCCTTCTGTCCCATTGCTGTCAAGACAATGTTATAATTAACCAGACCAAGGTCCCCGGGGAGTTGCGGAGATAATCAAGGGAGATTAGACGCTGTTTGTGTGTTGGAGGTTTCAGGTGAAAAGCAATTATCCTCGTATGAGTTACGACTCTCAGGATCACACTGGCAGACGCACGAGTGCGGGGAAGACAAACGCAAACACACAGAATTATTATTTTTTTTCTAAATGCAGTGTGAGTACGGGTGCAGTCATCCATACACACCCACACATACACAAAGATACACTTAGCGGCGATGAGTTCAGGCCGGAAGGATTTGAGTGAATCCTTTCGCTGCTCTACCGCGTGACTCCCTCATAAAATGTGCATGTCTGTTCTCTGCTCAGATCAAAAGGTTTATTGTGACTGAATGGAGCCCAAAGAAATTATTATTTTTTCAGCATTCCCCGCTCGTCTTGTTGTTCTCTCCTGCACACGGTGGCAGCAGCAGAGCCGCCTCTTGTGTGTAAGTTAATGAGGGCACGGGGCTGAGAATAAAAGCAAAGTATCACTAAAGAGTGTTTACTTATGAATCAAGGAGTGTGAGACCAGAATAAAGTGAGGGGTTTACACAAAAGTAAATAATTCAGCAGATTGGTTTAATCCACAGAGAGGCTGCCGAGGTGTATATTTGATTGTTATTTGCAGCGCACATTCATTCCAATTTGAACTTTAATGTTTTGGAGAAAGAAACCGTCACTATAAGTCATCTTAAAAGTCTATTTGAAGCAATCCCCCCCCTCTCAATTGTTCCTTCTCTTGTCTCTCTCAGTCTCATACCAGGTGAAGCAGGGGACGTGTGAGGTGGTGGCCATCCATCGCTGCTGTAATAAGAATAAGATTGAGGAGCGCTCTCAAACCGTCAAGTGTTCCTGTTTCCCTGGGCAGGTGGCGGGCACCACCAGAGCCAGACCCTCCTGTGTGGAAGGTAAAGAAACACCACAACACTGTGTCTTGTGTCAAACAAAAATGTTCTTTTTGAAACCTTCGTATTTTGTTAACTTTTAGGGAAAATATACTGTATATGGAAGCCAGTGCATTCTTTCAAATGGTGACTGGTTTCAAATATAAGTCGGATTGTATGTAAGCTTATGAGAAAATGACCCTACTTCTTTTTTGATTTGATACCTCAGCAAACATTTTCCCTGTGATTCTAATAGTCTTAAACGTTAGTCTCAAGTCTTTTCTAATACAGCATGATGCTCTTATTCTATCTATCTATCTATCTATCTATCTATCTATCTATCTATCTATCTATCTATCTATCTATCTATCTATCTATAGCAGGGTAGATTAACAGTGTGGCTACCTTGTGATTGACAAGTCGCTATCATTGCATGTCACCGGATTAAAAAAAAACCAAGATGGCGGTGGCTAAAATGCCAAACTCGAGTCCACAAACAAATGGGTGACATCACAGTGGGTTTTACACGCACCACACCGAAGCTACATAACACACACAGTCAGGAAAATATTCACACCCAAAGTGCTGCACAATCAAATCAAACAGAAATATTCAAGCCGTCTTGTGCAACATTCTTTACCCGTTTTCCCACAACTCTGCCGCAAGGCCTCTGCAATTCTGTCAAACCCTGGTAACATGACTGGAATACAAAATGATGTTGTGTAGGTTTGTTTTTGTAATGTCTGACACGCGACTGAATCCGACAGTGTCCTGTTTTTAAGCATTTCGCATCATTAAAGTTGCTTCATGAAACCCCCTCACATAACAACAAACCATCAGCAGATTCATTTTGAGACATTAGTCACATAAATGTGAAGTCCACTGCGGGAAAGATTAATCAGTTGCACTTTATTTTAAACTGCTTTCAGGCTGGATTCTGTGCGAAAATCTTTTTTTTTTTTTTTTTTTATGGCACAAAGGGGGTATCTGCTCTCGCTCTGGCACAAACAAGAGCTAAACCTTTTTAAGGTGGCTGAAGACATGAAAAGCTAAAAGTAAAAGTGGCACACAGCCTTTCAATCTGCCGCAGCAAAGCCACACAAGAAAGAAACACAGGCAGAGGAGGAACAAATATCAAAAGAGAGAAACAGCACGCGCGGAGGTGAAAGTCACACTGTGAAACATGTCCTGTGTTGTCTCTTTTATTCATGATAATCACACCAGTAAGTCAGAGTTTGTTTTATTTTAATTTTAATACACATACACGGGAGCACTTTTGACGTGCACTGTGTAGTTTGGGGGAGGACAGTTTAATCAGAAGAGAACGTTCTTCGGTGACTGATTTTTATGTCTAAACAAACTAAATAAACAAACTCCCTGAAATGAAATGAAAACGAAACGAAACCTTCAAGGAGAGCACAGTTTCATACTGTTTATATGTGGCGGACCCTGCCACCTTTCCTCCCAGCTTCAAACAGTGTTCTGGGGACCTTATTTTCCCCTGAGAACAGCTTGTTTATTCAGTAAAAGAAAAGGTAAATATATTTGACTGTGGATCATCACCTCATTTATATTATAAATATTACAATTTTGAGTTGAATTTCTTCAAAACTACACTGGGGCACTTTTGAAAAGTATTTAAATATGCATGTTTTTCCAGTGTATACTGTATACTAGATCATGAAATATTAAAGCCACTAATGCAGGTACTGGTGGGCCGATCGCCAGTGTCTCCATGCCTCCTTATTCCCCATGTGCTGTATGAAAGGAGAAGCAAATATACAACAGCTGTCAGCCAACAATGCCTCAGCCTCAACAATGGAAATTCAAACCCAGTTTAAAAGGCAGGATTTTATTTGGGACAGCATTCCGTGTCATATCTAGTCGGGCCACTCGAGAATACGACACATGGTGATAAAGACTGAAAGTATTTTCACATAAAAAATGATAAAGAATAAAGAACCAGCATTAGCAAGAGGGAAGTTTGCGGACAACGATGGGTAAAATCGTAACGTCAAACCACAATGCTGTTCTCAGTATCGAGCAAATTAATTATCCAAGGATTTTTGCTCACACACACAGCAAGCACATACATACATAGAGGTGTGTGTTTGCGCCTGTTAATGCTGGCTGTGTACGTGGGAGTGCAGTGATGATAGATAGATGAAAGCTGTGGGTCATTTTTCGCCGACCTCTGTTCCAACCGTTCGAGCTCCCGCCCAGCAAGAAACAAGCAGTGTCACTGACCCCTATCATCCACAGACGCTCTGCCGACATCGCAAACACACACACAGTGCCAGCCAACCCGATCCAATCACGCTGTATTAGCCCCCTACCAGAGGAAAATACATAGTTGTCTCATATGTGAGCAGAGCCAGTAAATCTCTGAAGTACACAGGTTATTCAAACTGTTAAGGTCAGCCTGGGGGATGGAAACTGAATTCTAACACTCGCAGGCCTGAATAAGTGATAAAACAATGCAAATACAGACGCTGATGAGGTTTGTGGGCAGATGATAATGCAACTTTCTTCTCTCAGACTCTAAACCTGATCAGATTTACAGTTTTAGGTTTATTTATGATGTAGATTAATGATACGGTAATAATCAAAGAAAAATCTTGATTCACCCTGCCCTAGTTTTAATTTGTTCACTCTGACTGCTAGGCTCAATATAGAACGGTAAAAAGAGAAAATTAAAGGGGCTGAATGTAACAATTAGTAGCAATTTACACGTACAAATAACCTTTTTTAATGACTCTCTCAGCCGAGAAGGACGTCCGAATGCCTCTCTCTGTTTAAATGTCATTTAGTTTAGATTATTCTGCTAACATAAACAACCGGCTTCTATCAAAACACAGAAGTTCCACATACAACAACTTTTTCTTTTGGAAGGCGAAAAAACTGAAAAACTAAACAGAAATCTATGGTGTTGGATTGTTAAGGTGCGAGATGATACTCGGATCCTGAGTTCCCTTAATTGGCACACTTTCTGTGCAAAGTGCCACTCTATGTTTCAGCTGTGAAATAAATAAAGAAATCGTGATCATACATATTTAAAGAGACTTTATACTTCCCTTAAAAAACCCAGCCTAAATATTCAGTCATATTATACATTTTTAAAATTCATATTCTCGGCTGCGGGCTGCCATGTTTTGAGTATTTAGCTGTTGTGTTTTGTTGACATGGGCTTTACTTTTCTTTGTTTCGGATCCTTCTGTTGGATGAGAAAAATGGCAAGATTGTAATTGTGACATTTTGTCTTTTCTTTGGAATTCATCATAATCAAATACATTGAAAAGTGTTTGACTTCTTATCATTCTCTTTGCCAAAAACTGCATAACAAAGATCAGAAAACAACAGAATGACTTAAATGCATATCTATCTATCTATCTATCTATCTCTCTCTCTCTCTCTCTCTCTCTCTCTCTCTATATATATATATATATATATATATATATATATATATATATATATATATTATTTACAAAAACTCATTCACAAAGACTCTTACATTTAATGTTATCCACTAGAGACGTCGAGCCGTTGAGCCTTTTATAAGCAAACTGTTGTGAAAACTCTAAGAGGAGACCTGTTTGAGGTTAGGGAGGGGAAGTGCTGAATAAAAAGCTCTGTCAACACAACTCACAAATGTGGAGAATTTGTTGTATTTAACCGTGTTTTACCGCTGAGCTGTCTGAGACCCCGAGCAGAATTAATGCATCATTTTCTGTAGCATTTTGTGGACCTCATTAGTTGCAAGCACAACTCCCACACACAGTCTTACTTGCAAAAAAATACATTCATTTGGAATGTTTCGCTACTAGATTCAGTTATGGATGGCTTCTTTCTTCAACAAACTATTTATTATAATATAATATAT
>CAEMYA010001114.1:54213-65367 GCA_903131615.1 Diplodus sargus
TATATATAGATATACAGTTCTGGTGCAGAAACGTTGCAAATCATCAAAACATTTTTGCAAGTCTGACAATGTGCGGGAGCTTGCTTACGACTTCTGGTCCACTCCTTCCTCACGACACACCTGGCTCATGAAAAAGATGTGTCTTTCTTCTGTTTCGGACAGTTTTTAAGTAATTTTCAAACATTTAGGAAAAATAAAGCTGATTGAACAATAGTCAGTGTCAGTTTGTTTTGCCTGTAAATGAGGGCTCACATTTGGGTTATTTACTATTGTTGCATCACTGACTATCATTCCATCCTGTTTTCCATCTGCACCCTAATCTGTCCACTTTCATGTGCTTCTGACATTTTAAGTAACTGACTTTGTCCCTCTGACATCAAACAAGCGACCTCTCATGTGTCTAACCTCCAGTGAGGTGCTGAAGTGTTCACTCTCCACCGGGCACCCATCCGGTGTGTTGTTGTTCCTGCGAGTGGCCAGTAGACGGTGCTTTTCCCATTCAAATGACTCAGCCACCAGCGTACCTGCCAGGTCATTTCAGCACTACTTTCACCCAATAAGAAAAAGTAGATTTGTTGTTTCACCTCTTTGATGAGTTCCTCGATGGGAACAATCGGCTTGATAATGATGAAATCAGGCAACCATAGCAAAGATGATTGCCCTCGTAATGAAAGTTGGGATAAATAGGGAATCATGAGAAACTCCGCTAACCTTTCAGAATAGGCGCTGCCCTGACGCTTTGGTTTGCTCTCCTCTCCTTAAAGACTCGGCACAGTTTGCCAAGAGTGAGGAACGACACTGATGAGCAGCTAATAGACTCACGCTTATTGCCGAGTTACTGGAAGTCGATCAGCGATAAACTCTTTTTCATCGTCTTAATCACTTTTTCATTGCTTTCTTCTCTTTCTCCCTCTGAAAATGACGCGCACACACAGAGACAAACAGCTTGGTTTCTCCATCACACCAGTCACGAGCTTTTTCTAATTTCCTATTCGGATCTCACCTCTGTGTCTCATCACCTCTCACTTCTAAATCCCGCGCTCAGCAGCACTTATCTCATGAGTCACGCTTGACCTCTGAGTTCCCGGTTACAAAAGATCTCACTTCGTCACACACCGCACAAGGCACACAAACACACATCCACGCATGCTGCCTTCACCTTTTTAGGCTGGAGCGCTGATGGAAAGAGACAAAACCCCTTCTCAGTAGCCGGCCTTTGTAGAGAAGCCATAGTGTAAATGGAGTTGCATTATTGATGCTGGCTGAAAGAGGAGTAAATGGCAGCAGGTCCCATTACTGCTGCACGGTGGGGCCCATTACTGTCAGACTAACTTTTTCAAGTGAGCTCCATTCGTCAAATATTCTTTTTCCTGAAACATGAGCGCATGAGAGCAAACCTGCAACATGCTCTCTCTGTTTCGATTTTTATATAAGAATGAGTGCCCGCGTGTGAATGAAGGGTTAGTATTTGTGGTAAGTCTAAATCAGACTGTGAGGACTTTCCGGAGGTGTAATTAATAATATCTAACAAACAGAACTCGTTCTTTACAATAATGCTCTATGGGAGGACTGTACCGGGTCCGCTTGTGTGTCCGTGCCTTGTGGATTCTAAATTGGGAGAACAAACTAGCTTGTCGAAGTGAACACAAAATGTGTGTCCACTGTTTGGTTTTACTGCAGCAGCATTCAGGATAAATAAAATGCTTTTTTTGTCTCAATTTGCGCTCTGCCAAGTTTGGTTAAGCTCACAGGGTTAGTTAGGAATGTGCTGGTTTGGGTTGGAGCTTGCGTGCACCTCAAGGGAATGAATGTAAGACTGTGCAACGCAAAAAAGAAGAATGCTATCCTCGCATAAACTATGTGGTTATTACGCCTCGCTCTGCTGTTAAAATGCTCATATTTTTTACTCATGTAAATGTCACTATCAGTGCAACAGTGTGTAAAATCCTCTGTTACAACACCGGCACTCGAAATTTGTCAGTGTTAGCATCAAAATATACTAGAGTATGGAGTGTCAAATGTGTAGGGAAAGGAGGGATTAATGCTTTCAGCGCCACATTATCTATGAAGTGATGTGCAGAGCTGATTGGAACCACTGCATATACTGCTGGGTTATTTAACCTTTAATGCATCAAATGAGCCTTGGTGCGTTAATCTGTCATGAGTCCCTCCAAATTGTACTTAAGTGTACAGTGTGTAGGATTTTGAGTGATTTAGGGACAGAAATTGAATATTATATTCATAATGATGTTTTCATTAGTGTTTAATCACCTGGAAATAAGAATTGTTGTTGTCAGTTTGTTGTTATCTGCAACCTCCCCGCTAGATACCTCAAAATCCTACACACACTCGCAGAGTTTTTAATCTTTTCACAGGCACTCTGTCATCAAAGTGTGTTCGGTGGTGGGGAAAGGCAAACAGCACCTTGATAAAAACTGGGGCTGAGTGGATTTTGTTTGGTGTCTGATTCGGAGAAACTCAGCGACGGACAAACTGCGTTTCATTACTGGGCAAAGAAATCAAGTTTAGCGTTTCGGCGCACATCAGCCTGCTGTTGTTTACTGTTATATCGGCTCGATGGTGTCGCGCTTTTGTCATTTTGTCACCCCGCTCCTGTGTATGTGTGTCACCGCTCGCCGTGTATAATCTATTTCTCGGACCGTTTTTCCACTGCACCTTTGCACTTTTGTTTTCTCGTCATGCATACCTGGGTGTGCTGGCGCTGCTGTGTGAGCCACGGCAACAGAGATACAGTGTGTTAGTAAATCACTGTAGAAAGAGATGGATGCCTCTCTCCAACTGCCTCTGCACTCCAGGATCACTGAGTGGAACAGTTACAATGCCTCAGGGTATCCATACCTCTGGGTCCATCTCCAGCTTCTTGTGTGTGTGTGTGTGTGTGTGTGTAAAGGTACATCATATTTCCTTTAAATATTAATGACCTGGGAGCAAGGGCACGGGACTGCTTGTGATTGTGCTTTTACGCCTGACACTTACTCCACAGTCGGGGCTGCATATATGTACGCGCACAAAACACACAAAGGCGTCTGTATGCGCACAGCAGGCACGTGTGCACACGCCGACGCACATAGGCACAGATGCAAAGTAAAAGTAAACTCCCTGTTGCAGCTTGTGTTGCACCGTCGAGCGAGTTCAGCCAGTGCCTCTGTAAAGTATTAATGGGCAAACACTCTAACAGATACACGCCTCAGTGCACATATTGTATTAGCATGCCCTGTCTGACATCAAACAGGCTATATTCCAATGATACAATTGCATATGCAGTCACTGAATTAGGTCTTTTTATATCAAAGGCTAATGTATTATTCCTTATCAGGGCACCTGATGTAGGATGACTTGAGATGAAAGGGTGAGAGGTGAAGGAAGTCCCTTTGAACCTACACAATTAGCGGCATATTCAATTTCACCACACAAAATACATTTCCACGTCTTCGATGGCCGCTGACTGTTCTGGCGTTACATTTCCTGCCCAAATGTAACTAGCGACATTTACTCAAGTACTGTACTTCACTCAAATATATCTATTTCACAACATCTCAGAGGTAAGTATTTTACTTTCTACAGGGCTGTGCGCAGGACTTTTAGAAACACAGAGGTCCAAAATTAAAAATGTGCTATGTAGTAGAGGGTACTAGAAATGTTGGTTGTTGATGTTTGTTAATTTTGTGAAAACTAATTGATGAATTGAAATTATATATTTCATACACTATAACAGATTACAATACAGCCTATTAGACCTGAAGACAACCTACAGGGGTTATTGTATTCAACATACGTATTTATAGAATAGGAAAGTAGTCTATATACGCAAGACTGAACCATATAGTGGTGAGATATAAAATGGAACTTTACAGTTACACCTCTCTTTCTCGTCCTCTCACCTCCACCACGTCTATTTCTCTTTCTCTCTGTGTCCTTTCCAGTACAAAAGTTCAGCTTTGCCTGACGTAGTCTTTTCATTTTCATCCGTCAGTGAATAAAGTAAACACAGGGTCAACTGAGGCTATTTATGAATGCAGTCATGAAGATACCAAGGCTGGCTACTGGATGAAAAAGCACCAGCGTTCCATAACGACGCATTTTTACACAGCTCGTTGTAACAGTCAGTAAATGTACGTTTGTTTTTGTAGCTTTATGACCATCCCTGTTTTAACTGATGCTGTGTAGACACTGGTCCTCTTCAAACTGAGTTAATAAATACGTCTCTGCCTTTCCGCCAGCTGGACTGACTGGTTCAAATATCCATTTACAAAAATAGTTGATCAAGCCAGGGCTGTCAACACTTAGATTGAATACTTATTTCATTTCATACATACATACAAAAGGCGTTTGGCCCACCGCCTGTTAGTGGTGAATCGAACTTAAGATACTTTGTTGAAGTATTTATGTAGATTTGGACCGTCACAAAAGTCAAGCGTAAACTCTGCCAGTGGGTAGGCTACCTGGTAACATACATCCATTTCGATTTTCATAGTTTATAAGTCAGGGTGACTTACAAATACTCTGGTGTCTCTGTCCGTATTGAAAATATCACTGGTATTGATCTGTTATTATTTTCCTCTCTCGTTCTTGCCTTTAGGTTCCTGGTTGGTTTGCTTTTGCAGCGCCCCCCATCGTCCGTTGACAGACGTGAGAAATTAATACCTTGACTCACTGATCGCAGCATTTAATTTGGAGGCAACTAAAATGATTCTCTCTGTGCATGTAGGCTAATAAACCTACTATACATACTTTTCGATGGATGACATGAAATGCAACCTGTAAGAGGCTAGGTAAGCCTCGTCTTTAGCCCCACCGCTTGCCGTAAATGCCTTTACTATGTCGTAACACGTGTAATAAAATGGTCAGGACTACTTTACATCACCATGCAATTCTTCAGTCGACTATTGCACATTCCACTCTGCACCAGTGTGTGCACATGTTTGTGTGTCTGTTTGAGGATGTTCCTCTTTTAATTGGTCTCAAAGAGATGTCTGTGCTCTGTTGCCTGTTTTGGATCGTCTGAGAGTGAGGGTGGTCTCGCTGATTTAAGTATCTGAGGCATGTGTTCGTTGAGGACAAGGGAAACTAGATAACAAAACTTGAAAACACAAGCGGTGCAGGTGACACAGTATCCCTGAAGGTTTTTACACTCTTGGCTTCAGCAGCATCCCTTTAAACAGTTTTCCTGAACATCGACTGGTTGCTCATGCCTGTTAATATTAAGATAACAAGATTTGGAAATCTTGAGGCGGACAATCAAATCTAGTTCATTTATGCTAGAAAATTATGGTATGGGTACAAACAAGTGAGTTTCCATGGCAACCCGGGTGCGAGAGGTCGCTGGCCTGAATATTGCCGCTTCTCAATCCGTGTCAAAACTGCCCTTTTCTGTTTAAGAAAGAAAGCCAAGTTGTCCTTGCAAGCTCTTGAGCTGTGCTGGTAACTCTGAAGGCTGCACACCTGAACAACGAACTCACCTTTCTCCGATCAGCTGTTAGCCCCGCGGATCAGCTGTTAGCGTAGCAACGCTAACTTTCAAACCGACTTGCTCGGTGCTCTGTGGGCCGTCCATCATTGCTCCTTCGGTCCTCCCTCCACCACGACCTCAGGGTTATTCACCGCCTGGCTCCTCTGTCGCTTTCCTCTGCTGCTGTGGTCTCCCCTGACTCGTGGTGAGGTTGGCTGTGTCGCTGCTCCGCCATTGCTGGCGGGGTCTTCAGGTGTTCAGCAGCTCCTGGACCTCTGCTGTCACTTCACCCCAGGCTCCATCGCTTGGATTGGGTCTCTCGGTCTCCTGCTTCGCCCCCGCTGTGTGCATGGAGCCTCCAGACGCAAGTTTGTTTACTTGTACGGTGTTATTCCCTCCGTGCGGACTGACAGGCGATACATTTATTCTTTGTTTTGTTTGTTTCTCGTGGTTAAGTGTCCTTGGGGTACGGAAGCGTATTGCATTCACTTGAAACAAAAAAAAAATTGGTTTGTTTTTCTGAGTAATTTATTTTCTGGTGTGTTTTTCGGAGTAATTTATTGTTTGGTTTGTTTTTTGGACTATTTTTTTTTTCTGTTTTTCCAGAGTAATTTATTTTTTGGTTTGTTTTTCAGAGTAAATTTTTTTTTCTGTTTTTCAGAGTCATTTATTTTTGTTCTAGCGGGAGTTTAAAGTATCTCGATAATTCCGAAAAAAAATACTCTGAAAAACAGAAAAAAAATTACTTTCAAAAACAGGAAAATAATTAGTCAGAAAAAACAGGAAAAAAAATTGTCAGAAAAATAGAAAAAAATTACTCAAAAAAACATATATAAACATATTATTATTATTATTATTATTATGAGCCGTCACTTCATTGATTTTTAAAATGAGTGTCATAATTTCTCTGTCTCATCAAAGTCATGGATAAGTACAATTTAAAGTCAGTTTGTTTATTCACACACAAAAACAAAGATAGTTTCTTTCTATAGTTTGTTTATTCAGATAAAAAATTGGTCATTGAATAAACATTTTTTAAATATACACTTTGAAATAACATACAAAGAAAAAAGCGACCAGGTTATTGTAAACCACAACAAACATTGTTATTGTTGCTATAGCAAGAACATCAAAGCAAAGAACATCAAAGCAAGAAATCAAAAGACATATCAAAGCCATGGTGATGTCATAAAATTTAGAATGTTGAAACACTATGGAGGACCTGACATACACATATATGCCATTTCTAATCAGTCGCCATGAGAGGAAAGAAAAGCAAGAAGGTAGAAGACTAGGGGGATAATATAGGAGAGACTTGGTCACTGGATGAGATGGAGGAATCCAAACCTGTCTTTGAGGATCAGGAGGGAATGTTCCTGCTGGAGGAGATGGAGAAACCTACAGCTCTCTGTGAAGATCAGCTGAACGAGCAAAGCCATGAGAACAACACCCTTGTGGCTGCTGGGGGGAATGTTGAGCAGAAGTTTTAGAGCCATCAGGTGGATTGGCAGTGGGAAAAGACATCCCTCTTTCAGGGCACAGGAGGCTTCAAGAAGTATGTGCATGATATGCAACGGAAAGCACAGGACCCTGTGGAGGCTTCCCATCAAGTCCAGCTTGAGGAGCACAGAGAGGAAACCAGGAAGATCGCATCTGCCCTGAAAAAGGCAGAAGATCTTCTGGAGACTGAGTGCTTCCGCCAGGGATTTCGGGCCCCATGAAAAAAAATCTAGTTGGGCCCTTGTATAGGTTGCCCATGTCTCAAAGGGCCCCCTGTCAGTGCCGGGCCCTTGGAATCGTCCTAACCTTTCCCCCCCTGGCAGCGCCCCTTGCCTTCCGCTGGCAGGAGGAGAAAAACTCCCTGCTTAAGGGGCACAGAAAGGAAACCAAGAAGATCACATCTGCCCTTTAAAAGGCAGAGGATTCTCTGGAGACTGAGCGCCTCTGTTGGCAACAGGAGAGAGTCTCCCTGCTTCAGGAGCACAGAAAGGAAACCAGGAAGATCACATCTGCCCTGAGAAAGGCTGAGGATCTTCTGGAGAATGAGCGCCTCTGCTGGCAGCAAGAGAAAATCTCCCTGCTGGACGAGGGTAATAGAGGAGAACCTCTCTTTGAGGACCATGAGGTAATTCCCCTATTGGAGGAGATGGAGAACTCTACAGCTCTCTGTGAGTCTCAGCTGGATGAGCAGAAATGCGAGAACAAAACCCTCGCGGCTGCTCAGAGGAATGTTGAGCAGAAGTTTGAGAGTCATCGGGTGGAGTGGCAGGAGGAAAAGACATCCCTCAGTCAGCCCACAGAAGGCTTCAAGCAGACTGTGCATGATATGCTACAGGAAGCAAAGGAGGCTGTGGAAAGATCTCAGGCTTCCCATCAAGCCAAGGTTGAGGAGCAAAGAGAGGAAACCAGGAAGATTGCATCTGCCCTAAGAAAGGCAGAGGATCTTCTGGAGACTGAGCACCTCTGCTGGCTGCAGGAGAGACTCTCATTGTTGGAGGAGATGGAGAAATCTGCAGTTCTCTGTGAGACTCAGTTGAATGAGCAGAAATGTGAGAACAAAACCTTGCGGCTGCTCTGAGTAATGCTGAACAGAAGCTGGAGAGTCATCAGGTGGAGTGGCGGGAAGAAATGACATCCCTCATTCAGGCCACAGAGAGTCTCAAGAAGACGCTGTAGGAAAAGGAGCAGGAGTGGGAGGAGAAAGAAAGCTCCATGAAGTCCCAGCTGGAAGATCTCCTGAGCAAGAAGAAGAAGAGGAAGTGGTACAGGAGGTTATTCTGTTTGGCCTGATCCACACCCAGGAACTGAGATTGAGACAATAACACACATTTGTTTTCCCTGGGCAACAATTGGTTTCCTAATTTAAGAAGGAATTCTTAAATTTAAAGAAAATTAGAGATTAAATTAGTTCAGGTGTGTAAAACAAACATCACGAACATAACAGTACAAATGTGCACATTTAGGCATCACAAAAAGAATTGCATAAAAAATGAAATACAATTAGATAAACAGCTCAGGAACTGAAACTCAGTCAATAACATGCATTTGTTCTTCCTGAGCAGCAACTGGTTTCCTCCGCCTGCTCTGGTTAGCCAACCTTAATTTAAGAAGAAATTCTTAAGAGTGTGTAAAACAAACATCACAAACATACCAGAACAAATGCACATAGACACCCAGCTGTCCAAGGAGAGGGGATCTCTCTCTGAATTGCCTTTCCCAAGGTTTCTTCCCATGTCCTTTCAAGGTTGTTTTGAGGTTCAGGGGGAGTTGTTCCACGTCTTCTTAGAGAGCTTGGGCTGGGTACCGGTTCCTGATCTGGGTCTGCAAGGCCATCCATCATCACGTTTGGGCATCACAAAAATGAAAAACAATTACATAAACAGCCTTAAAAAGTTACATGAATAGATAAATAATAATAATGATAATAATGATAATGTCATGTTTGTCAGTTGTTCTTGAGAATGTAAAGTCTGTTGTAACGCTTGAGCTACGCAGAGGTCATTTGACTGCAGAACCTGTGCTTTTACAAGTACCTTCAGCAGATTAATCCTTAAGGCAATTAAAGTTTTGAATGCAGGAATTGCGATAAAGTGTTATGTAGTTGTAGTGTGGTGTGTTATGAATCCAGAGGTTTTATAGGAGGTTGATTGCAGAGTGGATTCACCTGGCTGCTGCCTGTGGAGAGAGACCACGCCCACATGCACCACACACAGCACAGAACAGACAGGGGGAGAGACACAGGAGGAGCAATACAGACAGGGAAAACAACACATACACCAAGGGAAGGCAGGGCTGCCATGATGGGATCACGACACAATTTCCCTTCTGTCAGGAACAAGAGCAGACCGACTCACATTCCAAACAGGCTTCAGAGTTCTGAAACCATCAGCGGTAATAAAAGGGTGATTTTCAGATTCACCTATTCTCACATACACATTCATAAACCGATGCCAGAGGCTGCCATGCGAGGTGCCGACCTGCTCATAGGTAGCTGTATGGCGACTGCTTTTCAAAGCGTCCCACAATATTTCCAGGTTCAGCCATTCCCACACACTTACACACTGGGGGATCCGGGGATTGTGCCATAGGCCACAGGCCTCCCAGTCAGTGGACAACCTGCTCCGCCTCCGGAGCCACAGCTGCCCCATTGTCAAAAAAGAGATGAAGAAACATGTGATGATCTTATAGAATATAATACATTGCTGGAAATCAAGATTAGATGATTTGTTTATACAGAGTTTTTAAACTAAGCTCAACCTTAAACAACCACAACAGTATAATATAATGCAGCAGTATTATTAATACAAAAAACACATGAATATATATAATAGTAAAACAGTGACAGTAAACCATTTTTCTGCAGAGTGAGTACTTAAAGCAAAGAAGATCTAATAATACTATTTCACCCCAGGTGTGGTGTAAGTACTTGTACTCAAGTGTAGGATCTTCTTCCAGCACTGATGAATGTAGGGTGAGTTTAATTTACACCTGTTTCTTGCATCCTTAGGTGAACAGTATCAACTTGTTTATTGTGTTTAATTTTTAAGCAGTTTTCTCCCACTGCACAAAATGCTATATACTGTATCAAGTCTGCAGTTTTTCCCTGGGGAGGTCTTGTGTTCTTCATTAACACTTATCATATACCTGCAGCAACCAAAGGCAACACTCTCAAAGTGTTAATTGGCCTATAACAAGGCGTAATACACAGTTTACAGGCTTATATTTGGTCACAGGAGTCTGAGCAATACACCAATTATGTGTTCATGTAAAGTCACAGAACTGACATGTGGCTGAGGGGACCTGCAGTTTCAACTTTGTCCACTTGATGTCACAAACATTACAATGACAATGCAGGCGGCATCCCAGGAAGAAACAAACAGCTGGCATACTTGCTCACACACACGCACACACACACACATATACACATACACAGAAATGAAAAGCTGTACCCACAACAGGCATATGGATGAGTGACATTTATCAGGTGTGTGTTAGATTGACGTGTTGTGATCACTAGGAGGAGAGACAGAGCTGTAGGCAGCCTCGTAGTGTCAAACCTCTGCACACCTTATTTAGAGAACCCCAGAGACTAGGCGGGAACCTGGGGAATAACATAGCCTCAGTCCCCCGCGTTGCCTAATCACCTGCACCTTAAGCAAAGCACTGTCTAGACGTTTGCCCTCAGCTGAGACCGTGCTGAAAGTTTGAGAGAGAACTTGAAAGGGAGCCATTTTGGGTGAAAACTCTGTCGTAATGAGCTGATAGTAACTGTGATGAAATGTATGCCTGAGCTGCAAACCTGTTTTAATTAGCATATGCACCTTTTGTGAATATAAATGTAGACACTTAATGAGACTGATCCAATTAGAGTTGGTAGCCTGAGAGATACTTCGTGTGTTATACACATTTATTCCAGGAGAATATGCGTCCTCTTTCTATTTCAAGTGCTTGGCAGGGATTCATTTTCACACTTACTCACTGAATGTTCAACTTAAAAAAATTATAGTTCTGTATAGGGCGGTTATTGCAGTGAAAATAAAGCCATCATTGTCAAATTAGATCAATCCTTTTAAAGGCAACTGAGCTGATAGTGCTTATTGAAAATTTCTGCTTGTGGAGAGTCGGCCAGTGTGACATAGTAAACAATTATGTGTCATGGCAACGTATTGATGAGAAAGCTCAAC